>CM051029.1:53965205-54565205 GCA_027627225.1 Congeria kusceri
TTTCATAGTCGTTGTCAGATCAACACATTCAAAGGCAATGACCGTTAAGGAATTCCCGATCAGGTAGCTGTAAGTAATAGTTGTAGCACTCTTTGACCGAAATGTGTTAGTTATTTCACGAGCCCGCAGGGCGAGATTAAATAATTAACATATTGAGGTCAAAGGGTGCAACACGTGTTTTATACCATATTACCCTATCAAATCGCAACTTTCCACGATGCCGATCCCATGGGTGTTTCCTAGACGTCACGTGATGTCTAACACGTTTCGTTTCCAAATTTAGCGCTGTCATTAGGTCACGTGATGTCTGCCATGCCTGGAATCATGAGTGTCGTTTCCAAATTTAAGCGCTGTCGCCAGGTGTCCATACAGTGCAGTCATTATAGTCTAGGATTTCAAGGGATAAACACTTCATTATGGATGCCTTAGATTCAGATGATTTAGTTTTGAGTCAGATTACTAATATCATGGAGTTTGATTACCTCGAAATGACATCTTTAGATAATTCGCATGACAATCTCGTTCTTTAACAAGCTGTGGATGAGAAAGAAAATCCTAATGGACAGTATGATTATGATACAAACGTGTCTTTTGAACTTGGGTTTTTGGACTTAATAAAGACAGAAGAGGCCGAGGATAACTCGGGAGCGACCGGAAGTGGTCTTGGAGAAACCGGAAGTGGTCTTGGAGCAACCGGAAGTGACAATGGGGTTTTGGACTTAATAAAGACAGAAGAGACTAAGGGTGACTCGCGAGCGACGGCAAGCGGTGTTGAAGCAACCGAAAGTTGTGCTGGAGCAACCGGAAATGCCGTTGAAGCCGGAAGTGCCGTCACGGTCCTCCATCAGAAACCGCCCTCCAGTACTGCAACCAGATTTGCAAAGCCGGTGACCGATGAAGACATTGATAACCTCAATGGTTCAAAAATTAACAAAAACACTGAGAAAAGCACGCGATGGGCAAGGCTCGTCTTCGACGAATGGAGGAAAAAACGGGGATGTGATATTCCCGACCTAGCTTCTATGAGCAAAGAAGAGATGAACCACTGGCTGCAGAGGTTTGTGTTGGAAGTGCGAAATCAAGCAGGAGATTACTACACAAGCAACGCGCTTTATTTGATTCTGAGTGGACTTTTGCGTTACCTTCGGGACAGAAATGTGTACGACAAAAAATTCCTCGATGAAAAGGATCCTGACTTCTGTCCGTTAAAAAAGACAATTGACAGTCAAATGAAGGATTTATTAGAGAAGGGAGTTGGTGTAGATGTGAAACAAGCAGATCCGATTCCAGAAGACGCTGACGAAAATTGTGGAATGTGGCGTTTTTGGAAAAGGCGATGCGAAACGGTTGCAATACACAGTATTCTTTTACGTGTGAAAACTCTTCGGTCTACGCGGACGCGACGAGCACCGCAACCTGGTCTGCGAACAATTTGAAATTGAGGAAGATGCGATCGGGAAGTACGTTAGATTTCTCGGAAGGGATAACAAGACATTCAAAGGAGGACTTGGGCATCGACATCTGCAACGAAAAGATATTAAACACTACTGCACAGAATGTAAGCGAATTATTTCTTTCTGTTTTTAGTTTAAACCTACGGTATTTATTTTAACTCGATTGCATCGAAAGCCTCAGGCTTATTGAGACACTCTCGAGTCCGTTGCGTGGGTAGAACCACTATTTGGTGTCTTTGGGGAAGATCTTGAAAACGCTTCCAGAGTGAGGATAGAACCCGGGACTTCACGATCGCTAGGCGGACACCATAACCACAACGCCGCCGCGACCTTTATATTTTAATTGTCGTTACTATGGATGAAAGTTGAACCCGGTGCGGTTCTCGAACCCGCGACCGTCGGAAAACGGCGCTTTACCATCTAAGCTAACCGGACGACTCGTTCTTAAGCATTACATAACTAATACATTTTTACTTCATTTGCAAGAGCAAAATCTAGGGAAAGGCATTTATGTTTTTAAGTTAATTCGGACCCATACTGAGTTTTTTCTTGTTGTTCTATTTTCAGGGCCCAGGTCGATAGCAGGCCATTTCATGAGTTACTTGGATGCGCTTGGAAATTCTGGACCGTTCTACCGCAGGCCACTTGCTTTTGATGGTCTTAGGTACGGCAAGCATCCTGTGGGAGTCAATACCCTTGGTTACTTCATGAAGGACATTGCTGCCCTGGGCGGTCTTAAGGGCAGGTTCAAGAATCATAGCGGAAAGCGTACGTGCGCCACAGAACTCTTCAATAAAGGAGTGGACGAACAGGAGATCATAGCGCTGTGCGACCATCGCTCAACGGCCGGCGTTCGGAAGTAAAAGCGGGCGGGAAAGACAGTTCTCAAGGAGGTATCGGCTGCTCTAGATCCTAATGCCAAAGTGAAATGTGACAAGATAATAAAACAGGAATCAGTATCAGTGGAGAAAGTAGTGCTCTAACGGACATTATGAGCAACGAACGTTAACGAGGGACGTCACGCGCACCTGCTATTTTTAGGCTCCGCCCACTGGTTGGCAAAAAGTCGCCATTGAGTTTAGAAATCAGACCTTAAACATTTGCATTTGTAAACAAACAATATAATGCCTGTAAGTTTCAGTGCACCAGGATGTACAAAAGGATTTGAGAAAGGAACAGATGTGTCGTTTTATAGATTTCCAAAGGACCCAGACAGATTGCAGAAATGGCTTAGTTCAATGAAAAGAATCAAATTGGCAGACAACAAGAACTTATGGATGCCTGGAGTTCACGATCGTATTTGTAGCTTGCATTTCGTGGGAGGTAAGTTATTTTAAATTAATTACTGTCGTATTTATGTAACATCATGATGAACACACTAAATCACTTATTTGTAATTATAGTTTTCCAGCATAATTTATATTTATCAGGAAAAACTTCAGCAGCTAGGCAAATTCATCAGCTAGGTGTTTGTGGTGTACATTAAGTCATTATAAGGACTTATTATAGGCTTGTTTATAGAATACATTTTACCCTTTAGATTAACTATATGATTATTCTTTTGTATTTAAGTTGATTTTTACCTTTAAATTTATTTATATATGGATTTTTTTCAGGCAAGTCATCTCCACTACCTGATCATCCAGATTATATGCTAACTGTGTTCCAGTTCACTCCGGCAAGAAAGGCAACCCCAGACCGCTTACGGAGATTTGAACGTATGCAGAGGAGGCGCCTGCCACTAGCATCGTTGACCGAAGAGTTGGCCAATGAACCCTTAAAATAAACAGACCGGTGTGTAGCAGCCTGTGCCCTACTGGATTAGGAATCAACACAGACCCAGATCCTGGTGTACAGAAGTTTAAAGAATTGCAGCAAGACTACTGTCGACTTCAGAGTACCAGCGTGTACTAGATTACAATGTGGCGCTAAAACACGAAATCCAAGACAGCAAGTTAACTGATACAAATTTGAAGAGTAGTCAGATTAGGGCATACACAGGACTGCCATAAATGGCTGTGTTCTATTGGGTTTTGAGTTAAGTTGGATTCTTCTACAAAAAAATAGGAAAGTTATCTGCAGGAGACCAACTACTTCTTATATTAATGAAACTCAGGCTCAGCTTAACTAACAGTGAACTTGGTTACAGATTCAACATATGCCCAACCCAGGTATCAAAAATTTTGTCACAGTGCATACCAATGCTAGCACAGAGTGCCAGATTTCTGATTACATGGCCGTCAAAAGAGAAAGTGTTAAAGAATTCGCCAAAACCATTTCGAGGAAAGTACAACAAGTGCCAAGTGATAATTGACTGTAGCGAGGTGTTTATACAGAGACATTCGAACCTAGATGCCCGAGCAAAGACGTGGTCCAACTATAAACAACACAACACTCTAAAATGTTTAGTTGGAATAACTCCATATGGTGCCATAAGTTTCCTGTCCAAATATTGGGGTGGACGAGTATCAGACAAAGAAATCACAGAAAAATCGGATTTCTATGAGCTATTGGAACCAGGTCATCTTGTCCTTGCACACAGAGGCTTTCTAATAGAAGAAGAGGAGCAAACCTTGCCATTCCACTTTTTGTAAAAGGGAAGAAACAGTTCTCGCAGAAAGAGGTTGAGACTGCAAGACGACTGTCCAGAGCCAGAATACACGTGGAACGGGCCATTGAAGGAATAAAAAACTTCAGTATTTTACAACATGTCCTACCAATCTCCATGATTAAGCATGCTAATGACATTTTGGAAATATGTGGTGCACTGACCAATATAATGCCAAAACTCGTGAAGTGAAAATAAGAGCCATTGGGAACTTGCAGTTATCTTGAAATGCAATGGACAAGGTTTTATGTCATGCAATTAAGACATAGTTTTGTTGTTTACTGGTATAAATACATTCTTGGGTGATAATGCTGACTGATATGAACTATTAATATGTTTTTCAAGCAAAACAAGAATGGATTTTCATATTGTTTATTTATAACTTACTTATTTATTTATAAACTCAAATATATTCAAATAAAGGTATACATGAACTGTTACATCATTTTCACATTTAAGAAAGGTGATAATGTTCACAGATCTCTGTTGACTGATCTCAAGTTTTATAGTTCAAGCCATGCTTGAGTTTTATATTATTAACTTATTCGTTTTTTTAACACATGTATATATGTACATTAACTCTCAAGTTCTTTGTTTGTTCTGTATCATATGTTTCCAACATTAACCAACATTGAAATAAAAACTGTATTTCTGGTTTAATAAATGTTTTCATTCAATTTTTAAACATATATATAACTGAAATACAATAAATACTACAATGGTAATAAATAAGAAACAAAATACTGTTACTATATTAAATAAATACAATAAAAGTTTAAAACAATTGAGTCATAAAACAATATTTTGAGTAAATCAGAAACTTCTTTGCTGATAAACATGTATTGTGATATGTGCATTACTATCCAACTAAACCTTTCTTGAACAATTCAATAATTCAGTTTGAATCGTAACACCTCTATTTTCACATTGTTATGTGCTGGCTTGCAAATACTACTACTCACGCACTGTATTAATCAACATTCTATATGTTGCCTTGTTTTAAGAACACACTGGTGATCTACCGTCGTAAAAATGAGCTCGGGTGGTAAATGATCAAAGAAAAATTTCAAACATTTCTCAATTAATGGATTGACAAATTCAGGATTATGATAAATGGTCTGGTAATAAATACCTTTGTCAGTGTATACAACAAAATCACAAAACTGCTTATTGCATACAAACATCTGAAACTGTATTTGAGAGAAATATCGATGCGTTTCCTTCAGTGTCAAGGACACAGGTTCCAGATAGAAGTTATTCTCAATGTTCGGTATCTCTGACACTGCAGTGTCTCTGTGAGACGCACAACATTTTATTTCCACAAGTCCTTCTCCATGACAAGAGCAAGTCCTCACACCGTCGGGTGATGCAGCTAACAGTGAAAATGTTATATCAATCATCATCTCGACCAACAAAGTTCTCATGCTCTCTGGAAGCAAAACCTTCATATAAGTCTCTGGCTATTTTTTTTATTTTGTACGCCATACCGAACATGTCCGATGCTACTGAGATCACAGTCATTATGTTTCATTATCTTGTCTATTAATCTGGAAGTGTCGGTAGACTCCCTTAAGGTCTTGACGTCATGACACAAGGATGAAGTGATTCTGCCTACACGCTGCATCTGCCACAGAATACTCTGGGCCTGGCCTCTTGTCATCTTTTCCATGTTGCTGGCCTGAACAGGTGATACTTTGAAGTCACCTAATATGGTCTTACATTCCCGCCTCCCCTCTTCCGTTGACATATCCTCCTTGCTGATCGTGTGCTCCCTGACAAGAATCTGTAAAAAGAAACCTGATGTTACAGCAAATTCCTTTAAAGCATGATACTTTAACTTTTTGCTAAGTATTATTTGGATGATTTGACTGTTAACTAAAAGTAATGACATTCTTTTTTACCATTAAGGGTATTTTCCCTCATTGGCATATACAGAACATTTATATGGCATATGACATCTTATTCAAACAAGTTATGATGGTTTGTCAATAACAACTGGACATATAGGGTATACAAGATAATAATCAAATAGTATTAACAGTCGTATTGTTGATTAACAAGTATATCTTACTGGCGGCATATCCTCGTCATCTGATGCTGTATCTGTATCGGAGTCGTCTTTTGTGAAGATGCAAGCATCTGGGCAAATTCTCTTCAGCCGCCTTAAGGTCTCTTCCTCGTCAATGATCACTGGTATGGCTGGTTGTTGCGGTGGTCTGGTTTTTCGTGCTTTGCCATGTATGGACCGATGGAAGCTGATTTCAGTCAGTGGTTGACCCGTTACCTGAAAAACACCACACTATGAGTATTCATCTTTTATTTGTTCATTAATTATGAATGTACATATTATCAATTATCAATATTAATTATCAATATCAATTATCAAAAAAAATTATGTTACTTTGAAGAAGTCTATTTAGTTAAACACACTTTACTTGTATGATTTTGATAGGAAACGGTCCGTGGAAGCTAACCGTATAAAATTACATTCTTATTGTGACAAACCTTTTCCCGATAGCACCGATTCCACTTGTTGGCCAGACTGTCTGTGCTGGATTGTTGTACCCCAGTTTAATAGCCGCTTCACACTTGAACAGGACAGCAGCAATGTGACTGCACGTCTCACCAGCTCTGAAACATATTAATGCGTATTTAGCATTTGTATTGCGATCAGCAGATACATCTACTCAACAATTGAAGTTAAACTGAAGCTGCAGTACTAATTATCCAGTAATGTTACTAATTAAGACTTAAGTTGGAGTTTGGCTTTGTTTATATCTAAGTCCACATTTAAAATATATATATAGATTTATATTTTGTCAAATGCTACAAAATCGAAAAATGAGACGTATATATAAACAGTGCTTACCCTGCTTTAAATGTGCAATCAGCAGCAACGATGTAGCCGCTTTGCTTCTTCACATTAAGCCAAGGATGATGCCACTGCTTCATGTCATTAACTTTCTGACAGGGTATCACTTTTGCACTCAGGATACAAACAGAGGTCTCGGGAACATCGTGGTACAAAACTTGCTGAACGTGACCTGATACAAAATAATTGTAGCCGTCGAGGGATTTGTAAGCTTTCATTGCTTCTTTTGTGTACAGTCCTGGTGTATTTACGAGGTAGTTCCACACATCACCGTAGTCAACATTTGGCCACTTACAACAGTTATCTTCCCAACTATCGGATGGAATCGTATATGGATCTGTGATTAAATGACCATCCACTGTTAGTTTTTGCACATAACGTTGTCTATCTACGTCAGATAAAGTCAAAAAATGATCAGACTGCAGCTCTCTAAACGCGCCATCATTTTCCAATACGGGTGTTGATGTTTTTTGCCAACCAGTCAGTGCGCATGCGCGGAAAAACCCGATTGTAAACAATAACAATCAACGTTCCTATACCACACGCTACTTATTGCCTGGTAATCTTGCATATTAGGCTCCGCCCACCGGTTAGCGTTCTGATATCACAGTTATTGAATACCGAAAAGCAAAGAAAACCTTCAGAAATATGGTATAAATATTGTAAACACTGCACAGAGTATTAGCCATTATAAAGTGAATGCATTTGTTCAAGAATAGTCAAACGACGCTACATACAAGACAAGAAACACCGTGTTCTTTTAACGGTTTGAAAGTGATACACGTGTTTTAAAAAAAATCGTTATAAAAGCGTTTTAATTGTATCCATTTTAAATGATGATTAAGGACACTATATTCCAATATGTTTCTGCTACTGAAGTGTTGTAGAACTTATTAACACTGAAAATAAATGTTTATTAGTAAACCTGCGAACTATATTTCTAGAGCATTTCAATTACATTGTACATTATCCAATACTTTAAAGTATAAACTTAAGAATGTAGTTCAATTTACTAAGATAACTTACTTTTCGCCCGCCTACAATGTGTCGTGCTTGTTTGACATTATGTGAACACTGTCATTATGATTTTCATTTGATATGTTTTATCACCAAGGATAAAAATTAGGAATAAAAAACTATTCGATCACACATTTGGCAGTCATTATAGCGGAGAAATGTTGCTCAAATTCGCGGAAAAAGTACATGCTTATAGACACGTTTCCAACTTGGTAAGAAATACGTGCATTGTAGATTATTAAAATAATATTATTTTAAAAAAAAAAAAAATTAACCTGGGATTTCAGTGGTCTATGCGTAATGCCATTAACGCATTCATGTGATATTGGAATTTGTTAATGAAGATACGGCGATAATGTGTACTAAAACGCTGTACCATTATTTACATAGTGTCGACTGGGTCACCTAGCTTAATTTGTATTATATATGAATCTATGCGAATATTCGATTGAGTGAAAAAGCGAATATTCGAATACCGATTTTGGTATTCGATGCCATCCCTAAATTAAAAATGCTTATTTGATTCCCCGACATATTCCCCCGGACGAAATTCCTCCTGTTTTATTTTTGCATACCCGGTCATACTTTTCCCGATAATAATACAGCCCGGACAGAACAGAGTGTTTATTCAACATAAATATACAAGTTCATCGTCATGCAAACATACAAAAGCATATGGCATTTACAATTTAAACATTAAAATAGTATATAAATATATTAATATATATAAATACTTATCTAGTTCCAAAAAATCATATTAATTATGCAAAAATGTAATAGGTTTACGCACAAAAGTGAGAGTTTTGTTTAAAGCCCAGCTTAATCGTTCTTTATTTCAATCCTCATATCTGGGGTATTGAACTCCTCTGTATTGGCACCCTGCTGTGGTCACAGTGTGGCGACCTTTATCAGCTGTGATCAATACACATCTGCAATTGAAACAGTGCAGTGCACTCGAAACCTCCGCGCAGAGATTTAGCTGTGTCCCAGCATACAGTACGTACCACGCGAAACCCGCAAAGTTCGCGAAATGCGACGAGCCGATTTTATCGCGAAGCGCAGATCGCTCGCTCGCGGTGTCACGAAATTTCGCTAATTCTCGCGACGAAAACTCGCGCTTGTTCTCGAACCTTCGTGGCGAATAACTTTGTCCCGCCACAAATCGTGACGAGAAATTAATTAGTAAAATGCACACCTGTACGCAATATTTTCACTTTGCGGTGAATAAATCATTCGTGTCAGAAACCTTTGTGGAATTGATATTTGAATGTATTCCTTTGAATTATATTAGCTACAAAATAATTCAAATTAAGATGTGACATTTGTTTCAGAAGATTTAAAATATAAAAGAAATACACTTTCTATTGTATACATGAAAAAACAGCATTCAAAATGAACATAATATTGTTCGTTTGAAAATTTGAAATGGGTATGTGATAGGATGTGTTTGTTGTTTGTAAATATGTTCCGTTTATTATTTTTACGGCATGCTATTTATTAGATTGTTCTTAATAGGTTTCTGGGTAAAACTTCGTGTTCATTGTTTTATATGTGCTTCGTTTATTTATATGTTGTTTCTGTTTGAAACCCTTACATTTTTATTACTTCAAGTCCACGATCAGTCTTGATTTTGTCTCGTATTTTGTTCTGGTTCAAAATGTACATGTATAAAACATTCAACATGTTATATGTGTTGTGTTTATATACGAATATGACCTACATGTACATGTATGTACATCTACATGTATGTCGAATATTAATTGCCCTTGCATTGGTTGTCCCATCTTCGTTGATAACAACATAAATGCACACATTGATGAAAAAGAAAAAACAATTATACATTAAAATCGAACGCAATAAAATTTAATGCAAATATCACAATATAGACAAATATTCCACGGATTAAAAGGACACATTATATAATGTGAATGCATGTTCACAAAATTACCATGATCAATGTCTACAATGTGCAAACGTATATTTTTAAATATGAATAATTTCATTACTGAAAAGGAACATTAATCATTGATTGACCGTAATAACATTCACTATAAATGTGCTAATTGTAATACATATACGACTTAATTTGTGCGACTTTTTATGGAAAGTTATTAGTAAGAATAATTAAGTTATATCTCAATGTATCGGGTCATAATTTACAAATATTATAAAACGAAACAGTAATAAAAAGTAAAACAATAATGCAATATATATTTTAGTCGGTTGATAAAAGGCGTTAAATGGATGCTCGTTTTTCGTGCCTACATTATATCAACAACAACAACAACATTTATAGTTTAGTTTATTATCACGATGAATGAAAGCGCAAATATATTTATGTGCTAATTGACAAGAATATGTTCTAACGCATAGCATTAGCAGAAACGAAAGAAAGTGCACTTTATGTAATCTTAACGACCTAGAAGACGAGTATCACTTTATAGTTAAATGTCCGTTTTATTTAGAAGAAAGAACCAAATACATACCAACATACTTCTCAACAAGACCAAGTATGCACAAATTTTTGAAACTTGTGAATAGCAATAATAAAGGAACGCTTAGGAAGTTAGTTATTTACTGTATAACATGCTTTAAGAAAAGAGATAATTATATGTTTCTCTAACTCAAGGTTTGTTAATGTCATTTATGTACAGTTTATTAAGAAATGAATGTATTTGTTGCCTGTTATCATTGTTTTTCCTCAAACATGTGTTTATATACCAAATCAGTTCATTATATACTACCACACAACACCCTCACGCATACTATATCTCCCCCTACCTTACACACGCACACACACTCATACACACACACACACACACACACACACACACATAAACTCACACAAAGACTGCTACCCGTGCAACATACATAGACATTTCGACAGCATATATGCCATTAGGGCTGTCTAAATTTTGTTTTCGTTTTAGACTGCCAAAAAAAAAAAAAAATGGCATCCCATATTAAAGACTCGTTAAAGTTAATACATACGTATCCTTTATGGCAATCTAACATGTACTAGGTTGCCCTAATTAAAGGGTTTATGTTGTAGCGAAGTTCAAGTATAAATATACGCCGTGTCAAAAATGCATGCATACATATACACACACACACACACACGCACGCACACACACGCACGCACGCACGCACGCACGCACGCACACACACACACACACACACTCACCTTTTACCCATACAAGCAGATTATTAGATCCATTGTTCATGAATTGTGTATTAGATAAATATGCTGTTATTTACCGGCTCTGTGATTACTAATATTTTATTATTTATTATTTATTATTTATTATTTCCACGCATGTCTGTCTTATTATGAATTTGGTCAACACGATGAGCTGTAATATGCTTAAGTGAATAAATATTTGTTGTTGTTGTTGTCATAGTTTCACTGTTTATTTTTTTTACGCAAAAAACTTCGTTTGTTCTATAAAACCCTGCCATTTATATGTGTAAAAAACAATTTCAAGGAGAGAAACCATATAAGAATTTAATGCTTTCGTTTCAATCCTTTTCTTATTCTTCTTGTATTGTGCATCTATATGTATATCTGCCAGTTGTACAAGAGTAATAAATATGTTTAAACTAAACAAAAACAGAAAAAAAGAACCGCTATCGCAGATCAGTCCACAGTCGTACAACATGCGTCCCCGGGTCGGTAATTGACACTGATTAGCGATAAGATAATGCGGATTAGCGACACAGGAAGACTTTTTGAATCTATCTTTTGTTCAACAAACATCCGCGTTGTGAACGCAAATAATCGAATATTCAATGTATTACCAGGTAACCGCCTTAATAATCGGATAACTGGTTATTCGTTGACATTAAAAAAAACTAATAGTATTATGATATAAAGACTGAATAAACTATTGCTATGTACTTCTATCTTATGTAGGCTATATGTAGCTTCATTATCATTCGGGATGTGAACTGGAATTTTAAATGACTATTAGAAAAAAAGATAACTCCCAAAAATACATAAACATGAATAAAAACAATTAAGATAACACGATCAGTTTGTTTGCTATATTGACATGTCAGTTAACACATTGGTGGCCTAGTCAACACATTGGTGGCCTGTACACACAACATCTGAAAACACAGAAAGGTAGCTATGGTCAACACGCACTCACTCCCACCCCTCATCGGCACCGGTAGTCTGCAGAACAAATTATGTTTTCTTTACCAAACACCAATTTTAGAAGAGGCTACAATAACCGTTGTGATGGGTTTCGTTTGATACACATTTTAAAATTTTATTTCAGTTATTTTGTTTACCGATGAGTAAACAATAAGTACATTTTATAAATACATGTTACAATGAAACCATACGTTACAAATAATTATAGACACGTGTATATAACCACCTTCAATACAACTGAAGTACATGATTATTATAAAATATCGTGTCGAAACGTCGGTGATTTGCATCTTTATAATGATTATAAAAACGATAAAATTGAATATGATGGTGCACGGGTGAGGATGAAATATGTACATGTAAACAAATCATCTGAATGGATATTCTAAA
Organism: Congeria kusceri; assembly: GCA_027627225.1. NCBI lineage: Eukaryota > Metazoa > Mollusca > Bivalvia > Myida > Dreissenidae > Congeria > Congeria kusceri. The sequence continues at coordinate 53,977,706 of CM051029.1, forward strand.
AGAAGGAATACGCCCATGAAAAATAAGATAATAATGCGTTTGTATAATCATGACAAGAAGCTCATTAGTGAAATGTGACATATACGTAACAGGGGTGATTATTTGTAGTGAACAAAAGAACAATCAGTAATTTATACTTTTAAGTTGATTTTAATGATTATTGTCCGAATTGTACAGGTAAACTTAAACGTATATACACAATATATAAATTCATTGTAACTTTTATATGCGTTTTTCACTGTAGCTGGTTTAAATCCCTGCCTGCACGAAGTTCCACGTGACCATAGGCAAACATTGGCGCGATCATGGACAACGACATGATAAAAACGTGGACAACGTAAAATCATTGCGTTGTTATGTTTACTTGTTTATTTATTCATTTTTTTTTTTCATTTTAACTCTTAATATATAAACCTGGAGTAATAATGCAATATGTTTGTGTCATCGTTATAAAAAAATAATGATACAATTAAAATAAATCCTCAATCTCCTCATAATCGTCTTCCCTGAAAACTTCCAAATCTGTAAGTTTCAGTCAGCCGCGAGAAAATATTACAGATAATGATAAAATATTTTACGGTGGACCAATACACAGAGTGGAATACGCCTATGGAGAGGCCAAACATTCCTGTAAGTCCTAGTTTAAGAAATGTCTGGCCACCCCATGGGGTATTTCACTCAGTGTACTGGTCCACTATAAATATCTTATATTTTTCTGTAATTTTTTTTCTCAGCTGACTGAGTAATGGCTGAGTGCACTGCAATGTTCCAATTGCAGCTGTTACTAGATCACAGCTGATAAACAATATAGTTCGTTGACATTAGTTTTTGATTAATGTCAGTACCGGTGCCTTACCAGGAATATAGGTTAACTTAGTAAAAGTAATGCAGCTTCAACTCATTAGTTATTTCGTGTTCAGTGCAAAACAATATGTGTCGTACCTACATGTGTATAGACAAAAAGTTTGCTACTATATTTATAGACAATCAAAGAAAAATAGACGGAGACAAGAAGGGCAATCTACAGGAAACGTAAACAGTGTTATAGTCGTAATTATTTAGGATCCACATCATATGTAAAAATTAGAATAAACAAAACAACTGTATGTCTTATTTGATAAATTAAATTAGTGTTTCTCATAGTTGAACTCCTTTATGACAATATGCTGCCAGTTTTATTATGATTGTTTTATTTTTAAATTGCTGGAATGCATTATAATTGACCATATTCGTGTAAAAGATATATTTAGAAATATTTTGTGATGTATTGATTTCGAGTGTAAATGTAGATGGGACATTGGAGCATAAATCAGCAGACGTAAGAATATGAATGTTCTTTACATGTATTGTAATATTGTATATACCATGAATATTTATATTTGCAAATACTATTTTTGCATATAGTACAACACACGGTTTTTAAATGTCGATAGGGCGATTATGTCGGAATTGTAAAAACAATGTGAGATATTTTGACGGGTATGTAGAATGGCGTGAAAAGGATTATTTCCGGGGTAATTTTGTCCGTAAACCTGCATACTTATGACATATGTGTTAATTATTGATTTTTAACTGTAAAGAACTCATTGACATATGATTATTCTTCGAAATAGAGTTATTCTCTCTATAACTTACTTGGGATATGTGACAATCATTTGATTATTGTCAATTTGCCAATGTATGAACAGGTCCCTTTAGACTTAAACGCGGTGTATGCGGCGGTTATATAGCGCATCATACGCGAAACCGTGCCACGCCAATAAGAGACGATACATTGTTATTACACACAGTCATCCATCCTCAATCGGGTCCAGGTTGTACGAAGGTGCGTTTTTTTTAACTGATGTCCTACTTAATAACACGTTCTAAATATAACATAAAGACAAATGTCAGTCTATTCATAAAAACACTGTGGTAATTTTTACAAGTTCCATGCTTTTCATGAATAACTGTACTTCTAACAGTAATATCAATTGTCATAAACTGGACAAATCATGTTTGGGGTCGTCTACGAAACATGTTGTACAGCTTTTAAAGTTTCAAATATACAATACATTCAACAATTTACGAACCAAAAATCACTTGGTAAGTTTCTAATCACCAATAAGTAGATCCGTATACTAAAACCATGTTGCTTTGATTATAATTACCGATGTTTTCTCAATGTGTTGTACCAATGCCTTTAGTCAATTCTTGAATTAAGTGTAGGCTCATTAGACGACCCTCGGAATTGAAACACTTCACTGACCACAATGACAGGATTTCTCCATGCAACCATCATGAATAGTAATTATATTTCTTTTACGGGCAAGTAGGACACCAAATGTCTTTAACGATGCTTCGATATAGGAGGTGCTCAGTGCTTGGCTTGACATGTAGCGTATTATTCGTTTCTGCATTAATTTATTTATATAAAAGCACCATAGCTTACATTGACTCTGGAGACAAGGGAAAAAGAACTTTGGATATATCTGAATTGCGCACATCAAGAGTAGTGGATGTATCTAGTAAAAACGGAGCGTATACTTCTAATGCACGTCAAATGCTAGGAATTATCGAAGGTAAAGGAGGATACAATCTTCAAAACAAAAGCAGGAATCGCGCGTCCTGGTTTGGGAAACAATACTGGTCCGAGTATGGTCAGGACAAGCGCGTGGATGACGTTCTCAAGCAACGCCGCGACGGCTTCTTTGTCGAGGTCGGCGGATATAACGGGGAAACCTCGTCGAACACGTTGTTCTGTGAGAAATTCAGAGGCTGGTCGGGTATTCTAATTGAGGCCGACCCTTCCTCCTACGGTGTCATGGTTACTAAGGACCAGAAATGCTTCATGCTCAACAGCTGCATTAGCAATAAACACCGTGGCATGGATTTCACTATCGCGGACCAGTATACCAGTTCTAACGTTTCTATGACAGCGGAACACCGGAAACGCATTCCGAACGTCGAGTCGAAGGCCGTCATCACGGTGACATGCCACTCTTTCTAAGACATCATGGCAGCTCTATGGCGCAACCACGTGGACTACTTTTCTCTCTTGACGTCGAAGGAGGAGAAATACACATTTTGGAGTCCATTGATTGGTACAACATCACGATAGACGTGTTTTCCATCGAAACGTTTCAACTTAGGGATGAAATTGTTGCCTTCATGTGCAGTAAGGGCTGCGATACCATAGGGCAGTTCAACTTCGATGATATTTTTGTAAAGAGGTTTGTACCAATTTTTTTATGTCACAATGCATTACTGCTTCATATTTAATTTTAAACATCGAACTGTTATATTGCGTATTTAATCAATACCAAAGCAATTGGATTAGAAGGCCATTGCGTTGGGTCATAGTCGTTGATAACCTAGATTTTGTTTCATTGGTTCCGTCTCACCGAAAAAGATTATCAAATTACCTTTGTAAAGTTCTGCACACATATGATAAGTATTGTGATCTCGACGATGCTGAACGAGCTACAAGTGACGTTAATACTAGGGGCGGTTGATGAAGTGCAGTAGATACACTTAATACACTATTGTACTATCAATTGATTTCTGCAGTGCTATACGCGAAACCAATTAGATAACACGTTCTTTAAAAGCAAGAAGTTTCAACATGGCTGAGGTATGATACACTTACATAATAATGTAATTTAAATATATTTGTTTTAAAAATGTAGACATGCGCACATTTGTCGGTATTGCTGATGTTGAAAAAAATATATTCACAGACCATTTGTCATCGATTCCATCCGGTGATGACATAATTTTTCTGCTTATCTTGATTTACTTGTAGCAATATAATAAAGTGGTATGTTTTGATAAGTAGTAGTAGCAGTAGCTTTCGCAGTAGTAGTAGCAATAGCAGTGGCAGACGCAGTAGCAGTTCCGGTTTGATGATTTTCTGGAAGTTATTGTCCTTATTGTTGTTAATATGGCATTTTAATAGGATATTATAGTTGCCGTGCGAGATCACAGGAAATGATAGCTCAAATTCAATAAAACTATATGTGCAACATCCCTATTTAGAGGACATGCGCACATTTTCTGGTCGTTTCAGTTTGTTGACTTTTCAGAAAATAATTGTCCTTTGATTATAAATTGGTTTTTTGCTTGTCCATAATATAACTTAGCCATGCAGGGAATTTAAACAACCTAGCACAAATATTAATCTCATTGAGATGGCATGAAAAGCTTATAAATTATGTCCGTAGGTAAAAGGTCAAGGTCACACTTAGAGGTCAAAGGACTAAAGCAGGCTTTTGCTCAAAGGTCATATTTAAAAGTCAAAAGTTAAAATTCACGCCTAGAGGCCAATTGTAAAACTTGGCACTTTGCTTGTCCGTGCTTTAACTTTCCATGGATTTTAAAACATTTAACAAAAATGTTAACCTTACTAAGACAGCATAAGGTGCACATGAACCAGGTCCGTAGGTCAAAGGTCATGGTCACATTTAGAGGTCAAATGTCAAAGTAAGTTTTTTGCTTGTCCGGACTATAATCTGGCCATAGATTGACGGATTTTCCAATTATTTGGCACAAATGTTTGCATTTATGAGATGATATGTCACGCTGTTAAGTGCCGCCACTGCAAACAATCATGGATGCCATTGGCAACAGCCACGTGGACTACTTTTTCTTGGACGTTGAAGGCGCGGAGTTATACTTCTTGAAATCTATTGACTGGTCCAAACTAAAAATATATTTATTTGGTATTGAAACCGATCAATTTAGGGATGATATTGTTGCATTCATGGTTCAAACAGGTTACACAGCACTGAGGATGTTTGACCATGACGACTTTGTTGTTCGCGCTTGAAATGGCTATTGACTGGCAGGAAGATTGATGACAAATTGTATACATTGTTACATTAGTCTTGTCGGAACGTTCAGAACATACATTGTGTTTTAATTAAATATAGTTTAATTACATTTTGAGTACCGATATATGTTTTAGAACATAACCGATAACAGTGCCTTAATCAGTAATAATCATACTGACAGTGCTACAGTTTGTGAAATGCATGTATTATAACCACGCCGTTGTTTGTTCTCATGTTTCTTTCATGTTCTCACTGCATAAATATTTCAAAACCCGATAATTGCATTGGGATTTATAATTGTCACACTCAATTATTTATATCATTCTCCGGCTTTAAATCAAACAAACAAGTGAAATAACTACTTCTACGACTGCTGCTGCTTCTGCTACTACTGCTACTACTACAACTACTGCTGCTACTGCTGTTTCTGCTGCTACTACTGCTACTTCTACTACTACTACTACTACTACTACTACTACTACTACTACTACTACTACTACTACTACTACTTCTACTACTACTACTACTACTATTACTACTTCATCTTCTTCTGCCGCTGCCGCTGCCGCTACCGCCGCCACTACCGCCGCCACTACTGCCACCACTACTACTACTACTACTACTACTACTACCACTACTACTACTTCATGTACTACTACTACTACTACTACTACTACTACTACTACTACTACTACTACTACTACTACTACTACTACCACTACTACTACTTCATGTACTACTACTACTACTACTACTACTACTACTACTACTACTACTACTACTACTACTACTACTACTACTCTACTACAACTATGACTATTACTACTACTACTACTAATAATAATAATAATAATAATGCTACTACTAATACTGCTACTACTACTACCGCTACTGCCAATGCTCATTCTCTCGCTACTGTTACTGCACCTGCTACTGCTACTACTACCACTACTACTACTACTACTACTACTACTACTACTACTACTACTACTACTACTACTAGTCGTGCATAGGAAGAGAAACTGTTTTCATTGGAAAACTGCTTATGTTGACGTACGTTAAAAAAAGTACAGAGCTTCACACCTTTATAACTGTTAAAACTCGTCTGAATGATTCACAAAGAAAATCAATTGGCCAAACAAATATTTAAATGTTGAAGTGCGTTTTGTTTACTCACAGGTATAGTAAAACGATAATCAATACTTAAATACTTAAATCACTGACACTTGATACTCAGATATGACAAAGATTATTAAAGGGCCTTATTCACATATTTTTGTATTTTTGAAAAAAAACTAAAAAATTGCTTTAAATGTGTAAACTGCGAAAATAAACCACATGGACTAACCGTAAGAAATATAAAGAAAACAAATAAAGAAACAATATTTTTCTCTGCCGGGTCTCAAACCTATGATCTCCGAGCCGGGATCAACAATGTGTCACGCTTATTACTCAGCAAGATGGACTGACAACAAAAACCGTGTTTTTGTAACGGCATGTAAATGATACACGTGTTTTCCAAATGTTTCTGAAGAGTTGTAGAACTTATTAACACTGAAAATAAACGTTTATTAGTAAAACTGCGACCTATATTTCTAACGCATTTCAGTTACATTAATTAACAATTTAAAGTTTAAACCTAAGAATGTACTTTAATTTACTAATATGACTTACTTTTCGCCCACATTCAATGTGTCGTGTTTTGTTTGCAATGTGTATAATGTCATTATGATTTTGATTTCATATTTTTAAGCACAATGGGAAAAGAGCATATTTGAATCCCCGACATAATCCCCCCCCCCCCCTCCAGTAGGAAATTACTCAAGTTTATTTGTGCATACCCGGACATACTTCCTCCTGATAATTTAACACCCAGAACAGAACATGTGTTCAACAACAAATACAAGCGCATCGTCATACCAACATACAAAAACATAAATGGCATGTGACATGTACAATTTAAACATTAATATTTTATAAACATATTAATATATAAATAAATTGTATAGTTCCAAAAATCCTATTAATAAGACTAGAATGTGATAGGTTAACGCATTCAAGCGAGAGTTGTAAAATGTTAACGATAGACCAATCTTTCGCCGGAAGTAGTTTAAACTCCTCACCAGCTATTGTTAAAGGATTAATTTCCATTCATCTAGAATAATTTACAGTACCACGTGCTCATTTGAATATCACAAACACAATGCACGTACTGTTTTGTAGGGATGCAAAGGGTAGCAAATTTTTGTCGGGTCGGGTCGGGTCGTGTATCTTTCTTCGGGTCGGGTATTTGCGGGTTGGGTCGGGTAAGTAAAAGTACACATCAACTTTGTACCTCTAAGGGGCTGTTCCGATAAGTAAACTTTGTTTCTACTTTGAAGAGTAGAGGATTATTGAAATTATTATCGTTTGTGACATGTTCACATACAGTTTTGGTGTAAGATTTGGTCCTGCCAAGTGATTTTTAATCCTTATAATATATCTGTACTTCTCATTGCATTTATATTGCCTGACAAAGCGCATTGGGAAGCCTTCATCAGTTTCACTGATATCCTTGTTATTAATTGTAATTGTAATACTGCTTTCATCTAAACTATATCAGAATTTAGCTAATTTGCAGCAGGATTACAGCTACAAATATGTTGTGATCGGACATTAGTTCTGTAATACTGTTAAAAAGGAACTATGAAGTTTGAGCTGTACCTGTTTCCTTAATGGTTATATTTCACTGGACTTTTGTCATCAACATTGTTGTTTGTTAATGAGAATTCTGGGCCGAATAGGGCCCAGTTCCTCCAGCTCTAGAATATATATATATATATACATATTATTTCCCCCAAATCTCATTTTTTTCTATTAATGACTTAAACTGAATGATAAGTACACCGAACACAATTATCAAGTTAAAAATGAAGGGAAAAATACATGTACACAGATTATTTGTATTACAGGATATTTAAGTTCTAAGAAATAAACCTTGATAAAATCTTTGTTTAACATAAACTATTCTCGTTTCGATAAAAAAAAGATTTGTTCGGTATGATATTTGCATAGGTTTTTGCAGAGGGTTTACGGTAATAATTCAGCAGGAAATAATATATTCACGTGATTCTTGTGTATGCATATACATGCGTTTTAAAGTTATAGATTCGTTATTCGAGGCGTGAATTTGACGGGAAAAATATATGGCGCAGGAAAAGGAAAGGATGAATACTGAATAATTACACTCCTAGTTTCGTTCGCTGTAAAATTTGATCACTTCTTTTCATTAACGATAAATTTGACATTTACTTATGTTTGGTCATATAAATAACGATGCTCTGAGTTTAAATTCGTTCCCGTTAAAAGCCAATGCTCTCTGCTTGTCTTGCACTTTCGTCAACTTGACGGCTTAAAACTTCTTGGCTTTTCAGTGGCGTTCGTTGAGCAAAGCACTCCACTATCCAAGAATGCCAGCAGAATATTTGCTTTTATTTGTAAAAAAACTGTCAAATAGAAACATCTATGCCTAATGGGTCTTGGTTTTATTAATTTGTTGAATATGGTTTTAGATTTAAAAGAATTTTAAGAAAGATGACGATTAAAAAGGTGGAATTGCACTATTATTTTAATACCCGACCCGACCCGAATTTTTCAATGAGGAACCGAACTCGAGTTAATTTTTATGGAACCGAGAATGCGGGTATTTTCGGGTATCCGTTGCATCCCTACTGTTTTGTATGAAATAGTTTAACCGCTTAACACGTGATATCCAATTGCTATGATTGGATAATATTGCAGATTAATTTGAATATGATTGACATTTGTGGAAGCGTCTATTAAGTTCGTTGACATTAGTTTTTGATTTACGTCAGTATCGGTATCTTGCCAAGAATATAGTTTAACTTAGTAAAAGTAATGCAATTTCAACTCAGTAGTTATTTCGTGAACGGTACAAACAATATGTTTTGTCCGGAAACCTGCATACTTATGTGTTCATTATTGCTTTCTAACGGTAAAGAATTCATGAGCTTATGATTATTGTCGTTCTAAATAGAGTTCTTCTCTCTATAATGTACTTATATAGTTGGAATATGTGACAATTATTTGAGTAATATCAATTTGCAAATGTGTGAGTATGTTCCTTTAAACTTAAACGCGGTGCATACTGTTGAGAACGCATTATAAGCGAACCCCGATGCCGTACCACGACAATACGAGACGGAGCTCTATACTCTATCGAGTTGCGGTGTATGAATGTGCGTGCTTAACTGTATTTAAGTGTTTCTACGAAATAACACCGTCTAGATATAACTTAACAATGCTTCGTTATGGGAGGTGCTCAGTTGTTGGTGTGACATGTAGCGTATTATTCGTTTTTGCATTAATTTATTTATATAAAAACACTCTAGCTTACATTGGCTATACAGACAAGGGAAACAGACATTTGGATATATCTGAAACGCATATATCTAGAGTAGTGGATGAATCTAGTGAAAAAGGAGCTTATACTTCTAATGCACATAAATTGCTCGGTATTATCGAAGGCAATGGAGGATACAATCTTCAAAACAAAAACGGGAATCGCGCGTCCGGGTCTGGGGAGCGGTACTGGTCCGAGTATGGTCAGGACAAGCGCGTGGATGACGTTCTCAAGCAGCGCCGCGACGGCTTCTTTGTCGAGGTCGGCGGCTATAACGGGGAAACTTCGTCCAACACGTTGTTCTGTGAGAAATACAGAGGCTGGTTGGGTATTCTTATTGAGGCCGACCCTACCTCCTACGGTGTCATGGTAACTAAAGACCGGAAATGCTTCATGCTCAACAGCTGCATCAGCAACAAACACCGCGCCATGGATTTCACTATCGCGGACCAGTATACCAGTTCTAACGTTTCGATGACAGCGGAACACCGAAAACGCATTCCGAACGTCGATTCGAAAGCCGTCCTCACGGTGAAATGTCACTCTTTCCACGATATCATGGCGGCTCTAGGGCGCAACCATGTTGACTATTTTTCTCTTGACGTCGAAGGATCAGAAATACAAATTTTGGAGTCAATCGATTGGTCAAAAATCACGATAGACGTGTTTTCCATCGAAACTTTTCAATTTAGGGATGAAATTGTTTCCTTCATGCGCAGTAAGGGCTACGATACTATTGGGAAGTTCAACTTCGATGACTTTTTTGTAAAAAGGTTCGTACAACTTGTTGGTATTACGATGCATAACTGCCACATTTTATTTACAACCTCGAACTGCTTTTTTTCATATTGTATTAAATTATTATGTTATCAAGTATTATCGCTTTGGATAAGAAGTCCGTTGCATTTGTTGCATGGCACTGACGTGCACGGTTAAAGTCATAGCACGAGCAACATGACAGAAACAATAAGCAGTAAAACAGCGTATGAGTGTATCCATTCTAGTTTGTATCCCATCATTGAGCGTGCATTGCCAAAATATAACCCAATTGAATAAACTTTTATTTGCTTTGTTCACACACTGGAGGATAAAGCAAACACGAGCAGTCATTTTGTTGATTTTCGTGACGTCATTTTATGTTTTATTTATTGTATTTAAAAGATCAATGATTTTCAAAAGACAGAAAATAATATGCCATAACATTATACTAGGTAACTGTTGAATAAAGATAAGTGTATTTGATCGGCACAAAAACGTGAACTACACATTAAGACTCGTGGCTCAGGTTTTCCAAACCTCGCTTAATAAACTTTTTTCAACACGTCTATCCTCGTATTCTCTATATCTAACCAACCCAATATTTACTTCAGCTATTGCTATTTCAGCAACATCGAGATCACTTTCATTATAACGAACATGTACGCAATAAACTTCAAACAGTACATTGTTAATCATTTCTGGAGAGGTGGAACCAATCAGACAAAACCAATATTATATAAATATCATAGGCAGTTGAGGGGTTTAGTAAATATTGCACCCCGAGGATACTGATGTCAACGAGGCCGATGGACTACCGAAGGACTAGTTTAGAAAGACTACCTCTTCGAGGAGGGCAATATTTGCTATACCCCTCAACATGCCTGTGATATGTATTTTATTATACCGAACAAAAATACTGTAATTCAAAGAACAAACATTGTAAACTAAAATTTGTTGATTTGTAGGAAAATCAAGAGCTCATCGACATTGATTTTTTTAAATACATTAATAAGCGCCTACTGATCATTAGCTAATACGGACTTCTCGGGAAATCCGAACTGATCATTAGCTAATACGGACATCTCGGGAAATCCGAATTGCTATTTTTAAGCCCACGCGCGGGTTATATTTTAGTCACGCGCGGGGTATATATACGGAATATTACGCTAGTCAATTGTTCCAAGAGTATGTATTAGTCGAATGGCTTTTGTGATGACGTATCACATGAGAGGCGGAGCCTAGAGTGTGGTACGAAATAACGCAAGCCACGAGACCAATACATACTCTTGGAACAATTGACTAGCGTAATATCTTTTATTATGTACCACGATAAACTTCAAATGTGCATTTTTGCCTTATTTTATTTGTTTAAAACTTCAATAATGACTAATCATTGTATGTATAGATTATATTTGTTTACATATCTCTATGATGACTTCATTAAAAAGTAGTCCAGCTAGTATGGTAATACGGGATCGGAAAAATAGGGAGTAGCATAATACGGGATTTTGTTTCTGACGACATTTATTTCACCGATTGATAAAGCATATATTTTGTTAAGACTTTAAACAGGTATATAATAATAAAAATTATACCCCGCTCGGTGTATATTACTTTCCAGCGCCATGACATATTAAAATTATGCAGGGATGGGTATGGGATTTTACAATGCGAAAACGAAGAGAGGTATAATAATATCAACTACATAAATTTATATCTAAGGGAAAGCACCGTGTATTGAATTCTGCACGAAGAATAGCGCCACCTATAAAATATTTTTGGCAGGGCGGTCCTTGCTGCAAATTTCAAACTTACATTTCAAATTCTATCTCTCTTCTCGTTCTCCTTTCCGACTGATTCGTATGAATCTTTAAATATAAATATTTTTCTTCGAAAATCTTCAAACTTTTAATAATAAATGACCAATGTTTCATATAAAACTAGGTTTTGAAAACTTGGAACTAATGTCAATTACAAATGCGATGCTGACTATGTAAATACAGACGGGAGTAAGCAAGCGATGTACAAGATGACAGTTTGTAGTAAACACTGAAGTAGTTTCAATGTACGGTAAGGAACTTTGAAAAAAAAAGAAAGACTAGCTACACTCGAAAAGTAAGCAACTGGAACCAAGAATTGTGTTGTTTTTCACGATGTAGAGAGTTGAAAGTTATCACAATGGAAGATGGGATGTGTAATTTGGAAGTTGAGATGTCATCAAGCATGGTGCATTTTGGCAGGATATGTCCTCCATAATTGTGTGTGTCAATCATGTTGTCATTGATAATTAATGCGCGAATTACGTATGACAATAGTAAAAACAAATAAAATAACACTTCAAACGTAACACTATCTTTTTGTATCTTGGGGCCGGTTTAGTCATTATGCAATCACATGTGGAGTCGGTTTTGCTTTTTGGGGGCCGGTTTAGACTATAGCCAGTTTTGAATCGCGCCGGTTTTGACATAAACCTGGTGTAGTACATACTGACTTTATGATTGTACTGCTTGTGGTATGTTTATCTATGTAAGTAATAGTTGTAGCATACTTTTACCGCAATATGTTAGTTATTTAACGAGCCCGCAGGGCGAGTTTAAATAACTAACATATTGCGGTAAAAGTATACTACAAGTGTTTTATACCATATTTAGCGTGCGGTATATTGAAATTTAGTTTTAATTTATACGCACGCTACTTAATGCACGGTTAGGCTCCTCCCACCAGTGATATCACAGTTATTGAACACCGCTTAACAAAGAAAACTCTCTGAAACATGTTATAATGGTTGTTTGACTGGTGGTTCTGTCTGTATATGAATATTCAAATCCTACTTACAAAATCAATTATGATTTTAACGTTCAAATTTAAAAACGTAATATATGTAAATGAATGTTTCTAAGTTATCGAGTGATTTATTTCAATGTATTGAGTGATTTATTTGCAAAGTTTGTTTCCAATAAAATTACTGTGTTTAAAGGTGAAAGTTTCGGTTTATATTATGCTACGATATACTTCTTTAGCCGACTTGAAAACACATTTACTCACCACCCCACCCCCACCCCCGATCACTGGGTCACAAGTCGTCCGTTAGCACTCGGCGCAGTATGCAGCCACGGCACATTGGCGTATTTCCTTCACAGATACTCATTTATACACCTGTGGGAGTAATCGTGGGATAAAATTTTTGCTCAGAAAAATTCCAGTGGTCGGGCGGGATTCAAACCAGGGACCTCACTATCCCAAAAGCCAGCGTCCTACCAATGTCCACTGCTCCCACGTTACTCCGTCTGATGCTGGTCCTGTGCTTGAGTATTTGATGTGGTTGGGATTTCAAAATTGCGACTAATGCGAAACACATATGGAATAAAATATGATTCAACACTCATATAATTATTGTAAGAACATACATTATGCATCTTCGTTTCCTTTGCTTTTAGCCAACCACGTGACACGACGGGGAATGGCAATCCGGTTTAGCTGTTGGTCCTGTCCATCCAGATCTACGTGCAGATCAAAAGCCCACTCTATCAGCCAATCAGCTTTCACCGAATGCCATCAAGCTTGGGCTTAAAATAGGAACCGGTAGCTACAATTTAAAATACCCGAACGGTGGGCGAACAATCAGTAAAACACAGGCCTGGTCCGAGTTTGGTCAAGAACTTCGAGTGGCCACGTGGCTCGGGCAACGTCGGAACGGGTTCTTCATCGAGCTGGGAGCTAACGACGGAGAATCACATTGTTTCTAGAGAAGCTTCGCGGATGGACGGCCCTGCTTATTGAGGCGAACCCACACATTTTGGATGCCATTGGCAAAAGCCACGAGGACTACTTTTCCTTGGACGTTGAAAGCGCCGAGTTATACATTTTGAAATCTATTGACTTTACCAAACTGAAAGTATATTTATTTGGTATTGATACCGATCAATTTAGGGATGATATTGTTGCTTTCATGACTCAAAAGGTTACAAACATCTGGGGAAATTTGACTATGATGACTTTTTTGTTCGCGCTTAAAATGGCTCTTGACTGGCAGCAAGGTCGATGACAAATTTGATACAGCTACAGTAGTATTGGCAGAACGTTTAAGACATGTTTTATTTTGTTTGTAATATAGTTTAATTACATTTTGAGTAGCGCTATATGTTTTAGAACATAACCAACAGCGGTGCCTTAAACAAACAGTTATAAGTTTGTTAATTGCATGTATAATAACCTCGCTGTTGGTTGTTTTAGTTTTTTTTCAAACACATTTTCCGATTATTACCGGTTTTTTCAAGAATAAATCAATTTGTTATATGTTTTAGATGACCTTAATATGTAATAACCCGATATTTGCATATGGATTTACAATTCAAATATGTACATCGATTTCTTGCTTTCAACTGATTCATTGTGTAGTTTATCAACGATAATTTAGTTAAGTGACTATCTACAATATATATATGAATATATATTGTAGATAGTCACTTAACTAAAATTTAGCATAGTATCAAGTCAGTATCATGTATTCAAAATATCGACGCATTCTATGCATTCAATCTGGGAATGATTTTGAACTACATTTATTTGTTATTTTCATAAACTGTCACTAAAGTGTTCGAATAAAAATCGATTATTGACAGCGTAAACGGTCTATTGTTACCTTATATTTAACTTCTTCACACGTTACGTTTTAAATTGGTGTTTCGAGATCAATAGTTATAAGCCAAAATAAATATTATTCGTTACGCGGCTTTTCACTGGCCCGATTTATTGGCCGATAAACAACGATAATGCGAAAATTATTTAAATTATAACATGATCTGACAACTATTTTTGCAGTTGTAATGAGAACTACATTTTACTTTCTCCGCCCAGGATCGGAACTACTTTTTGCGCTGTTTATTGGGTAATTTATCAACAATAATTGTGTTATTTGTCTATAGAAAAATTAGCGAGTATCATGTTAGAGTATGGAATAATACGCGGTCAGCACATGACTCGTCTAAAGTAATGAAAAGCGAGTACGAGTATTATGCACGAGGTAAGATAAATTGACCAATATTGCACGGCAAAATTATAATAATAATAGAGCTGGTATTCTCTTAACGAGTAATAATGTCATACTTAAGATAGATTTTAGATCAATCTTTTATGTGATAATGAATAACCTATGCTCAAAATATGTACCATAAGAAACATGTCTTCACACTGTGACGAATGTAAGCTACGAGGTCTGACGAGTTGTAACTCGCCATAACTCGCCTGGTGTCGTATAGATCGTTCACTCATGTCGTTCTTTGTCGCAGTGATGTCTACTTATGTCGCCAGACCTCGCCATGTAGCGGCGATAATTTTAAACCGTTTAAAATTATCGCCGCTTCTCGGCGACTTTTTATTCTCGTACAGGTGTCAAAGGCATGTCGAAGGAATCTCGCGCACTCTCAAACGCACTCGAACACATTTCGTAGACATGTCTTCCCTTGTCGTAGCGTGTCGCCGTATATTATATTCTACGACATAACACGAGTTTGCTGCAAGTTTAGGAGACTTGCCTACGACATCTGCTCGTCCGTTTCTCGTACAATGTCGTCATAACTCGTGCTCATGTCATCCCAAGTCGTACAGACTCGTCCACACTCGTACATTCTTGAAGACAAGTCTTCGATCGTCGAAAAGATATCGAAGGCATATCTCGGCTGAATTCGTCATAAAATGTGATTATCGTACTTGTGTCGTGTCAATGTCGTGTCAAGGTTGAAGAGAACTCGAACAAGTGTCGTCTTGAAACAATTCCGCGACCAACTGGCCCACTTTACGGCGAGTTATAACTCGCTAGAACTCGTACACGACTCGAAGCTCAAATTTACAAATTTACATAAAGCACATAATTGAGCATCGATCCCAATTTGTGAATATTTACTTAGTAAAGACCGTAACTTAATTTGTCATTTATCGACCACGAGATATGTTAGTGACAGCTATTTGCGGTTTATAGAGACCCTAATGGTCTATTAAGTTATGGTCTATGTGCGCAGCTGGTGTGTGTTCATGGACAATATATAGCAGCGGCGTATTCAGGCATACTGGTGTACGCCTAGACGTACACAACGCTTTTACATTTCGTTTTGTGGTTAAATTTAAACAAGTACGGCAATCTTGTGATCGTATTTCAATTTTCAGAGAAAGCGACATGTCACCTACCTGTATTGGTTCAATGTCTACTTAATGATCTTGCATATGCGTGTATCAACTCACTACATATTACCCGACCTATTCATCAATATAAACAGCTACAAATAAACCGCGTATCTAGTAACTTAACAATACAATCCTAAATTAGCATAGCGTTTGAATAATTTGTTCTTTCTTGTTCGTCGTTATTTTACCAACACATATTTTTCATATAAAAACCCCCGCTTGATCCATGTTCGAGGCGTGTCGCGGGAAAACCGGGCATAATGCATGTGCGTTAACTGTCGTCCCGGATCAGCGTGTGCAGCCCGCACAGGCTAATCCAGGACGGCACTTTCCGCCTACAGTGTATTTATGTTTAAAAAAGACTGCACACGCTGATTCTAGACGACACTTTACGCACATGCATTCAGCCCGTGTTTCCCACGACACGCCTCATTCACAGAGTTCCTTGGTGAAAACTTTAGAATGTGGCTTGATGATTGAAAATTCCCCTTGTCTTAAATGGTTTTTTAATCTGGAGCACAACAAACACCTCCTGTTATATTACCATATTTCAAATATAATATCAGGCGCGGTACCAGGATTTTGAGTTAGAGGGGCGGAAATATTAAATAACTGACAACAAATTAACTGCTGTTGTCTCTTACATGATAAGATACATGTATCGGAGCGACGCAATATCGCAAAACGGACCAATTTAACCAAAATACCACAAAACAGAAACTATAGTTGAAATAATTTGATTGAAAAGAACATGTAATTGTAACGAAATGCACATGTTTAATCGAAATTTAATGTAAATAACTTTACTGATCATACAACACCTTTTGTATACCTTTAAGAAACAGAAGACAGTTAATTTTGATTTTCTTTTGCAAAACCAACAAACAGGTAACGTAAATTTATATGATGATAAATTGGGAGGAGTTAAGCATGAATTAAGTGTGGGAGTATCATGTAATCTACTGATCGAGTCAAATATACGACGGATAAACTGATCACAGACGCCGAATATCTTTTTTAATATATTTCTTCATGATAACGTTTCATATGTAGATCCTTAAAGTGCTTTAATTTTAAGTTGTTCCTTGCAAAGTGCATACAAGGGACTTCCATTGCTTAATCAAAATGCTGACAACGTAGAAAGACTGTTTTTAAGAAACAAACAAATATTTTTTCAAGCTAGTTATACAACGCAGACGGAATTATATACATGCCAGTCGACAAGTCAATCTGCTACGGGCCATGCAGAAAATAACTGATTTTTTAACAAGAGGGCCTGAGGGCTCTCGGACGTTTACCTGAGACCTTTCAACCCGACAGAAATTTGCATCCCGAGGCGTGGCTTATTTTTATCCCAGGGGCACAATTTGAACAATCTTGAACAATCTTGAACAACCTCTGGGCCTTGCGGTTTCAGGTTAAGATTTTTAAAGTCATTTTAAAGTCTATAAAAACTATGTGACCCTTCAGGGTGCGGCCAGATTTGACCCCAGGGGCATAATTTGAACAATCTTTGGAGTGGACCATTATGCAATGTTACGTAACGAATATAGGAAAACTGTTGACCTTGCCATTTCAGAGGAGAAGATTGTTAAAGTCATTTTGCTATTTAAGTCTATATAAACCATGTGACCCCCGGGGCGTGACCAGTTTTTACCCATGGGGCATAATTTGAACAATATTTGTAGAGAACCATTATACGATGTTACATACCAAATATGAAACCTTTTAGCCTTGCGGTTTCAGATGAGAATTTTAAAGTCATTTTGCTATTTAAGTCTATATAAATCATGTGACCCCTGGGGTGTGGTCAGTTGTTACCCATGGGGCATAATTTGAACAACCTTTGTAGAGGACCACTACAGGATGTATCATATAAATACGAAACCTCTGGGCCTTGCGATTTCAGAGGAGAAGATTTTTAAAGACATTTTAAGTCTATATCAACGATGTGACCCCCCCCACCCCCGGGCGTGGTAAGTTTTTACCCCAAGGGCATAATTTGAACAATCTTTGTAGATGACCACTATATCATGTTACATACCAAATAAGAAACCTCTGGGCCTTGCGGGTTCTGATGAGAATATTTGTAGAGGACCACTATACGATGTTACATACCAAATATGAAACCTTTTAGCCTTGCGGTTTCAGATGAGAATAATTTTAAAGTCATTTTGCTATTTAAGTCTATTTAAATCATGTGATCCCCGGGGCGTGGTCAGTTTTGACCCAAGGGGGCATAAAATGAACAATATTTGTAGAGGACCACTATTGTATGATACATACCAAATATGAAACATCTGGGCCTTGAGGTTTCAGAGAAGATTTGTATAGACATTTTGCTATTTAAGTTTATATAAAACCATGTTACCCATGGGGCGTGGCCAGTTTTGACCCCAGGCGCATAATTTGAACGATCTTTGTAGAGGACAACTAGAGCATGTCACATATTAAATATGAAAGCTCTGAGCCTTGCGGTTTGATAGGAAAATATTTGTAAGTTTGCACTTTCTAAATCTATTTTTAGCTCTGGTGACCTTCATATGCAGCGGACCGGAAAGACTGAACAACTTTGAAAGAGGTCCACCCAAGGATCATTCCTGTAAAATTTGGTGAAAATTTGCCAAGCGGTTTAAGAGGAGATGTTGCTTACATGAAGTTGACGATGCACGCACGCACGCACGCACGCACGCACGCACGCACGCACGACGGACAACGGGCGATCACAAAAGCCCACCATGAGCTCTTTGTGCTCAGGAAAGTTAAAAAATGTAATCGATAAATAACATGATATACACATTATAGCACATATGACACACATTCCCTTAAATAATAAAAGTTAATAAAACAGGTAGGAAGGTGCGACTGTTTAGAAAAAGGTTTCGGTTTACTGACTCGTAGCCTGCAAGAAAGTAGTTCCCCGTGATACCTGTTCTGAAAATTACCCTCTCAAAGACCGTTGGCTTTCGCCACCAGTCTAAAAATACGTTTTACACTTTTCGCTATTTCATCTGATGTTTATTCATATAGCGATATAATATATCGAATATATTTTTGTCAGCAGTGTCATTTTCGCCCTTTATATATTATGTAGTATTTTCTTTGGAATTTCTCTAATTGCAATATGTGAATAGTTCCTTCAATATTATTTTCCGATATATTTCATATACAATCACGGGCGTACATTCGATTTTGCCCTAAATACGCCCCTGTATAGAACTATTAATTGATTTATTGTAACATATCATGTTTATTGGTTTTGTAATAGGTACACTAGCGCATCCAGGGTGGTGGACGCACCTAAACTCCTGTGCCATACATACCATACATATATGGGCATATATAAAACGGTTAAAACTGGATAAATATGCTGAAAAAATATTCGCTCGCTTCACTCGCTCAAATTGGTAAAAGATACACATCGACTTCAGTCAATCATACCTGACCTAGCCCGCCCCCGGTAAATGAATAAAACCACAAATTATCGATGCGTGTGTGTTTGAATTTTGTCAGCAATGGATTTTACATGTTTAAAGATGTTCCTGATGTATATAACATTGGATGTCAAATACGTATTTAGTGGCCAGGCACATCAAACAATGGCAATTTACTGCCAAACCAGGTGCATGACCTACAGATGAACCATCATGTCTTTCGAAAATAATACGGTGAAGTATTAATTTATTAAGTGAAACAAAGTGCACTTGATGATGATAATGATGATGATGATGATGGTGGTGATAATGATACTGATGATGATGATGATGATGATTATGATTATGATGATGATGATGATGAGGAGGAGGAGGAGGAGGAGGAGGAGGAGGAGGAGGATACTGATGATGATGATGATGATGATGATTACATGGCAATTCTTATAACAGTTACAAGAGACTATATATACGCATATTCTACACAATTTAACAACACGGGTGATGTACAAATACAACTTAAATATATAACGGAAGGTCTGATACCGGACGCCTTGTATCGATCATGCCATTAAAAATAATGGATGCCATAGATGGAATCAAAGCGCTGAAGGCACTTTAGTTGTTCTCTATTGCGTAACACTGGGCACATCAAGGACAAGCTGGACAATTAGATAGGGATGATATACGTCACCTTAAATACAGTGGTTGCAACAAATGTTTAAACGAAAATATTCATGAACATATTTACTATAACATCTGTTCAATATTATAACTATGACTTGAACATTGCTTAGCGATTTATATTATTCAAATAGGTAAATTTAAATACAATATTGCCTCGTAAACATGTAAATCAAATTTTGAAATAAATCGATCGTCATTGTGTAATTATGTTGTTTTTTCTATTAATCATGCAGTTTTTAATTGTTTCAATTCAATATATTTAATGGGTCAAATGTATAGCTGATGCATTTAGGTCCATTGTTAAACGTACGCCACTAATAAATCGTCAATCGAGTGGTTACGATTGCTCCGCTATATGTACTGAGTGATTAAACTATTGTTAAACTTATGCAATATGATGTAATACGTACGCAGTTAACCAGTTAACAGCACAAACAGATACGCTATCATATCTATGTGAATAGACAAAACATGAATTCACTTGTAGATGTCGATTAAATGGATTATTATTTCTGATTTTTAGTGTTTTAAGTCGGATCTATTTCTTGTCATCTTTTCATAGAAAGTAGCAACGATAACAGAAAGCTCACTGCTCAGTGAGCGAAACGCAGTAATTTGTCGATTTACTGACTCGTAGCCTGCAAAGCAAAGAAGTAGTTCCCTCAAGACCGATTTCTGTTTTTTAGTGATCAAACATGGTTTAAGTGGCCTCCAAAACGCACCAGAGACGTTCTATGAAAAAAAATCCCTCGGACCTTCCAAGACTGCCTCGGCTTTATTTTGCTTGTAGCTACGCCACCGACATGTGCACACATTCATAAGCAAGTGGCACAAATATTAAGTATGAGGAGTATACTACTACCCGCTAGTACAAAAAGCTGACAAAATCTTAGTGTCTTGAGGCCTCAAACCTTAGGGCCTTACAGATCACCATACTTCATGACTTGTATACATGTTCATTTGCAAGTTTACATGTAAAATAAATATGGACAAACCCAATTAAATACAATTACTAATAATATCAAATAAATTTAAGTAAAACAATTTCGTAGTTTAAGCATTGAAACCAAAAGCTTCAAATTATCTTCTAATACAGTATTATGTTCGGATTCTATAAGAAGATGTACATCTCCGTACCAAATTCTGTCAATTTCTGGTCTTACTTACTTCTTATTGCCTAAGAACAAAAACTCCTCCGTTTCGTTTAATAAACTTCACCATTGTTGTCTCCCTTGCAATTCGCAGCGGAGTCCATTGACACACGATTAACCAACACTTTAAAATAAATATGGACAAACCCAATTAAATACAATTACTAATAATATCAAATAAATTTAAATAAAACAATTTCGTAGTTTAAGCATTGAAACCAAAAGCATCAAATTATCTTCTAATACAGTATTATGTTCGGATTCTATAAGACGATGTACATCTCCGTACCAAATTCTGTCAATTTCCGGTCTTACTTACTTCTTAATGCCTAAGAACGAAAACTCCTCCGTTTCGTATAATAAACTTCACCATTGTTGTCTCCCTTGCAATTCGCAGCGGAGTCCATTGACACACGATTAACCAACACATTAAACAACATATTTGTGATTTGTTTTATGTGATGATTACATTAACTTTAAGCATACAGGTTTGCACTGGTTATAAATATACACACTTGTCTGTCTTGTGCTACCTACGGGGCAAAACCTGGTTACTTGAGCTCGATTGTGTCAAAAGCAAGTGACTTATTGAGACATTATTTAGTCCGTTTCCTGGGAAGAACCATTACTTGGTATCGTTTTGAGAAAGATCATTCTGAGTAGGGATCGACCTCTCGACCTCCCGATCTCAAGACGGACACCCTGTCCATTACACCACTGCGACCTCGTCGATATTCACGCTTCTCCGAAACACAAGGCCCAAAGTTGACGAACCTTACTAGTAATCAGTAGCAAATGTATACAAAATGTGAATACTCCAAGGGAAGTAACTACATATTATTATTTTTAACTGAGTAATGAGGAAGTTTGGCTAACGTTCTAGATTCATCTATTTGGGCTATTAAATTACGGTGTTAATTTTATCAATCTATATAATTGCAGCAGGATCGTAAGAAGAATTAGGTACGATTGTTAAGGATAGTCGACAAACCGAGCTAAGTACATAATTGTTATAGCATTAAGATCTTTAACAAACATGAAATCCACATTCTTTAATCCCAAATGTAAATATCAACACACTCATGAAACTTATTTAAGATACACAGAAACAATTAAGCTATTCTGTTATCCATGCTACCTGATCTTCACATTAATAATGTGTCGTTGCGTTCTTTTAAAATGCACAAACAAACCGAGTACAATTAAGTTTCAATAAAGCTTCTTAGTACCTTTGTTTCGTAGATCTCATCGTAATCCACTTCAGTGGTTCTTTTGTTCTACCAGACACACGAAACGAGACAACGATTTATTGTCTGACAAAAATGACATTGCATTTATAACATTTAGTCAACCGCTTTGGAAGTTTACGGGATTATAACACACGCAAGCCCACAAGATTATTACATATTTCGGATGAGGTTGTTTAATGCTCCATATTGCTTTCGTAGATGATTATTTTGTAGTTCGAAACCCGAACAGGAATGTTCTATTTTAGCATGTGAAATATTTTGACAATTATTTTTTTCTGTCTTTTTCTTATGATATAATATTAGTTTATATGTTTATTATTTCGTTACTAAAAGTAGTTATTTAAGTTATTTTCTTAAACTATATTGAACAAATTACGAAAATCAATATTTTACATATAAAAAAATCCTATATATAGGGGTTATTTTCTCAATTAACTGAGAAATTGTTGTACATACTTGATGTACATAGTTGTGTATAGAACATGTCCAAATACGCTAATTTTACGGATATTAAACACATTTGGGAAAGGGCGCAGCCAGGTTGTTTTTACTTCATTAAAATGTGACGTTCTCAGCGATTTGAGTACTGTCGCAAATGACGTTACCGAGAAAAACGACATTTTAAACGTCAATTAGTCTTCGGGAAATAGCAAAATTTAATACAGCTAATATTGACTTATTGTTTTTATTTATTTATTTTGTAATTAAAAGACCACAAATGAATTTACGTTTATTATTGTGCTTGGAGTATTATCCATTATATTTACATACTGTAATTTAACCTTTGAAATCGGCAATCTACCTCCAATTATTGTGCTGTTGTTTTTAGCTCACCTTAGCACAAAGTGCTCATGATGAGCTTTTATGATCGCCCGTTGCCCGTCGTGCGTGAGTGCGTGCGTACGTGCGTCGTCAACTGTTCATTTAAAAAACATCTCCTAAACCGCTTCGCAGATTTTCACCAAACTTCACAGGAATGATCCTTGGGTGGACCTCTTTCAAAGTTGTTCAAATCTTTCCGGTCCATTGCATATGTAGGTCACCAGAGCTAAAAATAGATTTAAAAAGTAAAAACTTTAAAAATCTTCTCCTATGAAATCGCAAGGCTGAGAGCTTTCATATTTGATATGTGACATCCTGTAGTGGTCCTCTACAAAGATTGTTCAAATAATGCCCCTGGGGTCAAAACTGGCCACGCCCCGGGGGTCACATGGTTTATATAGAATATATAGCACAATGACTTTTAAAATCTCCTCCTCTGAAACAGCAAGGCCCAGAGGAATTCATATGTTGTATGTAACATTGTATAGTGGTCCTCTACAAAGATTGTTCAAATAATGCCCCTGGGGTCAAAACTGGCCATGCCCCAGGGGTCATATTTTTTATATAGACATATAGAAAATAACTTATAAAATCTTCTTCTCTGAAACCGCAAGGCTCAAAGCTTTCATATTGATATGTGACATCCTCTAGTGGTCATCTACAAAGATTGTTCAAACGATGCCCCTGGGGTCAAAATTGGCCACACCCCGGGTCACATGGTTTATATCAACTTAAATAGCAAAATAACTTTAAAAATCTTCTTCTCTAAAACCGCAAGGCCCAGAGGTTTCATATTTGGTATTCAACATTGTATAGTGGTTCTCTACAAATATTGTTCAAATCATGCCCCTGGGGTCAAAATTGGCCACACCCCGGGGGTCACATGATTTATATAGAATTAAATAGCAAAATGACTTCAAAAATCTTCTCCTCTGAAACTGCAAGGTCTAGAGGTTTCATATTTGGTTGGTAACATTGAATAGTGGTCATTACCAAGATTGTTCAAATGATCCCCCTGGGGTCAAAATTGGCCACACCCCGGGGGTCACATGGTTTATTCAGACTTAAATAGCAAAATGACCACAAGGCTCAGAGCTTTCATATTTGATATGTGACATCCTGTAGTGGTCCTCTACAAAGATTGTTCAAATAATGCACCTGGGGTCAAAACTGGCCACGCCCCGGGGGTCACATGGTTTATATAGACTTGTATAGCAAAATAACTTTAAAAAATCTTCTCCTTTGAAACTGCAAGGCCCAGAGGTTTTATATTTGGTATGAAACATTGTATAGTGGTCCTCTACAAAGATTGTTCAAATCATGCCCCTGGGGTCAAAACTGGCCACACCCTAGGGGTCACATGGTTTATATAGACATAAAATAACAATTAAAGTTTTAAAATCTTCTTCTCTAAAACCGCTTGACACAGAGGTTTTATATTTGGTATGTAACCTTGTATAGTGATCCTCTACAAACTTTGTTCAAATAATGTCCCTAAGGTAAAAACTGGCCACACCCCGGGTGTCACATGGTTTATATTGACTTAAATAGCAAAATGACTTAAATATCTCTGAAATTTCAAGGCCTAGAGGTTTTATATTTATTTGTAACATTGTTTACCGTAAATACCCAGTCATAAGTGTTAATGTCTCATAAGTCAAGAAGTTAAAATTCATTCCAGAAACGTATTTCTAATAATAAGCATTCCATAAGTCGAGATAGAATGATCATAAAACACCATCTGAAAATTGGCCAGAGTATGCCCTAATAAGTAGGTATATGCTACAGTCTGCAGTAAATGCCTTGAAGCTGAAATCACTGTCAAATCCTCTTTAACAGATCTTGATGTACACAAAAACCGGTTCCAGCCAGTTTAATTAGCAATATGCTATACAAACAAATCATGGGTTTCAACTGCAGGTTTATTGATTTTGTATTGGTGGCTGATGGTTTAGCTGGGGCCTAAAGTGGGGAAATTAAGTCAATTAAAATAGAGTACATAGTTTCATTCACAGTTTGCATCTTTTTTAATAATGAAACAGTTATGCATTTTGTCTTAATTGTCGGTAATTAATAGAAAGGGCAAACTATGATAATTATGAATTTATTATAGTGTGTGGATTAGCAAATATGCAGGTAAGAAATGACAAATATTTCAATATAATATGCTACGATTTTTTGTGAACTACCTCATGAGTCGAATGCAGGGTTGACAAGAATTACCCACCCCCGGGTTTTCCCGGCGGGTTTTACCGGTTTTTCCCGCCCCGGTCAATTCTCTGAAAGTGGCAAATACTGGGCAATACTGGGCAATACTATTTGTTCTTCAGTTAATTTGCAGTTTTAATTTTTATAAATCTAAATGCTCAGTTAACTTATGTTCTTAAGAAAATGACTTGTTTAGTTTTGCAGATCCAGTATATGCATTGTTACAGTATTTTTGTAAGTGCCTGCACATATCCACTGGTTCATTCATTCATTTTTTATGACAACGCTTATCATATATTTTCTATACTGTTTGTGAAATGATTCTGATTGATATTGAAATATGTCTACACTTATTTAAGTTATTCATCCTCCTTTTTTTCTTGCATTGAACTATTCTTTTTTTGTGTAAACAATAAAACTTAGGGAGGCCTTCTCTGTCTGGACAATAACCCCAGCCTGGTCAATATTATTATAATCTGATATTGGGCAATACCTGGGATTACTGGACAATTCACTTTTATCTCTATTTTCATTACTTACTTTTTTTTCACTTTCAAAGCATGATTAATACTGATGAAGCAATAAAGAATAATTATTTTTACACTGATGCACAATTAACAGCAGACATCAGACACTTAAGGTGCCAATCAATGCATCTTTTCATGGTTTGGAGAAGGACCCTACTTGACATGGGCCTTTGCCTGACCCCTCGTTGAGATAGGTCTAATGTTTATTCAAGGGGTCCAGTTTAATTGTTTTTTAGCACTTGCATCTGTCAATTCAATCAATGTTTGTGTTTGTTTAAGAGGGTGTACATATTGTGGATGGGTCGTAAATGATATCACGATGTTATGTCATTAATTTAATGTCCTGCATGGGGCTGCAATAGGGTCTTGTTGCAACATGATATTGACTAAAATATTTTATAACATAAAAATATGTTAGAATTGTCAAATATCTCTTATACATTCATTTCTTCTTTTTCTTTCATAAACATAATTCTGTTACATTATACACTAGTATATACTGATAAAAATAAAATGAATGAGAGTTCAACCACAGATGCCAATCAATAATGTATTGTCCAGACTGACCAAAAAATCAAACTTAAATTTTGTGAAAAAGAAAAGAAATTATCAATATGTTTTCACATGAAATAGAAATAAACAATGTAACTTACAGTATATAATTGTTAATAGATATGTGGTTATAATGTAGAAACTCAGTATTAGTATGTAATTTTGTAAACATAATTGTGCAATATCTTTTTTCCCCAGTATTGCCCACTATTGCCCTCTAAAACCCGTTTTTTCCCAGTATTACCCGCCCGGGCCGGTCAATACTATGAAACTCGTGTTTTATGCCCTCGGGTTTTAACACTGGGACTCGAATGTACTTTATAACCACGATTTAAGAGGCTTAAAATCTCGACTTATGACCATCTAGCAGATCTATTATTTTCAATATTTCCTTGCAGTTGTTCATAATAGTGCATACTCGTCCAACCCTAACGTTATTATATAAGCCTCACGCTGATTGGTCAGACGGATTAGATACGAGAATTTTGATTTGTTCATTTACTATCCGTTTTGAGCGTCAAGCTCAGTATGCAAATTAGTTTCCCACGCTACAACATTCCTCTTAAAGTTCACGTAGTGCATTGTATTGAGAAAAGTTCTTACTATAGCATTTATTACCGTTTCTTTCCCTATTTACAAAGATTTATCTAACTACAGTATTTTTATGTACTTCTGGCTGTCTATTCAGTTTTAACAGTTAAGCATATTTTTGCGAATAGATTTTTATATAAAGCACCGCACCCACACTGCAAAGATTTTATGTGTCACACCCTTTAAAGAAGGGTTGTATTATAGTTTTAGTGAACGCAGAGTTTTAAATGTTAAGCAGTGTGCTCGGGCAATGGTTTTTAGCCGAAGTCCCGAGGGTAAATAACCCCACTCGTCGTTGACTTATGACTGAGTAATTACGGTAGTGGTCCTCTACAAAGATTGTTAAAATGATGCCCCTGGGGTTAGACCTGTGCACCACCCGGGGATCACATGGTTAATATAGACTTAAATAGCAAAATGACTTCAAAAATCCAGAGGTTTCATATTTGGTTTGTAACGTTGTATAGTGGTCCTCTACAAATTTCTTCAAATGATGCCAGTGGGGTCAAACTGGGCTAACCCGGAGGTCACATGGTTTATATAAACTTAATTAGCAAAAGGACTTTAAAAATCTTCTCCTCTGAAACTGTAAGGCCCAGATGTTTAATTTTGGTATGTAACATTGTATGGTGGTACTCTACAAAGATTAAGATTGTTCAAATGATGCCCCTGGGGTCAAACCTGGGCACAGCCCGGGGGTCACATGGTTTATATAGACTTAAAAGTTAAAAAGCAAAATGACTTAAAAAATCTTCTCCTCTGAAACTGCTATGCCCAGAGGTTTTCTATATGATATGTAACATTGTATAGTTGTCCTCTACAAAGATTGTTCAAATGATGTCCCAGGGGTCAAAACTGGCCCTGCCCTGGGGGTCACATTATTTATATAGACTTAAATAGCAATATGACTTTAAAATCTCCCCTGAAACCGGAATGTTTTCGTATTTGATATGTAACATTGTATAGTAGTCCTCTACAAAAATTGTTCAAAGTATGCCCCTGGGGTAAAAAGTGGCCATGACCCGGGGGTCACATGGTTTATATAGACTTACATGGCAAGTGGGCCTTAAAAATCTTCCTTGTTGAAACTGTAAGGCCCAGAGGTTTTATATTTTGCGTGAAACATTGTGGAGTGGTCTTCTACTCAGATGGTTCCAATGATGCCCCTGTGGGTCACATCGTTTATATACATTTAAATAGCAAAATGACTTTAAAATCTTCTCCTCTGAAACCGCAAGGCCCAGTGGTTTCATGTTTGGTATGTAACTTTGAATGATGGTCCACTACAAATATTTTGCAAATTATGCCCCTGGGGTAGAAAGTGGCCACGCGCTGTGGGTCACATGGTTTATATAGACTAAACAAACTTCTGAACCTGCAAGGCCCAGATTTTTATACTCTGGTAAGGGGTTTAGTGCCATTTTGTCCTCTTGTTATTAGACATTATGATGCCTTAAACTCAGGTGAGCGACCTAGGGCCATCATGGCCCTCTTGTTTCAAAATGTCGCAGTTGACGTGTGAGAAAGAATTTAGCAAAATTCTTCGCACATTGCTAATTAATCGTTTCATATGCGGCTGATTTATGGTAGCAGATCTCACACGAAAGGTAAGCGTTGAATTCATAGTAGTTGTCATGACATTATTATCTTAAGTTTGTTTGAAATTGTAGCATATTAATTAACCCGAAAGTGAAATTCTGACATTTTAAGGTCATTTTTGTTTACAAATCCATACCAACATCAGTGTTATGGTATATTTCCAAATGTAAAAAAAATATGTCTCAACAAAGTCAATGCTCTACAGTACTATTCCTTATGAATATAGTCAAGACAGAATTTTTTATAGAGGAAATTCATTCACTTGAGTCTCTTTACTTCAATGATTGTCAAAATGTTATAGAATCTCAGTTATCAGTCAAACCCCTCCATGAATATACGGATGAGAGTGAACAATCCAATGAAAATATTGACATAGGACATCAGTCAGATTTTCCAGATAATGATGATGTTTCTGATGCAATCTTGAAAATGTAAACACATCTTTGAATGAAGATGTTCCTATACAGGACCTCTCTAACAAAAACAAACAGGATAATTTCTTAGAAAAATCATGTCCGGCAGTCATTCCAGAATTAACGTACATACCCTTGTCCCGGTAGTTTATCTTACAAAATAAACAAGATATGTTTAATATTCCTATGTTTATTTATTGTCGTTCTTATAATCTCAAGCTCAGATAGATTGTTGTGCCAATACTTTCTTCAGGTATCAAAAAATGATGGATGGCGATACCGCAAATTGGCAATTTTGCGATGTCCCGATCACAGATTTACGGAAAACAATAGGTGTATTTTTCTTCCAATTAAGTACCATTTATAAAGTTTTTCTGTTTATGAGAGCCTAATACATATATAATTTGAAACAGCCTATCCAAACTTGTTTCGGATGTGTCTACAAGAATTTATCATACTTGAATGATCTGTCCCGATGTTCATCTGTCAACTCCATAAATCATGAAAGTAATGATTATGTCCCTTCTTACACAAGCGATGATGTCATATACACAAACGATTTAAGCGCGAAAAATTTAAATTAAGATGTTGATGCGGTTGGTATAAGGAAGAATGACAAAAATATGCCGGTTTGTCAGCAGTTGCATGCGTATAAAAAAACTTGGTCAACTCCGTTCATGTGTTTTCATAAAACTGTTGAATTTATTGTTGATAAAAAGCACAAGCTTAATAGCAGATTGACGTTCCAAACACATTAATATCTGTTTGTTTACAAAATGCTAAAAAAAAAATGGCTATGTGGAATAAAGTTTTAGAATGTCAACTCCGTTACGGTCAACTCCGTTACAAAAATCGTAATGGAGTTGACATATTGGAAAAGAGTTGACAATAACAATACATTGTTTTCACTATGTATTGATTTTACTTTAATAAAGTAATTCCACATACTATTGGAATAAAAAACAATAAAACTACGGTATTCAATGGGACACACTGTCAAGATCGTCTGGCAAATTGCAAGCGTTTTCTGATGCAATGAAACTTTATCAGGTATGAAAACCACCTACAGGTAATTACATCATAATCAAAGCATATACCATTATAAGAGTACATAAATATTAAGTCAACGGTTCTAATGCATTGAGGTAATTAAGGCGTGTGATTATACGAAAGTGCCTTCGATCATTGTCAATTATTAAATATTGAAAACTGGTCATACGATGGACAAAAAATAGAAGTTGTAAATGATTTTAACTATTTAGGAACAATTTTTAATTACACTGGAAATTTTATTTTAAATCAGGAACACCTAGTTGGTAAAGCTTTGAAAGCAATGAACATTCTTTTATGCAAATGTAAGGAGTTTGACTTAAGTCCTAAGACAATGTGTCAGTTATTTGATGCTTTTGTGAGTCCTATATTGAATTATTCCTGTGAAGTATGGGGTTATACCTTAGTAACTTGAAAGAGTCCACCTTAAGTTTTGCAAGCGATTGTTAAAGGTTAAAATAAATACTTGTAATGCAATTACATATAGTGAGTTGGGACGTTACCCATTGTTTATTAGTAGATATATTCGAATGATTAAATACTGGCTGAAAATTGCTAGCTCAAACAATATTATTGTTAAAACTATTTATTCCCAATCTGTTATTGATAGTTATAACGGACGTTTAAATTGGGCAGCAAATATAAGAAAGTTGTTAGCTGATTATGGATTTGCATACGTATTTGATAATGTTAGCAGTATCAATCAGGATTTATTTTTGAATGAGTTAAAAACCCGTATTGTAGACACCTTTAAACAAGAAACGATGTCAATAATTGACAAAAGCTCAATGTTGTGTCAGTATAAATTGTGTAAATCAACACATTATTACGAGCCATATTTAGATATTTTATCAAAACGTTATCGCTTATACATGAGTAGATTAAGATTAAATGGACTTCCTCTCAGAATACAAACAGGAAGATATAATCGAATTCCACGAGAGGAAAGATATTGTATACTTTGTAATTCTACAGATATAGAGGACGAATACCATTTTGCCATTATTTGCAATTGTTATACTGACATCAGAAAAAAATATATTAGAAGATATTTCTATGTAAAACCTTCTGTCTATAAATTTACCCAGCTTTTAAATTCAACTAATAAATCAGATGTTTTTAATCTGTGTAAGTTTATTAAGGAAGCTATGAATGTTAGAAATGCACTAACTTTCGTTGATAATTAACACACGGTTAACGTTCATCCTCCGAATTCCTCGATAGAAATACGCATTGATTAGAATTATTTAACACTACGCTATGTCATGTTGATTGCATGTATTATATTTATATGTGTTGTAGACGATGTACTTGTACAAGTCTTAAATAAAATGTTCTGTTCTGTTCTGTTCTGTCAATCACAAATTGAATGTAACAAATATAATATAAGCTGTGCGTAGCCTTATTTGCATTGTAGCTTAGCTTAGTACATGAGACTCTACTCTGTTTGCTAAAGTTATGTCTTAGCAGTTGTGGAAAGATTAGACTTGAACGGTTGTTTCAAGAACCAATCGATGGCCACGGATTCCAAGTTAACATACTGCTATTCCCAAGTTCACATTTAGACTGCAAACTGTCAATCAACTATGATGTTGCATGTCATACTTTGAAATAGGATACAGGTATGTGGCATTTTTATAGCACAAAGTATTAATGTTTCTCTCATCAGTTCCAAGATCGTTATAACAAGTGAGATGCTGCTGCTGTTTTTGTTCATAAGGTTTAGGCTTCGCTGAATATCAACTTAAATGCGATTTGTCACGTTTTCAAGCACAAATAACGGTGATTTTGCAGTGGTGCAATGATCACAGAAAATGGGGGTGGGGGGGGCAAATTTAAGGCCTTTGTATGCTATTTAAGATTTACATATTAGTCTTCTATTTCTAGATTATCCATGAAAATCATACTTTATCGAGAAATCGCAGTATGCCAACTTTGATTACCACCCTTGATGTAAAATATGGTGCTAATAAATCGATTTCCATACCACTTGTCATTATTGCAAGTACATGCATTGTGTATTGTCAGTTTTGAGCTTTACAGTGTATAAATCTAAGACACATTAATGTTTTGTTTTGGTACTGAAGATCCACAATGCCGTATTTGGCTCAAGTGCACATTTTGGTGACGAGATTGCTTGCGGTTTAAGCGGAGTTCAACACTGTTCCATGAGAGCCGAATGCGGCAATTCGAACGGCTCTGCTTACAGTGTCAATATATATGCCTGCACAGGTTTTCTTTCTTTGTTTGCAACATATGTTCCGTTAAAGCTATTTTTGTTCCATTCTCAAACTATATTGTTTATTGAGCATTATTTTGCGAAACGATACATTCATAAAATGGTGTTGATGACATAGCTACATGACATAGCTACAATTTAATCCATTATTAGTTATACATGTATTATGCAATACGGAGGATAACCCATTTTTGACAGTGTATTCATTAAGTATTTATGATAGGTACACATATATATAATAAGATTGCTGTTCTGCTTATTTTCTATTGCAGAGTGGTTCAATGTCAAGTAAATAGCTATTTCCCATTGATATTTTATGTTTGTTCAATTATAAAAACAAAACTTTACGATTTAATACAATTACTAATGTCAACTCCGTTACATAGTATCAACACCGCTACGCTACATGTCAAGTCTGTTACGCGACGTTAAATGACTAAAATATGAGTAAGTATTTATACATCAATAAGATAAACATTATTGTCACACAGTGGCAATCAATTTCACCATATTTACTCAAGAAATGAATAGGCATGTGGAGAAATATATTTTTAATGCTATATTAACCGCTATTGTTTTTGTACAATTTCTGAGTTTATATAAACTGTCTACTTTTTAGGGGGAAAACATGTTATAATATATCTATTTACACGAATATTCAGTAAAATGGCACTAATATTGATAATAGATGTTATTTGTTTGCATAAAAAATCGGAAAAACTTAATTGTTTAATAGATTTTTGTTCTGTAACGGAGTTTACATTTTTGTGCTGTAACACATAAAAAATCTCAAATAGAGGCTTAGTACAAATATAACAACAAAGTATATGTCCTTTATGTAAGTCTACAATAACGTTTCTAACTAATAAACATATTGGACAACCAATATTTGTGTTTTGGATACGAGTTAACTTTATACTACATAATGTACTTTAATTCAGGAATGGCTGGTGGATGCAAACGCTTGAATGGAAAACTATGTATTGAAGTTATTACTGTTACTGAGATTAGGGAAATAAGAGATTCATGCTTAACTTTAAGTAATGACCAGTTAGATATGGTGGTAAAGTCAGCCATTCTGTGTCACAGAAACACTGGCAGGTTTTCTTCATCAGCCCACCATGTAACAAAAGAGCGGCAACGACCTAGCCAGCAGTTCTTTGTTAAAGGAATACAAGTTTGTAAAGATACGTTTTGTTCGCCTATGCAATAAGTAAAAGCTAATTGCAGGCAATTGCAACTTCATTACATAGTGAAGGACTTGTTCCAAAAATTCATGGAAACAAAAACAGATTGCCACATAACACAATCCCATTTAATGAAAAAGTGTGTGCTGTTAAGTTCATGAAGCAATATGCCAGTGACAATGCCCTTCCTTTACCTGGCAGAATGCCACAAGTGAGCAAATTGAAAGTCTTATTGCTGCCATCAGACAATACAAAACTGGACATTTTTTATGAATTAAATGAATTATCAAAGGAATCCGATGTTGGATCATTTACGGGTAGTTACAGTTCATTTTGTAAATTGTGGAATGAATTTTGTTCCCATATCATAATTGGTAAGCCAAAGACTGATTTGTGTAATGAATGTCAGAATTTCACTAACTCACTATCTGAAAGTGAATCTCTGGATGAGAACGAGAAAGCTAAAATCCTTCATGATTATGAAAAGCATGTTCTTTCTGCAAAACCTCAAAGAGAGTCATACAGAGCACAGTGTGAGGATGCAAAACTAAGTTGATCCACACATATAGTGATTGAAGGTTTGTTCGTGTTGACATATTGCATAAGTTTTTTTAAGTTCAAACTTAATTATTTTAGCTTGACTGAAGCCAGTACTTGATGTCCTTAGCAAGAAAATTAAAACGGTCTCTTAATAACGATTGAACTCACAACCTCCCAATCCGTTGACAGTATTCATTACACCACATTGACCCTTAATTTGTGGCATCAACATGAAATTAAAGATTGTTTCCGTTTGATATTTATGATATAAAATTTATGAAAATTATGCTGATGACAGTGATTGTTATACTGATATATAATAACTCCACTATATTTATCCACTCATGTTCATCAAAATGCATTTCAGGATTTCGGCCATGTTCCGTGATTGTTGGGTCTGTCCATTTTACAGTTTTGACTTTGTTCAGTAGGTCCACATACCTCATCATTATCTGAAGGTTAACACATACTATTATGAAGTTCAAATATTTCTTGCTGTTGTAATCAGTACATTGTGTAGCTTATAAATGTAAAAATTATGTAACATTGTTCAAATATTCCCTAAAGTGTACACATAAAATATTTCTTTTTTCAAAAAAATAAATTTTGAAGGGACTATTTTGAAGAAATATTTTACATGAAATGAATAACTGAACAAGCATTGGCCAAATTAATGGTTAAACATTTCCATGTATTTCCGGTTGGCCCCATATTCTTCAGAACACCTAGAAAGATAGAGGTGTTTGGTTTGTGTTGTGAAGGAACAGGTAATGTATTTTAAGTAAAAACGTGTAGTAAACTAAAGCCTAGTTTTTCAGTTGGCTATTAATTGAATTAACCAAATAAATGTGAAAAGATGATATATGTGAACAAGTTATGTACATGTTTCTTATTTTATTTTCTTCATTACGGAGAAGCAAGTGTTTTACATTGCTGATGAAGGCCAGTCTCCAGGTAAAGGTGCCAACAATGTTGTCAGCTACCTGCACCCTTATTTCCAGGCCATGGGGCAGGTGAGGCTCATGCTCTTCTTCATGCTGACAACTGCAGTGGCCAGAACAAGAACACAGTCGTTCTGTGGTAGTTATTGTGGAGAATAGCGAGAGGTATGTATTAAGAAATCATTTATGTTTTGTAATGCTTAATAAAATTTATTTCACTACCCTACTGGATAAGTTGGCCATTGTCTATATTTAAAAGATCAATTAACATTTACAAGTTAATGTTTGAATACCGATAAATGCCGATTTTTATCCATAACATTCAACACACAACTGATATTCAGTACCATCTGATTCTTTAATCAAATGAAGTTAATACGCATTGATCCTTATGTGCATGGCTATTTTTATTGGTAGATTTTGTAAAGCAATATGTTGTTTATAAAACTGCACGTAAATTATTTTAATGTGCTCAGTTTCGTACAATTTGTTTCAGGTTTGCATAAGAAAATTGAGTACAGCATGATGATAGCCGGGCACACCAAATTCGCTCCAGATCGTCACTTTGGCATATGGAAAAACAAGTGGAGAAATATGGATATAGAGACTTTTCAGGTACATGTAATTCTGTCACTATCAAATAATGAAGGCCAGTTCATCGTGACATATTAAATGTATACATTTTGTAAAAGTTATTTATTGTACAAAGACATATTCATAAATTTAGTAAACAACATTAGTTTTGTTGTTTTCTTAAATGTTTCATGACTAATAGAGTAATAATTCTTTTATATTGTGCTTTATTACAGGTAAATTCATTTCTATAAGCTATTATCGTCTAAAAATCATTTTGTTTGAAGTTTTGGTGCATTAAATTACAGGATGTAGCAAGCAGTGTGGAACGTTCCTCTCGCAACGGTCACAACCACCCACATGTTGTAGATGAGACGTTTACTTTCTTTGACTGGAGACTGTGTTTGAGCCTGTTTTTCGTTCCATTGAATGGGCTCCTGCAGTACCACAAATTTGTGTTCACTTCAACAAATCCAGGAGTTGTTACCTATAGAAACATTGAAAGCGGTGAGAAAACCAATATTCACTTATTGAGCAAAGGCGTCAGCAATAACGTACTTCAGTCTCCACTGCCAGTTGCAATCTCAGGCCCGGGCCTTTCATCTGAAAGACAGTGGTATTTATATGACCAAATACGCGAATTTTGTAGATCTGAATTGTCGAAAAATTCTACATGTCCGTTGCCCAATGTTGAAAGGCCCAGCAAAGCATCCAAAGAACAAAAACATAATGTATTTAGATTGAGTAAAAGGGACTTGTTCGCAGATTTTGGTATTTTTGAAAAATGCCATTTAATGTCATAACTACAAATTGCAGCAAGAACTAAAGCTGTTTCGCTAACAAAATAACAAATATTTGCCTGTGTCTGGAATCGTACCTGTATTGTATTTTTCTTTTTGGGATCTATGACAGTATTTTTTTAATACTGTCAATCTGCCAATCTGTGAACAGGTCCCATATGATGTCCATTTGGTAATAATATATCCTCTTACAAAGTAAAGCTCTCTCTAGAATGATTTTATTTTTAAGAACATTCTTCCAATATTGTTAAACTTGCATTGTAATGAACAAATTTACTGGATATAAATATGTATGTGTTGGTGTTTTTTATTTTTTAAGTCAGCATTACACTAGTATGATAACTTATCTGTGAATATGTATTTTGTAAAACTAAATTTGTGTATTGCTATTGTTTATAAATGGTTTCATTTCAAGTCATTATTGCCTGCCACAAGGGGTAATGATTTTGTTACCTTGGTTGTTTATCAGATGGTCTTTCTGTAAGCAACTTTCAACAAACATGTACGTACTGAAGTGCATTAATTGTTATGTAAGGCTGTAAATATGTTCAAAGAATTAAGTGGTGATCTGGATCACCACCTGGATCCAGGATTGAAAATACAGTTAGATGAGATAGGGTAAGGGAAGTAACCTATCAATGTAAAATTCCATTGTCATGTTTGTGAAAATGTTAGATGTATATAATAGTTGTTTGTCAATATTAAAGATATTTTGTCGTCACGATTATCATTGGTTGCTATGACTACGGCATACGTGTTCATTTATTTGTGTCTGCATACCAGTTATGCATAAAACATCACTGAATTTAAGACTTAAATTGATGTTGTTGAGTTCATCAGCTTTGTTTGATATTCTTAACAACAATGTACCATAGGTTAACGTTTGGACACATTTGTTACAATTATGGCTTCGAAATATTTTCTAATATCCAGTATTTACTTTAATAACCATCATATTTTTCAAATGTCTAATCACAGCCACAACTAGAAATAACACATTGTATTGTCTCTTTAATTGTTTCAACTACAATTCATTCAAATCTTGACAAAATATGGGCATCGTTACGAAAGTCATGTTTTCTTACCGGTAATAGTTTTGTTACCATGGCAACCAACAATATGTAATCATTGTTCATTGTATATGTTGCTTAATTTTAGGAAGCTGATGTATTTATATAATCCAAACATACTGAACTTACATTGGTATTTGTTATATTGCAAATACCATTACATGTATGTGAAAATTAAAGTGTTTTTTTACAACCGAAGTAAGCATTTTAGTTAATTTCAACCCATTACTGTCTACACAAAAAAGCTGTAAAAAAATTATTATCAATGATAGACTCATAAAATTTTCAGAATTTGCTCCTAAATGTTAGATCTTTAAAAAAATGAAAATATCTGAAAATGTGATTTTTAAACCATAGTACCCGTTTTCCCAGCCACTGTCATAGGTTTGCTGTTGACACATAGGCAGTTAGATGCAGGCACGCCATGGAAATTAATTAGAGATCTATCACATTCTATGTGTGTTATAAATTTAATAAAGTCACGAAACAAGCCAATTTCAATGTTGCAAATACAAAACAGTGTTTCATACGTATTTAATATCCTATCCGTCATAGGATAGTACACACGCATAACACATGTGTACATTTATAGCAAAATCGCTCGATCGTCTTCGGGAACTACTTCGTTTATCGGTGTTTACCGAATGAATGGATTAAACATAGGCCCACATCGAATATTTCGACTGGCGAATATACATATATTGGGTATTCGACGATAGCCTGTGTCCTTGTTACTCCGTATTACATCATAACGTTAACGTTCTCCGTGGTGTAGTTTTTGTAAAACTCACGGAAGTGTTCCCATTTTCTACTGAACTGCACCACAAATGTACACCCTTCTTGTTTCTTTCTGGTATCGTGTGGATATTCAATACAAATTATGCACACATATTTGCATCATCCACACGGTAACATCTCCGTTCAACTATCGAAAAATGGATCCTTCCCGGTACGGCACATGTTCCTCTCCGTTATAAATCCTCCCTTAGAGCTACCTGTAGGAAGATTCTATATACAATGTATAACTGCCGCATAAATTTGAGTTATTTTGTTTGCACGGAACATCATGGACATAATACAACAAAATTTCAACAACAAAAAAATCGCACTAAAAAAGACTTGCTAGAAGAAAATAGTCAAAAGTTTTCCAGATATTTGCTAAATCGGCGATAGTTTCCACCGTTATTCTCTTCGTTTCATTAAAATCTAAAATGTTAGGATTCTGACTTAGTTCAAAAAGATTCCTCGAGGCATATTGTACCTATAACTTCATAAGAATACATATGAGGCGTGTCGTGGTAAAATCGGGCTTAATGCATGTGCGTAAAGTGTCGTCCCGGATTAGCCTGTGCAGTCCGCACAGGCTAATCCAGGACGACACTTTCCGCCTTAAGTGGATTTATGTTTAAAAGAGACTTGGCAGGCTGATCCGGGACGACACTACGCACATGCATTAAGCCCGAATTTCCCACGACACGCCACAATTGGTGTTAATACAAAAAATTTGGACGCGGTACAGAATAAGTACTGGTAACCGTTTTTTGTTAATGTCTGTGTTATACTCATTGTAATCGGTTTTTACATATTTAATAAAGTATTTATCATTTTGGGGGGATGTTTACTTTAAATATATGGACCGGCAATACACTATCAGGGCATTTGCAAGAAACAGTAAACATAGAGTTATTATTTCAGACTGATGTAAATTATGTCTGTTTTAAAATTGTCTGGATTTTTTTTCTTTCATTTAAGTCCCCGTTAGCGTTTAAAAAATCTACCATGCCGTTGCATACCTGAAATATGCTAATGTTCATGCATCATATATTTGCAAACAACTTAACTCATAGTTGCCATGTTCGCCTAATTTGTATACCTGTGTACAGCAAATACTTCCTGAATCGATAGAGATTGCATTACCGTGAGCCAGTTAGTTCTTTAAAGGCCTAGTTTAATCCTTCTTTATTTAACCCCCCTCCTCAAAACCTGGGGTATTTTACCCCTGTGTATTGGCACCCTGCTGTGGTCACAGTATGGTGACCCTTACCAGCTGAGATAATACACTGCTACAGTGGTAGAGACACATGAATATTGAAACAGTGCACAAAGCTATTGCTCTCTCAGCTGAGAGAAAAGATTGCAGATTATGGTAAGAGAATGTATGGTGGACTACCCCATGGAGTGGCCAGAGAATCCGTAAACTAGGACTTTTATAACATTGAAGTTATAATAATCACTATAGTAGGGTACAGGTTTAACGATATGTTCAATATCTGGACTGTAAACCTTTGTAATATGCACACTTAAATTTATTAAACATTTATTTCCAGATGTACCAAACAAAACATATTTTGTATTTGACTGCTTACAAGATTTATCTTTCTTTTAACGCATTATTATTCCGTTGTTCTTGCTTTGATAAAAGATTAAGGTCAAAGGTTTGGTTTATTATCTGATATTGATATACATGTTCATCCGACTCTCACATTTATCTCCCCGCGATCACTGGGTCATAAATGGTCCGTTAACACTCGGCGCAGTATGCAGCCACGGCACATCGACATGTTTCCCTCACAGATACTCATTAATACACCAGCGTGATTAAGAGCAAACGTTGGATGATTTTTTTTGCGCAGTCAAATTGACAAATTCCAATGGTCTGGACGGGATTTGCAAAAGTGACCTCACTACTCAAAGCCTGCGTGCTTTCACTGAACCACTGCCCCACGAAACAAATTGAAACAAAACTCGTTCAAGCAAAAACAAGACAGTTACGGTTATCTAATGAGAAACTATAGTAAAGTTTATTTATTGTAAGCATACAAAATTTTGTTGAATAATCATGTTGCAAGAGGGTTATAAATATACAGACAGGTGAAGAAAGATTAATCTTTATGAAAAATCTGAGACGACATAAAACAATGTCCCATTCTTAGAATTGCGGATTTCCAAATATTTATTTCTTTATATTGTGTTCTGTGCATCTCATCTAATCAGTATGCTCGATCAATCACGTTCTGTTTATGTTCCAGTTGTTGAATAACTTAACAGTTGGTTAATAATAATATATTTACATGTAAATGGTTACTAGAACATTTCAATGAACGATCAAGACCTAGCGAAATATCCAGTACACAGGTACGATACTTGAATCGTCAAACCGAGATTTAATTCTTCTCGGACTGCGATACATAATATATTTCTACTTTCAAATGAAGATCATGAAAGCATGATTCGGCCTTGTTGGGTGAAGGGTCAACATGACATGAGCTTATATCGTTCACAGGTCCTAATGCCTGACTGTATTTAATTAGAATGTACATACATAGTGTACATATAGTGTACATACATAGTGTACATACATAGTGTACATACATAGTGTAGGCACAAAGCTGCACACCTGTTGATAACAAAAACACTTGACATGACAGAAAAAGTAAAACGTTTACTATATTCACTAAAAGAACATCTTTAAGAATTTTAACTATTGGAACTATTTCAAAAATCATTACAAAATACATGTTTATTTACGTAATACATGTCAAATTGTACTGTAACAACACAGGTTGAAATGGCGATTTGTCATAATAGGTTTATTTGAAAAACAAACATATTCTCTTTAGATACTGTAGATTGTGTTGTACGTATTTA
The DNA here is from genome assembly GCA_027627225.1 of Congeria kusceri. NCBI lineage: Eukaryota > Metazoa > Mollusca > Bivalvia > Myida > Dreissenidae > Congeria > Congeria kusceri. Next base: position 54,019,137 of record CM051029.1, read on the forward strand.
TGTAAGAATCATCGATAAAACCTGCTTGAGTATATAATTTTTGTAATACTAAAGCAAAATAAGCATTACGGTCGCCAATCACTTATCAGGTACCAAAATATGCTCTGCAATACGTGTGCATTAATGATTGCTTAAGTTAAGCGACCAATTTATTACACATTAGTTATTCATTTGCTAAACTATATACACAAAAATGTCAGCTTACATGTTAGTAAGTGAGTAAGTACGTTGTCTATTATTGTGACAAGTGTGTATATAGCATCTACACCTGCGAGTTCATGGATGTTAAGCATTCGACGTTGCGCATGCGCGTAAAACCCCACTTGTTTCAATAAAAACTTATCACATTAAATCGATCTGAATGTAAACTTACTATTATATATATCAAAATTGCCAATCTTTGATTTTTTTAAACTTCCTGTAAGTTCGTAGGCAACTTTTTATGACGTCATACGCGGAGGCCCTTCAACTGATTTTGGGGTTTTGATATAAATACGGCAAGTTTCTAATGTCCATATTTATTTCCTTTTATTTTTGTTGGATTTTAATGAAATTAATACGTATAAAATGTTTTTTAACAACTCGAGGGGTTGAATTTTTTTTAGCGATTAATAAGTTTAAAACACAAATAACTGCAATAAACTTTACTAACATTTATCTGTCGATGTTTTCTACGCAATTTTGTGCTCTAGTAAGTCAAGCTGTTCTTCGGTTCACACTTGCAAAGAATTCGGACACGTGACGTTACGTCATTTAAAAGAAAATTACGTCATTATTTCATCCACGAACTTACCGGAGGCCACGAACTTACCAGATTAGATGCTACATAAAATGGAAACGATCACATTGTCAAATACACCAAGATAACAACTCGCCCTTCAGGCATGAAAGTCACCAAAGACAATACAAAATCAATACATAAAACAAAGTAATACGTGTGAAAAAAAATCAGGACGGAAAAATGTATGTATATGTATGCATATAAATGTATTACACTTATTCCGGAGCCCAATAATGGCGCCATAGTAATAAATATTAAGTACACACATTGCACAACCTGCGCAGTTTTCCATTGCTTTCCGTTTCAGATGCTTCGACCGTTAAATCCAGAAGGGCGTTGCAAAATACACTCCATTCCGGCTCAATGCGTTCGCCATTTAAATCAGAAATCCACGACGCATGCGCGTACCTGCAATACAACTTGCGGAGAACGTTGTACATATGCTCTGGTTCAACCTTTTCCAAAAACAGCAAAACAATTGGTTTATTCTGGTCATACGTTTCCTGAACCTCTTTTCGACACCATTCCTTGATGCAAAAGCTTTTAGACACAGCGAGAATAATGACGGCTGATTCCTCAATGCATCGTATGATCTCCTCGCCCAGAGAATAGCCTGGTTTGAACTGCCGGTCACCGGAACAGACCATCTGCTTGCTACTGCCCGTTAATTTCTGAAGTTCTACATTCAGCTTGGGCATGATTTTACCTATTACCAAATCAGCGTCTTCAGAACAAAACGAAAGAAATGTGATGAACTTTTTATTGAAACGATCCATTCCTATGTCTTGTATCACGGCCTGTCTTTCCCGTCTTTTACGACGAAAAATTCGAACCTTAAAAACTATAAAAAAACCTATTAGAATACAAACAGCTAATACAGGAATAATAATGCTGACAATCTTGTTTTGGAATTGTTTTTCACAGAATGCTGTTGTTTTGTCAAAAGCATCGTCTGCAATAAAGAGATACTGATCTTGTAGAGTGCATTTGTAATGGTTTTTGTCTCCTACTAGATATGTGTCCATGTTTTCTTTAATCCAATGAATTGTTGCTAGATTTTCAGTTTCACAAGAACACACATACGACATATTTGAAAGGTCTACTCGAAAATCCGACGTGTTACCTTTGGCCAGAGCTAAAGCGCTGAGAATGTTTCTGTCATTTTCTGATAGCACCACAAAGTTGTTGCCACTCAAATTTAACTCGCGTAGATCTTTCAGATGTCCAATAGCGAAACCAATTACAGTTAGACTGTTCCTTGACAAGTCGAGATGTTTTAATTGTGCGTTTGTTTTAAACATATGCTCCGGTACAAGCTTCAGGCCGTTGGACGCCATCTTGAACACCTCTAGATTGATGTTTTCCTTGATTATTTCTTTGAATTCATTTCCAAAGGCGTTTTGCATTTTATGGAGTTGATTGTTTGTAACGTCCACATATTTGATGTTTTTGGATGGTGCCAAAAACCCTGGGTTAACGTACCCCAATAAGTTGTCAGCCAGGCTTAACCATTCCATCGAGTTTTCTGTGACAGTATGCAGAGCAACAGTTATATTAAACTTAACAGCTTGAATGTTGGACAAACTAACTTTTCTTATTTTCATTAGACACGCCGTTAAGTTCAGAAAATAGTTTTCGACAAATGGTGATTCTTTAACATATCTGGCGAATCCGTCCATGTACATTTCTTCAACATTGAAATAAAAGCTCGCGGCTCTACAATTAAAATCGATATTCGAAAATGAAATACCATATGCAAAACTTGGAATAAAAGCTTCCCCAAAGTCAATGATTCTTAAACTCTTGCAGATTGGCTGATTATTAAAATCAAATATGTTCTGAAATGAGTTCTTTCGCATAACAATGTGCTTAACGGAATTGCAAAATCCCTTTTGGATACCAGCAGTATAATTAAAATGTCCTATGCTAACATTTGAAATATCGAGGTAAGTAATATTTCTATGAATTCCATATCCAAAAATGCTTTCAAAAAACTCTGCGTCCAGATGAATAGATTCCACGTAATAAGATTGCAATCCTGTCAATGTAAGATGTGTGAGTTGTGGTAGGTAGGTGGTGTTCAAGCTCTGGAACAAATATTTCGATCTCAAGCGCCTGTTGCCCGAAAGTTCCAATACTCTTACATTGTCTAAGCCGTAAAACGCATCCCGCCGCATGTCGAACATATGTTCATTGTGAAAGCCTAGGTAAGTCAAGTTGGTGAGTCCATTAAAAACAAGTGCCGGCAAAGACGTGCCGTTGTTCGCATGTATATCCAGTTTTTGTATCTTTGTCCACTGAGTTGCGTTGGTGAAAACATTGGAAACTAACTTAGATGCATTAAACTCAATCAGTTTCACTTCATGTATGTTTTCGTTGAGCACGATGTCTTCTATGTTTGGGTTCACGCATGTCGCCTTATCTGAGCTGCACACACATGCATTGGAACACGCATGTGAAACATTGATGAACGTGAAAGAAAATACAGCGAGTGTTCTAATTGTAGCCAACATACTGGTATAGTACTGTCTTCAGGTTGAAATCTTCACTTTATCATTCACATCTAACAACAAGATTTGGCTTAACGTGAATACATAAACTACAAAATACAACGATGTTTATTATATGAATTACTATTCCAGCAGATGACAGTTTATCTGTATTAGTTCCTTATTGCAACTTTTTATGCACCATTTCCAAATGGGTATTTAGAATAAGTTAATGCAGTCACACTAGTCATTTACTAAAACGCACACGACTCAATCCGCTATCTGCATTAAGGTGAAGAGTTTCAAATACAATACATACAATGTTCACTGCGACAGCTATTCAATGACAGGTTTCAAATTCAAACTGCTGAAGCGAGACACGGAAGTGAATGAATCATAAACTCGTTCTACCTGGCCTTTTTAAGGTAAATTGCAACAAGAAGAATTCAGTTAAGCGAGTTGTGCTGTTGCATACTGAATGCGACTTAAGTATATAATAACCATGTACATGTATGACGAATGTTACGAAGGCAAATACTGTAAATATAATTATCAGTGTTGCCAACTTTAGTTTAACGCATAGAGTACGTTTAAACACAATGTAAATTATTAAAAGTGCTTGATATAGGTATATTATTAACATAAATGTTACGTATTGCTTTGATTGTGCATCACTAAACCTAACTACCGGTTTAACAGGTGAATTAGAAGTGCTCTTGCGTCGAAATTGCATAATGCAAATTGCTTATTACAAATACGTTAATATGCTCTGTAGGATCATATTTTTCTCACATTACCATCAGCATCACCATTTTCATCATCATCGTCATCATCATCGTCATCGTCGTCGTCGTCGTCTTCAACATCAATAACCATCGTCATCATCATTATACTATGTAACTATCGTTGTCAATGTCATTAAAACTAAAATTGCCATTACCATTATAACTAAAGAAACTTCAAACAACAACACATATTACACTGTCCACAAGAAACTTAATATAACGCAGGAACACAATATATATCGCTCTTAATCAAATTTATTTTTTATCATAACGTGAAAGTAAATCCTTTAATAAGAGTTACGTTCTACAAAAACACAAAGGGGCAGTATTACCATTTGTTGAGAAGATTTTTTTTGTTTTTAATTTAAAAATCAACAATTTTTCTATACACCCTTTATATTAAATCCCTTTTCAAACAAAGGACAATGCGTTCATGAATATGGTACACATACACAGAGTTATAGTCCTTCAGTACTTCACTGCCGCGAGCTGCATTCCATCATAATATGCTAAAGATACCTTTATTAGCTCAGCAATTATGGCTCGCACAATGATAATGAAATGTAGCAATCACTCCGTAAATACTTTAGATAGAGTTATTGTTTTTGTAGTTTGAACTTCATCTCAATGCTCTCTAGTACATGTATAAAATGAAGCTTCATTTAATTCCATTCAGTAGTAATGGAGTCATTGTCGCCCAAAGAAAGATTCTTAGTGATTCGTAGCCTACTGAGTCAAAAGTAGGTCATACGATGCGCGCTCTCGATTTTCCATATTACAGTTTAAAATTAATGCATTGCAGTAATGTGTTGTCAAATATTACGAATAAGAATCGGCTACAAGAAATATCACTTTCTCAACGAGTCAAAAATAACGGATGTGGCGAATTAATTTAGTGGTAGTATTCCAGGGCACCTAGGTGAATATTAGGTTTACATACAAGTAAATACCAAAAATAGGAGTGCCATTAGTTTGACGTAACATGTTTAATAAAACATGTTTTTCAGAAACAGTAATGGTCACAAAGCTTACTATAGCCTCATTTTAATTTTGCTAAATCCATACATTTGTAAAACTGAAAGTGATTAATTTGATATCAAGAAGTCGTCTATTTCTCATTTTAAATCCCATGCTTTATGGGACATTCGCCTAAAGCTGGTATTCCATGGCCGCGTGTGCGCCTTGCGTTTGCGTTCCGCGTGTTCCGTCGTTAAGATTTCGTTAACGCAGGCATTATTCTATGCATCCACCACCAGTGACAAGTCTTTAATAATAATATGTCATTATAACTAACTAAATTCATATAAAGTCATATTTTTGCAAATATAATCAACAAAATCAAAAACATTCAACAGAAGCATATGCGTTAGAAATATATCAACAATCATGTTTCAAAAAGCAGCATAATGTGCATAACTTCGATAAACTGCACTGAAATCGAATATTTTCGACTATTGTTTCAAGAGATAATATTTTATAAATGATTGTATTAATCGTATCCAAAAATATATTTTTTTTAATAAAATGCAATTTGCTAATATATTATGCCCTTTAATTCATTGTTCACTACTGGCATGCCCGATCGCATGAACGCAGAGGGAGACAATATGATATACTTCAATATGAGTATCGTTTGTTACGTTTTTATCAGAGATGTATGACGTAGACGCAAGATGAACATGGAATGATTTAAAGCCTCGGTCACAAACGGGTTGCGTCGACCTTATGTCGAGCTTGCATCGAGGTTTTTGTCAAAAACGTGCGTCGGACCTACGGCGCCCGTGCGTGTTTTCCTCGATCGCAATGTCGCCCAACAACCGCAACAGACATTAGCGCAAGCGCTAAAGTTGATGCCGGGCACCGAAGAGCACCGTGCGAACATCGTACGATCAACCTACGGGCACACTACTTTTTTTGCTTCGAAATTGCCTATCGCAAGCACGCAATGTGCACTTGCGGACGTCGCACGACTTCCTTGCGTATTGCTTACGGCTTCCTTGCGATAACGAGCCGGCGGCGCAAGAAAGAGACGAACAACTCACGCTCGCCGCAAGACACGTGCGATTATCACACGGTGACCGCAATGAGCTATGCGCATCGTATAAATAACCGCAATTATTTGCATTTTTTAAACACATTTTCCATATTATCTCTTGATTTCACTTTTGTTACAATAATACTGCTTTTGAAAAAAAAAATTTTTAACAAATTTGAAAATTTAACCATAGCATCTTCTGATATACGTGTCAATTAAAAGTCGTAAATGGCTCCAGTTCATGCAGGATATTTATGACAAAATATTAATATTCGTGTTTTTGCCACAGTATCACTTGCGGTATCGTGCGATTACTATGCGCTGGTCGTGCGTCGTCATAAAAAGTCGCACGATGACCGTAAGGACAGACGCACGTCAATCGCACGATTCGCAGACACAGCTGCGGTCAGCTAAAAGTGAAAACGAGCGGCAGTCGCACGAATCGAAGACACTGCTGCGGTCGGCTAAAATTGAAAACGCGCGGCAGACGTGGGGCGACCGCAAATTGCCCGTACGGTGGCCGCATTTGGCCCATACAAATTCCACAAGATTTTACAGAAACGCATGCATTTGTCTTGTGCTCTCACAACGTGAGGTTGGTCGGCTATTCCGCATGTGTTGAATGAATGAGCGAATGATGGCTTAACGAATGATGAATTAATGAATCACGAATGAATGAATGAATGAATGAATGAATGAATGAATGAATGAATGAATGGGCGTTCATTGGATGCTAGGTTTACTGTAACCACCCCCACCCCATCTCCTCGGACTAGTGCCTCCCCCCCCAGGACACAGTCATGCCCTACAAAATAGGGACAATAACACAATATATTTTGAAAAGTTATGGTTTTTGTTATCTGTACTCATCTTGACGCCCTCTTTCGTGTGAATATTCAGTTGAATATCGTATATATGTTTCGAATTATCATGGTATAAAAAAAGTTGGCGGATAGACGGGCAAACAAATGGACTGATGTGACTGAACCGTCATCAAGTTGGGCAGTTCGACAGACGTCGCGATTATTAATTGTCTTTGAGTACATTGTTCACATTTCGAGCACATGTACACATGTACGCAGTAACGCCAATTAGCCTCCACAAGACGCATTAATCTCCTACTACTGGTAAAGAGACAATGGTCTACATAATGGGATATTAAAATGCAGTAACAACAAACTGTCATCTACTTAACACTTGGTTGCTAGGTCGACTTTGACACCTAACCTGCGTACTAGAGAAGCTAAGGCGACATGAATGCTTGATATTTAGAGGCTAACATTGACATTATACTGTAGTTTGTATGCTAATTTAGCTGTAATTAATCGGACAGGTAAGTAATCGAATACTTAAAATATATTTGCCTTCTCTTTCACATACCAATATGCAAAATTACTTCTGAGGTAACAAAATCAATTTTTTAATGGAAAATTTGCACTATTCTCTTAATATGTGAAGATTATGATTTTATTGCATATCCAAAAAATAGATGCCATCACAAATTTCACAGATGTGAAGAATGAGACTTAATGTGCCAAAAAATGAGATCTCAATTTTCACAACTGTGAAAACGTTTGTCCTAAAATGCTCATTGCCTACTTATTCCTCCGTTTTATCATTGTCTTATCTCTTACTGGCATAGGTATGATTGTGCACTTAGTACTGGTAAATCGCTTAGATCGGCTAAGTTTGCCAAGGAAAAATTTAAGTAGGTTAACTGACCGCCGTCATATGACGGAAATACTGTTAAGGTAGGACGCCCCTAATGGGACTTTTTTCAAACTTTGATATTCTTATTATATTTAATCATTAAATGTATTATGATACTAAATTGTGAAATATAAACAAAATCTAATCACACGTTTTGAAAAAAATGCGATATTTGTTATTACCCCTAATGTTTCTATTTGAACGTAAAATGCCTATGGGGTACACTTACAAAAATGACTGACATATCGTCAAAATGTATTTTATTTATTCCTGAATAGCTTTATTTTATACACTTAATAAGTATGTATTGAAAAAGTATATAAAAAAACATAAGTACTTAAGTTGAAAAAAAATACTTCTGACCTTAAATTTGGCTACGCATATGGTAAAAAAACAACATATTTCATAACAGTAAATAAACGCCAAACACCGATTCCCTTTTTTTTAACTTTATTTCATATTATGCCAAAATCAGTAAAACCAAAATATAATATAACCGCATCTGAGAGGAAAAAGGTATAACTTGACATAGGTTCACCACAAAAATCTTAGGTAAATCATTTGGAAGGAAGCAATTCTATGTTATAAAAACAGAAAATTATAAAAAATAAATAAAAAAAGCAAATATTTTCCTTTTATGTTGACATAAAGTTTTTTTTTGCTAATTATAATCTAATAGCATTATTAAATGAATTATTTTTGCATTAATGTTAAAGAAATAGTGCTTTGTGTATATAAACAAGCAACTAGCTGGGGTTCACATATCCATGGTTACCAAATACAGAAAAATACCGTAAAAGCTCTATGTTTTCGGACACTATTAAGTTTCGGACACCCTCTTTGTTAACAAAAATAATTATTTTTTGTCACTATATATTTTCGGACATCCTGATTTTAAACCATAATTAATGAATCTTAATTTTCGGACATTTTATATGACAGTGGTATTTCAGCAGAATTTTAACCTGTTTGCGTTAATCCGTTGACATATAGCACATGTGTTTTTACAACCGGATGAAGGTCATAAAACCTGGCAGATGAATGAGTGGAGGCGGTGGACCGTTATATTAGCCCCCGTTATTGTGTAAAGAGACAAGTGCCATAAATAATGGGTTTACCCAAGTGTGTATACCGGTAGTGATATCGTATATTCAATATGCTGTTGAAATTATCGTATTAACTAACCAGTCTTAACCAGCCTTAATTATTTACCAATAAATTATGCTTAATTTATTCACAGTTGTTGTTTTTATGTCGTTTTAGGTTTGCGATAGCAAAGCTGTGGAATTGCATTTATCCCAAAGCTTGAAAGACAACGAAACGCAATGAAATTAGTGGATACTGATTTATTTCGTTTATTTTATTTAAATAATTGATAACAAACATAACATACATTCATCATTCAGACAGATTCAGTTTCAAATTAAAGTTTACCTGTATGAAAAGCAAAAAAACATGCATTCATTATTCTGACATGATATTCTGATTCAAATAAAAGTTCAGCGGTACGATACAGCAAAAAAGAAAAAAAAATGCTACGAATACAAGTGAGTGTACAAAGGGGATACTATTCGGCGTGGTATTTAACAAGTATTGTCCGAAAACTTAGAGCTTTTTCGGTACTATATACTTTTTTATAATTGTGTGTTTGAAAAAATCACTTGACATTTTCATAACATTGGGTTAACAAGAGTTAAAACAAAACAACTGACAAATCTTTTGGATAACTCCCTCAAGAATCTTCTTGGAGCTTGTGACTCTTGGTAAACTGTCACTGTTTTTGGATAAGAAGGTGTCTCTTAGACCATCCTAACTAGTTCGCCATTACATAACTTTCAGATGATCCTTACAGCGTCAAAATTCCTCAGGGGAACACCCAAGTTTACACAATGAACAGTATTTTAAATTATCCAACGGAACACCAAACTCGATTACCCGATGTCTCGCTCTCCACTCATATCGACTGACACCTTTTCCAAGTTTTACATGTGAATGAATGCTATTACACAGCGATGGGCACGTATCTCCTTCACGCAGATATGTTTTTATCTACGAATAATTATCACACCATCGAAAACACACAATGTTCGATTTTAACTCGCCTTTTCTTGGAAAATATAACGTTCTGTAAGTTTATATTTTCTGTGATGACTCTTTATTGCTTCTGACATCTTTATATAATATTATTTTTTTTGAAATTCAAAGCAGAAACGTATAAAAACCAATATATACTAACCCACCATCTCTCCGTTTTCGTCTTCGCTGGAAAGTGGTGCATTCGGTGATAAGGAGCCGGTACTACGGTGTGATTATGTTCAATAATAATACTCCTTTGACGTTTATTTACAAGTATTTTAACTTTAGTGTAATGAAATACACCAGACCTATCGCGAAAACGTCATGATTGAATGAAAACAGCAATTCCCAAAAAATGACGTCATATGAAGGTATTCCCCATGCCAGTGAACCTTGTTTTTGTTCAAACTACATTTTTTACCTTCATCTTTAAACACCAATAAGAATTTATTTTACAAATTTAATTGAAAATAACTCAAAATTAAAAAAGTAATGTTTATTTTGCGAAAATAATGTCTGTTTCGGATCACATCGATTAGATTTACGGTTAGTGGCGAACGGGTCGAAGTTAACCGATATTTCACGAGTATTTGCAAAGCCATTATTAGGACGTTTCTACCTTAAAAACGGCGAAAAATCCGAACAAACAAACAAACAAACAAAACAAACAATCATAGTCTACCGCAACCATATCAACCATCGGTGTCCATATCACTGGGTAGTACAGGCAGCTAATGGATAAATAAGGCAATGGCCAAAAAATTGTGTAAGCTAACACAGAGTTTACTTTTATAGCCAACTGCTTAGTCAGGCATACAATGTACTTGTATGCTATTTTGTATTGCAATTAACGTGCCATACACACAATCGCTCTTAGTTCAACTCAGAAGACCAAAGGGAGATAACAAAGTGTATTTCTAAAACACATATATATATATAAGTGTGTTCCCTGTTTATGTAAACTTATATGCACATTTTCGTTTTGTTTGTATGTTCAAGTTTTGTTTTTCATTGTTAACTTCCAATGTTTAAAGGCATAGTTTAAGGAATGTCTGTTCTCTCCATAGGAGTATTCCACTCTGTGTATTGATCCACCATACAATATCTTATCATTGTCTTCAATGTTTTATCTCAGCTGACTGAGTAATGGCTTTGTGCACTGTTTTCATTGCAGCAGTGTATTGATCTTAGCTGTGTCCACACTGTAACCACAGCAGGGTGCCAATACACAGGAGTTTTTTCTTTCGTTTTGGGGGGTGGCGGGGGGTGGAGGCAATATTTTGGAGGGGTCAAATAAAGAAGGATTAAACTAGGCCTTTAAATGTTGAAACTGCCACCCAACAGGGTAAGGGGAACAGGAAAACTCGACACTAGGTCATACTAGCTCCACCCCTGTTGTCCCGGCAATCTAGCAATTTCTCAAAATATCCTGGGTATCTTAAAAATGTCGTCACAATATTTGCTAATATAAACACAAGTATCATTGCGTTAATATATAATGATGAGGTATACATTAATATTGAAATTACAGTTTCCACTCTCCGATTAATATATTTTATTAAAATTCTGTTGAACCTCCAAATATATTAAAACAAGTAACTATCACGTTTTGAGATACTTTGAGGTCCAAAAGAATTTTTATAAACTTTATGCTATTTCGTCATGCATTTATCATGTCATTAGCGCAATCGCTATTAGTTTAAACTAGACGACCAGAAGGGGAGAACTAATACACATGGATTAAATTAAATACGCTAGGCCAACAATTTATTTCGCCTACACAACACCAATACACAGCGCAAAAGTCAACAAAGTGAGCATTACTTTATTGAATATTTTATCGTGTGTTCGTTATTTCATGTTTAGCAATCTAATTCCATTTTTAAACCTATGATGCGTGTCATATTGTAAGTCAAATAGTTAAGGATACCAATTTTATTTAAGAATTGAATAGTATTTTTCAGCATTTCATCGGTGTATGAACTGTCGGGAAAATTACGCCTATTTTGCATAAACGCCGACGTTTACAACAAAAAATGTGGATCATTTTGGAGTGGATTTTCTGGTAAAAACTATTCAAATTTCACAATATGCGTTTACGATGTCATCGTCTCGAACAACAGCAATCGATAATCAGTCATTTTGTTTAAAAACGATAGTATATACATCGTAAACGTTCGCGCAAAACAATGACGTCATTTCGCAAATAGCGAACGAAAGAAAGCATCGTGAAGGTTCGCGCAAAACTATGAAGTCATTTCGCAATTAGAAAATAAAAGAGTAGTACGGTCATGAATAATAACGATGTAATTTGCATGCCAAACCGGTTCATCGGGGTATGAATGACAGGTCACGTGGGTGGATTATCCAATCAGAATGCAGTGTTTACTTGAAAATGCAAAAAAAAATGTAATTATACGGCGATAATCTGCTATTCCATGGGGTTTCCAGATGTAGAACGTAATATTATAGTCATGCTCGAATTTATGTCTAATCTTTGTGTGGTTAAGGTGATGTTCCGATAATCCATTAGCGTCTTCGGCATGAGCTCTATTCGAAATCATATATATCGATTGCATGTTTTTATTCTAACATTTTATTTTCTAAATTGAAGTTGCCATCTGATATTATAAATTATAGTTGCAAAAATTGTGTTTGTAAATTACTTTTAAGGAACAATAACATTACAGTCGCTATATAATGGCGTAAAAAATATGGGGCACGCAACACAACATTTTGTGGCATTACAAACACTGCGAAACTAACTGTCCTTTTTTTCTTTGATATGGGTAATACAAGAACATATGAGAGCATAATTCGGCAAATTTTTGGTAAGATCCTTGGCATCGAGAAGATTGAGACCTTTGTGGAATCACCACGGCAAAGAGAACCTACTCCAGTTGCATAAACTCAAAAGTTATAACGCACCAAATGGAAATAAACGGAAATTGTTTATTTTCTATCTTTATAAGAATTTCAGCTTGAAGTGTCAGCTATGATTATTTTAGTTATAAAAGTTTGTGTCCATGCCGAAATATTTTAAACAAGAGGGCCATAATGGCCCAAAGCGCTCACCTGAGAAATGGTACAGATGAAGACGATACTGTTGTGACAGGTTTGAAAATTAAGGTATCTGAACAATACGCAAAGGAGGATAGGAACAATTTTGATTTAAAACATCGGCTAGTGCAATGGGCTAACTAAAGTACGAGTTGGATAGTTGATGTGCGTTTTTTTTGGTTAATGGTTCTCAAATAATTTTTCTCCATATTCTAACCTGACCCCTTTTCAGTCAGTGACAATTCTGGTGAATGCAGAAACAGATAATTTCATGTCTTTTTCGCAGACAGTTTTTGAGAACTAGTTGCAATGCGATAATTGCGATTGCTGTGCTATAAGGTAAAGTTTTGCTTGTTTTTTTTTGTTTTGTTTTTTGATAATTTTCTGTCCAATGATGATAAATAATGTTAATGCAGGCTCTGAAGCCATCAATGTTGCATGTAAAAATAACTGCATACAATGTTTGCAACTGTTGGAAATCAACTTTTATCAATCAATTTGTATGGTCATGCGAAACTGTGTAAGTTTGGTCAACATTGAATCAAAAATCGTGTGTGATAGTCAATAATTGATAACTTGTTGATGTTTGTTTCCACACACAAGGGGCAATAACTCCGGTGTTTCTGGCCCGATCATGTTTATATTCGACTTTTCCTGTAGTCTTACGTTCATATAAAACTTTGCACGACTGTTGAAAATTTGAGGAAAAATGAAGTCTCTATCATGAATATCAATATGTCAATATGTGTATATTTTTTCACAAACAAAGGGCAATACATCTGGTGTTTCTGGCCCGATTTTGCTTATATTCGACTTTACCTTTAATCTTATGGTCAAAGACGAACTATGCAAGATTGGTGAAGATTGGATGAAAAATGAAGTATCTATCCTGAGTAATGATTTTTTTCACAAACAAAGGGCAATAACTCCGGTGTTTGTGGTCCGATCTTGCTTATATTCGTCTTTAACTGTAATATCATGGTAATAGACACACTGTGCAAGATCGGTGAAGATTTGATGAAAAATGAAGTCTCTATCCTGAATAATGTCAATTTTTGCATATTTTTAATAAACAAAGGGCAATAACTCTAAGACAGGTGTTTGAAACACGATCTGGCCCATTTTTGGCGTCTGCTGATATCTGACCAACTGTGAAAGTTTGGTTAAGATTAAATGGAAAATAAAGTCTATTCGTTGGAAAAAGGCATTTTTGCACTTTTTTGAATAAAAAAGGGGCTAAAACTCAAGTGTTACTGGTGTGATCTGACCCAATAACAATCCCATCTGAGATTTTATGCTCATATACATACTGTGCAATTTTGGTTAAGATTGGATAAAAAGTGGTATCCAGCGTGAGAACGAACCCATTTGTTGAAGGCACACGGACGACGGACGACGTAGGAGAGGTTCCCTATACCAATAGCTCACCGAGCACCCTGTGCTCAAATGAGCTAAAAAAAAAAATACGAAAGAATTGCGTGTTTGACATGGCGCAGTTGAAACTTCTTATAAATAAAGACAATACAACAATTTCCACTGGGTGCGTTATAACTTTTGTTGACTGTATTGTAGCAACGCAATGTACGTGATTGAAATGTTCATACATTTAGATAATGGCAATGGGCCTACGTGTGTCCTTTTCCCATTAAACGGCGTGAAAATTATTTGTTGCCTAGAATGATTGACGTAACAGAAGCTTCCGTATCGCAGGTAACGCGATTAAGGACCTATTTATCATGTGCGCATATCGGTCAAGTCGGATTTGCGGTGGCCATATATAACAGGACCAAGTGTCACATTCGATATTGATTGAGCCGCATTGCTTCTTGAAATGAAATAAATATTGCAATTATATCAAATATTCGTGTCAATATTACGTGGGATTCTGCAGTAAATATTATCAAATGATGATCTATGATATTGTGGGAGGAATTTATCAAAACACATGGTATTTTGATGCAACTTCAATGCAAAATGAGTATATTCTGTATAGTCACCTTATTAATGTCCACACGTATTTGTGTGACTGTAGCCCATGGGATGATTTGAATAGTGTTTGTGAGTCGCATGTTTACTAGCCGGTATTTTGTCATAACCGAACCAATATTTAATGGTTCAACCTGTTATTAAACATGCATGACTAGTGCATGTACATAACTGTGCAAAATTGGGGAATTAAGTATACACTCATTCTATCCGTATCAACTGATTATATTAAGTGTTAAGCTACGTTGCACAAAAGGACACGTGATAGTGATAGTGCTTGCGACGCACACGTGTGCTTGAGTGTTTGTAAACAAAAAGCCATGATTCTCCCTATTTTCAATAAATAGTTTATCCCATCATAATCCACTTTTAAACGAACTCTACATACACCGTGAGACGTGCACTGCTCTGTCCAACGTTAACAGCTATGGCTACTGGGAAGACAGAATAAACAGAGCTGGCGCAAGCTGCAAGCAAAAAAGATCGGCTCAGATCGACTCCTTTTCATTCAGTTCATGTTCACCAATGCGAAGGAAATGAAAGGGAAACTTGATCAATAATGCATGCACCTGTTAGATAAATTGGAATAAATTTGTGGCGCGTCGTGAGAAAACCGGTCTTAATGCATGTGCGTAAAGTGTCGTCCCGGATTAGCCTGTGCAGTACGCACAGGCTAATCCGGGACGGCACTTTCCGCCTACAGTGGATTTATGTTTAGAAGAGACCTCCTTGAAATAGAAAATACCATAAAAGCGAAATGTGCCGTCCCGGATTAGCCTGTGCGGACTTCACAGCCTAATCCGGGACGACACTTTACGCACATGCATTATGACCGGTTTCTCATGACGCGCCACTTATATATTTTGTGTTGCCCTAATGGTATTGTGACGTTACAATATCAGCTCTTAAATAGGATCATATTTTTTTACAAGTCATATTTTTCACACACCTGTCAAGAATAAGATCTCATTTGTAAAATTTTTAAGTGTCAAGAATGTGAAAAATATGATTTAAGAAAAACATGGCTCTACACAGCTAGATTGCCAAGGTGTTGTAATGGATTTGTAAAAAATCCAATTTCTTCGTTGTTTGAAATTGCGGTGTTCTGCCAAGAATATACACTTCACAGACTGAATATATGTACATGTACGTTTAAATATTGATCACAACTGTTTTTCCACGGTTTTCAATTTAATATTTATAATGCGAGAACATTTCCGTTCAATTATGCCTTTCCTTTATATCTCAATAACTTTCTGTTTTAGTTGTGAATAAACCTCAGACTGTTTGTGTGTAAGGCAGTTAATTTCGACGTCAGTTTGCAAGCTGGTACCATATTCCAGAACCATCTTAAGTTTATCTTAAATATTTTCACTGAAGTTCCGATTTGTGTAAGGTGATATTTTTAACACTACATACACATAAATGATTCCAATAATAGTTAAGTAATAAGTAGTTCATAATAACTAGATTATTAGTGAACACTGAGCAGAATTTCATGTACACATGAAATAAATGCAAAGAGAATATGATTTAAAGGCTAAGGATAAGATTGTACTTAAGATGAATATGGAATACGACCTCTGATACATAAACATATGATCTGACACGAGTTGTCACGACCTCTGATACATAAACATATGATCTGACACGAGTTGTCACGACCTCTGATACATAAACATATGATCTGACACGAGTTGACACGACCTCTGATACATAAACATATAATCTGACACGAGTTGTCACGACCTCTGATACATAAGCATATGATCTGACACGAGTTGTCACGACCTCTGATACATAAACATATGATCTGACACGAGTTGTCACGACCTCCTATACATAAACATATGATCTGACACGAGTTGTCACGACCTCTGATACATAAACATATGATCTGACACGAGTTGTCACGACCTCTGATACATAAACATATGATCTTACACGAGTTGTCATGTCATACCATATTTTATTTAAGAGTTCAGGAATTTTGTAAGTAGGCGAGCTTACTAACGAATTTCCTGGACGAGTTTAATTGATTATGGTATGAAGTGAAAACGACTGTCAGATCTTTTTTTATCACAAGCTTTAAAACGAAAAAAACAACTTATAATTTTACCAAAACATGCTGATAATTTCAAAAAAAAAGTGCAAGGACGTGACGTCATTTCCTGTTGATGACGTCGCTTCACCAAAATAACTTCATGCTTTGGTCAGTCAAAGAATATGTAGCAAATGAAAAACGCAATTTATTTTTTATCTTACACATGTGTAAGATAAAAGTATTCGTAATGGTCATATTACACGGAAAACAAGCTATAGCATGGGATAAATATTGATGTCTAATGTATACTTATAAAATATTAACCGTACAAGTGTAAAGGCGTTCAATAGATATGGATAACTGCTAAGTTCCAGGGGACTTTATGTATATATTTATAATTTTAAAATAATAATTAACTCTTCTATTTGACCGTTTTGTATCACAATTTGGCACTCAGACACCAGATATATACTTATCAGATTAAGAGTAACTTACAATTTATAACTAGCTCAAAAAGACTGTGCATATCTGCAAGCTAATGCATAAAATAAACACAAACAAAAACAACAAATAAAGAGCAAGCAACATCAAAAGATATTATTGAATGATTGGCTTTTGGTAATTCGTTTTCTAGTGGACCGAAACAATATCAACAATATCAAATGCTTTTATGTGTTAATGATACTCTGTTGACCTTATCCAGTTGTGGACGTCTATATGATCTTTAATGAAATATTCAAATGACCTATACTGTATTGTGATACTCAAATGTTCTTATCCAGTTTTGGATGTCTATATGGTCTTTAATGAAATATTCAAATGACCTATACTGTATTGTGATACTCAAATGTTCTTATCCAGTTGTGGATGTCTATATGGTCTTTAATGAAATATTCAAATGACCTATACTGTATTGTGATACTCAAATGTTCTTATCCAGTTTTGGACGTCTATATGGTCTTTAATGAAATATTCAAATGACCTATACTGTATTGTGATACTCAAATGTTCTTATCCAGTTTTGGATGTCTATATGGTCTTTAATGAAATATTCAAATGACCTATACTGTATTGTGATACTCAAATGTCCTTATCCAGTTGTGGATGTCGTTATGCTGGTCATTAATGAAATACTAAAATGACTTATACTTTAATGTGATACTCATTGAGACTGTCGATATGCTGGTCTTTAATGAAATACTCAAATAGTTGACTTCCATATGACTTCTAGTATGAATATTATGTATAACTTGATTCTTGTCTTACATATGAGAGTTGTAGTTTATATGATTGGCCCATAATTATTAAACATGTCTTTACTGTTGTTGATGGCTAAAATATTTTCCAATCACATGGCAACTTTCTATAATGCCGACCACAATGGACTGTTCCTAGACGTCACGTGATGTCTGACATGCTTTTCATCTGTGTCGTTTCCAAATTTAGCGCTGTCGCAAGGTCACATGATGCGATCCGAATCAGCAAGCTTACCGTGCAATAAGTCGAGTGCGAATAAATTACAACTAACTTTCAATATACCGCACGATACTTATTGCACGATAAGCTTGCATATTAACGATACTTATTGCACGATAAGCTTGCATATTAGGCTCCGCCCACCAGTAACTGTTCTGATATCACAGTTATTGACTACCGAAAAAGAAAGAAAGCTCTCCGAAGTATGGCATAACTAACTAACAAACAGTAGTTCCTGTAACAAATTATGTGGGACGGTGGTTGCGATGAGTTTTCTTCTATTGAAAAACGTGCGCTATTTTACTGAGCTACAGTCGTCGGCATATGTAATAAATATGTCATGAGTCCACTGGATTCGTTTTAACGTGAAAAGTTATAAAAGGTTTGGCATAAAGGGTGCAATTTTATAGTTTGTTTTTTTATTAATTTTGAAACAGGAATTTGCGGAACATTGCGAAACTTTCTGTATGTTATGCTGGTTTGGTTTGAAAACATAGTTATTTTGTTATTCAATATGCCTTTTTGTGTAAACATTTACCTGGGAATGTCTAGTTGGTAGCACTGTTTTCTCGAACATAAAAGATGTTCGTCAAAAATGTAACTGTTATACAAGCGGTGTGCTTTTCAAACCTTGAAATACGAACAATATATTAATTATTACAGGAAAACACGAGTCAAAAAAAAAATATTGCTAACAGCCAAAAACTGCGAGAAGGTTGGAAATCGGCTCATGAAGAAGTGGTTAGATTTGATCGTGATCCAGATCACCGTCCGATTCTAGAATTATTTTAAGATTATTTGAGGCGTGTCGTTTGAAAACCGGGCGTAATGTATTTGCGTAAAGTGTCGTCCCGGTTTAGCCTGTGTGGACTGCACTTTCCGCTTGTATGGTATTTTCTGTTTCTATGAAGTCTCTACTAAACATAAACCCACTGTAGGCGGAAAGTGTTGTCCTGGATTAGCCTGTCCGGACTGCACAGGCTAATCTGGGGCGACACTTTACGCAAATGCATTAAGCCTGGTTTTACCACAACACGCCTCATGTGTTTAAGAAACAGATGGATCTTTTCCGTTGTCTGCGCTGTCGGATTTTAATGTAATAATTGATACCTGTAACGTATGCATTTTGGGGTTTAGGTTACTGCTAACTATAATACTGACTCAAACTAACAGCAATCGAACTTCTATATGAAACAGCATCACGAGACTCAGTGCATAGAGTTGATCAGGATATATTGATTCACAGAATACACAGATAGACAACAAGTTCAAAGCCAGCTTCAAAGCAAGCGATAATCCTCAGTAAATTGCCTTTGATGATGCATTTTCCAATTGACCATACTCGCACTGATTTAAACGCATTCTAATGTGATACTAAAATAAATTTTATGTTTATCCGGTTTTAATGTTGGAATTTACGCAGGTCATGATAAATGCGCTTGAAAATATTCGATCTTGAAATACGCAAGCGATAAGACCTGTGGGATCAATACAGTATGTAAACAACAACGCCAACTTCCGTTTAGTTGACTTTTAAAATATTCTAGTCATGTATAGATCATGAGCTTTTTAATTGCAGAAACCTGAACAAACTGGTTTGAGTCGCATAATGTTGATTGCAAAGTAGTCGATTTATTATTTTATTCTTGTACCACTTTTCCCTGAAAGGGACTATACGTACGAAAAAGTGATTTCCTATAGAAATGTTATTATGTAACAGCAATGAGCAAATCAACGGCGTACACATTCAAAGTATGAATAATATACATATAGGAATAATGAAACTCAAGAGACATCATCAGGAGAGAAACCCTTATTACAATCCGTTGGTTCTTTATTTGAGGCAAGTGACCAATTCCTATACAATACAGGACATTACATACAGCACAACACAAAAGTGGTGTTTAAACCGGTTTAAAGGCATGCCGAACCTCACATTTAGCCCAGAATTAATCACAAAACACGCACTTGTAAATACACTTTAACCTCATGGCATTGCTATTCAAATTAAATAGTAATAAAAGAGATTATTGATTCAATTGAATTACAATTTACTTACTCAGTGGTTTAATGTTCACCAGAGCAACATAATTGCAACTTTCTCTAAGATGTATTGTGAAAAACAAAGGTGATTGGGAAAACGATTAGCCGGGAGCGAATAACACATTCACACGACGTCTTATTCATTTCACATTTATTCGCTCAATTTCATGCAAAACATGAACAAATTGAGGTCTTACAAAGATATTTACAATAAGAGGCTCTCTATAAATTATCAGTTACTGAAGAATAAGCGGTTGAGATGTTAGCAGTGCATGTTAGTCACAAGGAGAGTCATACGTACATAAACTTTGATGTAGCAAGTATGACAATTTATGAAAGCATACATAGCAGACATGTATAAATTTGTAAATAATAATTGCAATTAGCAACATTTTGTAATCTCAACACATAAAATATATAACCAATATTTCTATGACAAATTCATATGCTAAACGTGCGGTATATTTTTGTCTAGCTTTTAATATAATAATGTCACGCGTTATAGTCCGGTGTTTATTAAAATGTGTTTTATAAATTTACAAAGTTTTATAAGCTCTATGGTATTTTTTGTCTGGAAGAGTTCGTTTAGTTTTAATATATTTGGATGTGTGTAGTAGTAGTGTTTTAGGTATGCACGGCGCTCCTCGACAAATTGGCGACATTCGAGCAGGTAATGGTATTCGTCACCAAGATATTTTCGCAAAAGTTACAGTGCCTTTTGTTGAGCGGGGTGCCGTTCCAATTTCCGACTTCAATAGGTAATTGTGATTTCTTGTGCGGAATTTTGCCAAATAGTGCAAAAGGGATTTTGGTAGCTTAGTCAGGTAGTGTTCAAGTCCGAAAACAGGCTTTATTAATTTATAAAATGAGCCGCTGGAAGAGTTTTCGGCTAGAGAATACCATTCAGTAAGAAAAACATCTTCGAGTTTTTGTTTTATTGTGAGTTTAAGCCATTTATCATTAAGTTCTTCCTGTGTGTCCCAGACATTCATCAAACCACATTTAATAATGATTTGTTTAAGTTTTGCAAACCATGGGAATTTTTTGGCTAATGTATTATCGTTTGGAAGTTGGGAAATGACATACTTATAAATATTTGCGGACAATCTATTCGAGTTAAAGTTGTTGATGATTTTTGACCAGAATGTTATCATTTTCATTTCTATATCTAAAACGATCGGTTTTGTCCCAGATTCGCCGTAAACCATATAGTTAGGCGTTGATTATTTTAACTTAAGAACATATTTAAGGTATTTTAGTTGCACTCGTTCTATAATATCTAAATTTCCTGAACCCCATATGTCGCTACCGTAGAGCAAAATAGGTTTGATGGTTTTGTTAAAAAGATCTATTTGAAGATCAATCGGGAGATTAAGGCGATTTGAATTTCTTAGTAAACTAAACATAGCCTTTGTGGCTTGTGAAGCAATATGTAATTTGTTTTTATAGAATGAACCGCTGCTACTAAAATATACACCTAGGTATTTGTATTCGGTAACTATTTCTAGGTTTTGCATTTTATAATGAAAGTTATAGTTCGGTCGTCTCCCTTTCGAAAACACAACAATTTTGGATTTTTCTATATTAACTGTCAATTTCCAAGTATTACAGTATTCTTCATATAGATTTAACGCGTTCTGTAAAGCGGATTCTGTGTCCGCTAGTATAACAGTGTCGTCTGCGTATAGCAAAATACAGATTTTTAGGTAATTAAATAATTCATTTTGTGCTCGTTCGTGCAAGTGTATTCCATTATAATTTTCATTACGGGTGAGGAAGTCGTTGAGATCATTAAGGAAAAGAGAGAAGAGCAGAGGTGAGAGATTTTCCCCTTGCCTGACCCCAACTTTGCAGGGGAAATAATCGGAAAATTCTGTAACTTTGGATCCGCAATGATTTGATTTTTTCATGACACAGGATTTTATATTTGAGTACATGTTTTTAATAAGTTCGAAACATTTTCCATCGATACTTGATTTAATAAGTTTTTCTAGTAACCCCCCTCTCCATACTGTGTCGAAAGCTTGTTTTAGATCTATGAATGCACAAAATAGCTTTTTTCTGTTGTTGTTTACGATCTGTATAAGATTATGGAGAATAAACATATTGTCTGATGTTGAAAACGATTTCCGAAACCCCGATTGACATGAATCAAGAACACTATTATTTTCGATATAACTAGTCAAACGATTATTAATTATGCGCGTGAATAATTTACCCAGGCAGCTTAAAAGTGTGATAGGTCGGTAATTTTCCGGATTTGTGGGGTCGCCCTTGTTTTTGTATATTGGATTAATGATTCCAATTGACCACGCTTCCGGTATAATTCCTGTATCAAGGACAACATTAAATAATTTAACATACACTTGTTTCATGAGACTAAATGACGATTTAATTTGTTCATTTAATATTTTATCCATTCCACATGCTTTATAATTTTTCAAAGAATTTATTGCCTTTTGGATCTCATTTTCTGTAATAGGAGCATTGATTTCATCATTATTACTGTCATTTTGGTATACGGGATCAGGACCAGCGTTTTCTTCTACATTTACTGATTTAAAAAATTCAAACAGTTCAGGTAATTCAGCTTCCACGTTGTTTGATTTCTTGCCGTTAATTATTTTCCAGTATGCCCTTGGCTCTGCGTCTTTTAAAGATCTAAGCTTAGTTATATTGCTGTTGGTGTACCTGGAATCATATTTATTAAGTGTATGTTTATACTCTTTACTTACTCTCCTAAGATTTGCCTTATTCGTTTCGTTTTTATTTGTTTTGTATAAATATTTCGCTTTATGAAAACATTTACGCGCACGTTTGCACTCGGGGCCAAACCATTTGGAAAATTCTGATCGAGGGAGTTTGTTTGAGACACATTTCAACCCGAACGTGTCCTCGGCAGTGCTTAAGAATAAATGCGAGATATACGACACTATATCATTTATACTGTTTTGGCTTATATCATTATTGCTTATAATCTGCTCTAACCTTTCATTTATTTCATTAATTGTATTTCTGCATAAATTTTCATTGAATGCATGACTTTTCTTGGGGTCCCAAAGTTTAATTTCTGGGACATTTTCTTTGGGTTCTTCGACATGTGGTTTATTGTTAGCAGTTAAGCTCAGTGTTATAGGATTATGTGCGTCCGAGTAGAGCGAGTTAAATTCCAACACGTTAAGAGTGTTCACGTAATTAAACAAACTCGAATCGCATATGAAATAATCCACCGTACTCGATCCCTTACACATTGTTTCCCCCGATGTATCTCCGTTCACTCGACCGTTTAAAATATAGAGATTGTTGTACTGCAGAAATTCGATAAACCGATATCCATAGTTATTTGTACTTCGATCCAAACTGTTTCGATTACGATACACGTTTTTACACTTATCAAATGCCGACATTTCTTTTTGGTATTCATCGAAAATATCCGTTAAATGGTTTAGGTTTAAAAAATCTCGATCGGCAGCAATATAATCCGAAATAAGTTTAACTCTCGAATTAAAATCCCCAAAAAGAAAGAAGTGGGTGTACTTTTGTGTTAAAGTATTGAAATCTAACTGTAAACTTAAGAACGGGTCTTCATGTGCATATCCTGATTGTTCGGGAGGTATGTAAACTATGCCACACAACAGGTCAGCTTCAGTGCGTACTAGCAATTTTGATATACTAAACCACAGAATTAAATTACAATCGGTATCAATGGTAGTTATACGTTTATATAAATGCTTTTTGACAGCTAGATCGATACCGCCCGATTTTTTATTAGACATACCGTTTCTATTTTTTTAAAATACATCGTAATCAGGTATATCAACGTGATCTGTATCATCCGTTTTAGTTTCTTGGAATCCAATTATATCATACAAATGTATGAGTTCTGAAAATTCTGGGCATTTTAGCTTAGATCGGATGCCGCAGACATTAATTGATAATAATTTAATTTCATTTATTGTACTACTGTTAAATTTTGAAGCTCGTGCGACACCTGCCAGGTTAGTACTTTCTCCTTCGATTATGCCACGATTATGGCAATGAGATTTAGTAAATGTTTGTTTAATATTTTGGCCGTTTTCTTCGACTAAATTTTGCAAAAGTGGGTTTCGTTCATTCATGTCGTATTTCGGTCCCATCGGGGTTGCACGATTCTGTGTGTTAGTAGGAGTGGTGGTAGTTAGTAAAGTAACAGGTGTATTATAAGTATTGTGCACGTGTTTTAAATGTTGTACATATAAGCGAGTGTAGTATATGCGTCGATAGTAGTTGCATACTGTGTTAATCAATGCAATAAATGTACGCAAGATACTATCACAGTACATTTCATGTGTTAGCCAGCAGCGGGCACTATTATTGTAACTATCGCACTGTTCACGAGGAACACAGTTTTGCAAGTAATCATTGTCCGGGATTTGCGTGGAGGTCGACTCTCCTTGTCTGTCCTAGTTACCAGTCAGAGGTTCGGCTGCAGTCAAATGTTGCACAGTCATCGGGTTGTCCGGCTGAGTGTCATGAGGTGGGATTGACACCGGAAGCTGTGGAGCTGGCGTCGGTTCGCGGGTGTCACGTTTCGCCGAGTCTCTGGGATCGACGCGCTTAGGGGCCAGTTCGTAATCGAGCGGCGAACGTGCTTTGCGTTTTTGGGTGTTACCAGGGTCGTCTAACGTGGCCAGCGACGTAAAGCGATTTGGAGTTTCGAACCCAACACCATTTCGTGTTTTGTTAATTTGTGACTGTGTGGAGCGGCTTGTATAACTAGGAGGTTCGGTCAGTCTCTGTCTGTAAGGTGTGCCATAGTCTGGGGCTGCATTTCTGAGAGAGGATACTTCTGATGGGCGCCCTCTTCCAAGTGTGTTTGTGGCAGCATCGTACGGGATGTTGTTAACGTAAAGTTTGTCTTTTACTATGGTCACTTTGCAGGTTTGATTAGCGTACTGTCTTGCTATCGGGTACAGTGTTTTTCTCCTTTCTTCTATTTCACGGGGGAAATGTTCATAAATTTTGTAAACTTTTTGGGCTTTGTTGAAGTTTATTCCTGCTCGGCGAACAAGTTCTCTATCAGAGTATCTTTGGAATCGCGCAACGATGGGCCTAGGTCTGCCGTTTTGTGTTGGTCTGTGCGGGTTTCCGAGTCGATGCACTTTATCAAATTTGATTCTATCCACATCTATAGGGTATTCTACATCTATGTTTGAACTTTCCTTTAACTTATTTTTTAGAAACTCACGAAGAACCAGTTCTGTATTTTCACGCACAGCTTTCTCTTGCCTGCTGTTTTCATTATTTGTGTGATCCATTGTTTCAGGACGGGCCTCATCGACACCGAATATTATCAAGTTGTTCTCCATTGAACGTGTTTGTAAGTCAAAGCATTTATCTTTTAATGTTGTGTTCTCTTTCTGTAGACATTCGATGTTACAGGACATCGTGGATTTAAGTTTTGTGAATTCATCCTGGATGTTACGTTTATTAGTGATAAAATCATCAGCAATGTCACTGAATGTTTGGCAAAATGTCTCAACTTCAGTGATTCTGTTGGATAGCAGTTTGTTTGCGTTTTGGATATCACTCATCTGGCATTTTAGAGACGACACGTCATTTTCGATTGGTAAGATTTTTCCTACATTTGATTCAATTGTTTTAAGACGAATGTTCATTTCTTGCATGAGTTCAACAAAAGAGTGTTCCATTACGTGTCCAGGGAATAATCCACATGTAGATCCTTGGCCGCTAGGGAGGAACGACGGGTATGACCCGGGTCCAGGGAAAGGGGGTGCGTAACCAACCTGGCTGTAACACGGCTGCTCATTTTGCGTATGGGTATGAGTATTCATATTTTGTGGAAATATAAAAGCTTGAGTACCAGCTTGAGCTTGAGTTTGTGATAATTGCATACCACTTACCCCTCCTTCTTGTGTATTGACTTTCACTTTTGTCCCTTTGTTTGATTTCTGCTTGTCCGCCATTTCTAACGACACATAAGCTCACAACAAACACTTGTCACTTGTCAAAAACCGTAAATTCCGTATAATTTCCGTATAATTTCACTAAATCCACTTCAGGAACGAACTTCCAAAGTTTATTTCAACACTTTAGACTGTTTAATTTCCAGTAAAACTCGATTTTAATAACTATCTATTGAAATTTTCATTCCCCGATAAAAGTGACCGCCATTTCGTGCGAGCCTCGTCACGGTTAACTTAGTCATACCATTTAAGAAAATAAAAATGCAAACTACTGATATGCAAGATATTATCAACTTAAGTTAACGGATAAAAGGTAAGCACCAAAAGGGCCAGAAAAACACGACCCAAATTATATATAAATACATTACTGGAACAACGTCAGTAAACAATCTGATATAATACAGGTAAAAGTTGCGCATATATTTTCACATTATAATATGTTAATTATTATTTTACCTGTATTATATGTAAATAGTAATGTCTAAATATCAGATTAATTACTGATGTTGTTCCCATGATGCACTTGTCGTAGACATAGTCCATTTAAGAACAGTTGTTTTTGTCGAATGCAAACATACTGCAGTTAAATATAATTTGATATTTGGCCCTGATATTTTAGAGGGTAGGACTCAGATGACCAAGATGAGTCAGAAATATGTGTTCGAATATAATTTATAAAATGAAAAAAATCTGCTCTATTTTGGAACATACTTCCAGATATTTAATGCAATCCATAAATATGTTTTAGGATTTGTCTGTGAAAATATTTTATCCCCAAATGTTTTAAAATTTAAAGAAATTATGCAAGCACGCAATAGCATATAGTTTAACAACCATGTAAATATTTGAAGACTGTTGTACAAAAAGCTCAAACCAACATTATTATAGTATTCTCAATCGCAGAGAGCACTGTATTAATATAACTTGACATAATTTTCGATTAGTTGTTTATCGCATCAGAACGACAAATCGTTGTTTATTAGCCGATAAACAGCAATAATGCGAAAACTATTTTTGTTTATCGCATCAGAACGACAAATCGTTGTTTATTAGCCGATAAACAGCAATAATGCGAAAACTATTTTGCTTTTAAGATTACCGGAAAACATTTTCTACAATTACAATGAGAACTATATATTACAGTTTCGGAACTGTTTTTTCGGGTTGTTAAATTGGTAGTTTAACAACGGTGAATTTTGTACTTGGTCTATAGAAAACTCTGCGCGTGTCATGTTATAATGTTTAATGCTCGAATCGAGATTTTGTATTCTTAATGTATTGCATTGCATTTTCTTATATTCTTATCACGCATTATAATTTTTAAGAATAATATTTCCCTTTGACATGTATTTATGACATGAATTTTCAGTAATAAACTTGGAAACTTGAGTGTCCCGCATTAGCCAGATGTTAGTATATGTGTTAATTTGTTTTATAAATTTTTTATATGCCTTGATCGGCAGGGGAACAAAATACTAAAAACATAAGTACCGTATATTGATTTTATTAGATGTACGAGATGTGCGAGTAGTTAAATTAAATCTCCTTTCTATCATTTTAGAATAATTAACAATTTGCGTCTAGACATGGTACCGATAGTTTTTATACCAATATTTTTGTAGGCAGCCATAACACAATTATTTGAGAGCTTTTCATTTTTATTGAAATCTATCACAGAATATTTAAGAAATAACAATACTAAAGATAAATATTACAATTTTATATTCAAACGTTTTATTCAAATCTATAACAGTAACCATTCATAACGGTCGGATAACAGAGATGTAATACAAACAAACGTACTATATGTTCAAAATTCAAAATTATCTTTCCAGCGAAAGCTAAATATTTTAGACCAGACATGTATTCTAGTGATTCCTACACAAGAATGTTAAGCAAAACTCATCCGCTGTGCTAACATACATATTGTAATACCAAGCAAGAATTACCACACACCAAACACGTGTTCATGCACTCAGCTATGTGCTTACATTATAAACAAACATGATTATAATTTAATATGATTATATAGTGCGAAAATACTAACCTGCCCAATATGAATACATTACCCACTGGTTAAAACACGCTATTTTAAGGAACGGCTCTAGTCGATAGGCTTGACTAGTGTTGTTTATACACTAATAATAATTTAAAAGTGATTATTTTCTGTTCTGCTTTGAGAGTTCCTTAGTAGCGCAGTAGTAACACGGATTTCACTTATGTAAAACATCTTATCAGCCACGAGTGCGAGTCTTTGACGTTCCTGTTTAATAATATGAAAGATGTTTTAAGGACCGTTGTGTGCTACGGAGTTTATTTATTCATATTGGAATCACGGAGGTTTTAGTTTTATGTATCATGTGTGTTAGGGGGCCATGGAGTTTATTTATTTATATTTAGAATCACGGAGGTTTTATTTTTATGTATCATTTAATTGTTTTATTATTATTGGCGAACATACAGAAACAAATAATTAACTAAAATAAATTCAAAAATATTCTTATGGCATAAGAAAATATTTGAACACAAATCGAGCCGAGCCTTGGGTCAAACCTCCGCCCACTCCCTTGAAATGCCAGTGCTTTTATCCACTGGACTATTAAAGCTAGGGTGCACTACTTGTTCATGAACTTAACAATTCACATGGTCGATTAAAGCCAAATTAAACATTATGACCCAATTCTTTGGTTGATCGGTTCAGATAAAAATAGCGCACTCAATCACTGTGTAATGTACACTGTTTTATGTTGGGCAGGTTAATATTTTCGCACTATAAATAACATACTATATATTATTGAATACCTTTATTTTACCGTTTAAGTTTAAACCAAGACTGAATATGAGGCGTGTCGTCATACATGTATATATGATTGGCTTTTCTAATGCCTTTCTAATGCACTGTACACGCACGATTTAGCAATCCATGTCAGAAACGAAGGCATACAAACGTTTTTGATTTTGTCTTTTGTCTTTTGTTTTTCAAACATAGTTAAAAGAACAACGTTTAGTTTACAACATTATGAGAAACGATAGCAATGTCATTTTATATTACGATGTTTAGCAAGTATGTCCCAAAGTGTAAATAGCTTCTGTATACTCATGTAAATAAACAAAATATGTACATGAGATATAATAAATATATCAATAATTATGCAACAACAACACATGGGACAACACACGGTTATAAATATATAACAATAATAAATAAACAGTGGCGCGCCGTATAGATAAAAGTAGAATGGAATGTACTTTAAAAGAAACTCATAATATATGTACATTTGTCAAAAACAATCCTTCAACATCAATAACGTCAACTTAGTAAGTATGATATTTCAAAAGCACTGCGTCATATTCGTCTGCTCCAATAAGTTATGCTAGAGTTTGTTGATCTTTAAGTTTTTTCAGTTTCTCGGATCCGCGGACCGGATTCTTTGGAAAATACAAAAAAAGAACTCAGCCAATATTGTAAAACAAAACAAACAAACAAAATGCAATTAATTTTCACTTGAATTTGCATATGTATTGCCAAAATTTTATTTATAATAGCATTTTATTACTGTGTTTGTTTATTTTATTTCCACCGTCCGACATCACAGTTTTCCAAAATGTCCGAGCAACAAAAAATAAAAAAAATCTATCGCCTTAGCGCGAGGTTCATACAATGGTAATCTCCAACTAAATTGTGACGTTTACTATATATATACAGTGCCATTGACCCAATCAGTACATTGTCAAGCATGAATCAATCATTGTGCATCGCATGTCTTTTTTATTAACAGTTCAACACAACATTGTACATCCATGTCTCATTACAATGTATACACATGTTGCCAACCTCAAACTGAAAGTGCATTTCTAATTAAAAGTTCGACACAACATTGTACACCAACGTCTCTAGACAATGTATGCAAATGTTTCCAACCTTATACTGAATATGCATGTCTAATAACAGATCGACAAAACATCGTACACCAATGTTTCTAGACAATGTATGCAAAAGTCTCCAACGTCGTACTGAATGTGCATGTCTAATAACAGTTTGACACAACAATGTACACCAATGTCTCTAGACAATGTATGCAAATGTTGCCAACTTCAAACTGAATGTGCATGTCTAATTAAAAGTTAGACACAACATTGTACACCAACGTCTCTGGACAATGTATGCAAATTTTTCCAACCTTATACTGAATATGCATGTCTAATAATAGTTCGATAAAACATCGTACACCAATGTCTCTAGACAATGTATGCAATAGTTTCCAACCTCGTACTGAAGATGAATGTCTTATAACAATTTGTCACAACATTATACACCATTGTCTCTAGACAATGTATGCAATAGTCTCCAACCTCGTACTGAAGATGCATGTCTAATAACAGTTTGACACAACATTATACACCAATGTCTCTAGACAATGTGTGCAGAAGTCTCCAACCTCGTACTGAAGATGCATGTCTAATAACAATTTGACACAACATTATACACCAATGTCTCTAGACAATGTGTGCAATAGTCTCCAACCTCGTACTGAATATGCATGTCTAATAACAGTTTGACACAAAATTGTACACCAATGTCTCTAGACAATGTCCGCAATAGTTTCCAACGTCATACTGAATGTGCATGTATAATAACAGTTCCACACAAAATTTTACACCAATATCTCTAGACAATGTATGCAAAATTGTCAAACCTCATACTAAATAATAAATATTCAGTCCAAGTTGACTTGCAGCGAGATGTCCTGTCTTAGCCCGTGTTTGCCTCTAACAATGACCACATAGATAATCACCGTGATGTTAATGTAGAGAACACAGGACCACGTGGCACTGATTGTTTGCCTACCATTCGCCTGTATTACCAAAGGTAGATTCCCTTCACTGCATACGGCATTTTTACACATGCAAACATTGATACGTAAGAAACACACATACGTGTACATTGAAACTGTAGATAGTATTTAAGATACCGTTTTGTTTCATGAAATACATGTGCTGTTACAGCTACATCCCACCTTAGAGCTTTCTTAATTTATATACCATTCTGAACATCTTTTCCATAACGAAACGAAATATTTAAATGTCTTATTTCTCAGCCCCAACGAAACGAAATATTTAAATGTCCTATTTCTCAGCGCCATATCATATGATATAACGTTTTCTACTGTCGCTGCCAATGTCAGAAGGCACGTCCGAAAAATAAAGCTTAGGTTACTAACGAAATAATGTGAGGAGTTGCAACCGAAACTAAAATTAGGAATGAACTAGCTTATTTTTGGACCTGAGGCAGGCACTATATTTAGTGTGTTATATTTTAACGAATGTTTGCTCTGTATTTGCAGTTATTACTAGTCACTTGTTGTTACTGTCAGCAGTATTAGTCTGACCCGTAAACAACACAAATATCTCTTTCGTAGCTTCTTTGTTGGCTGTATGCTCTGTAAGTTAACACGCATGCGTTTTTATTTCAAAATTAACCACATTTCGTTGAATGTTCAATATGAGCGTTCATGTCACACAAATGGTTGGGAGTTTGGAGAATTTTACTCAGCTACAAACACCAGTCGCTTCTTTTTCTTACCCACCTGTCGTTCCATCTGATCGAGCCGCAGTAGCTGCGCAGCTTGTCTTGCCATTGACGCATGGTCGACGGTCCTGGTTTGGGTTACCGGTTTGTATTGTGGTTTGAGAGGAAGTGTCTGGGCGTGCGATATGATGTCCGGGGTCTTCTGCCGTGGATTGACTACTGGCGGCTGATGGTCTCGCATCGGTCGGTCACCACGAACCAACTGACGAGCTCTTTCCCTGTCTTCATCTGTTGTGCTATGGACCGATGCACGGGAGGATACGCGTCCGCTAGGTCGGGTGCGTTTTCTTTCATTGTATTGTTTCCTTTCTTGTGGTTGGATTTGTGATTCCAGTGTTATGATCTCCTCCACAGATCCACGACGATGGGAAATTCCCTTTTCTTCGTACGGCGGTGGCTTTGACATTGGACGGACAGGTTTGTACATTTCGTCATAACTGGGTGGTGGGTTGCTTGAATGGTTTTTGTCCGGTTTGTCTTGTTCATATGCCTTGTTTTCAAACGCTTTCATTTTAGGTATAACGTGAGGTGCCGCCATGGCGCCTTTGACCGGGGTTTCATCATCTCCAGGCACTTGCCATGGTAACGGCGTTTGACGTTCGTTGACCGACACTTGTATTTCTGAAGACGTATGAGCGCCGTCCCTGTCCGTAGGAATGACAGGAACAGTTCCATGCTCGCCGTTGTTTGAACCACGGACTGGAATGGAAGGTATGCTCGTTGTGGGTTCGTTCGTCAAAGAATCCATTGCGGGTTCGTCGTTAGTTACTTCCTGCGACATTAAAGATTTCTTTTTCTTGCGCCGAATGTATCGTCGACATCGTGCTATGCAGTAAATTACAGCGCAGCCACCATAGACGAGTACGATGATTGGCAAAACTAGGAACATCGCAAAATTGTTTTTATCTGCATAAAATTCTTCGACGTCGCTCCATTTTAAGTCGCGTTTAACCCTGTGGTGAATCGCTTCATCCATTCCCGTTCCTTGAATCCAATCGTTCATTACGTATATACGTTGTTTTATCACATGTATATGATTGTCTTCCACTATGTTCTGTTCTTCGTGGAACCACTATTCTGAGCTTTTAATTGGTTTACACGTGTTTAAGAACCTGAAAAAAGGGAGAGTATATACATAAGTAACTGAGTACGGACATCGCAGTTAATTTATGTATATCGACCCACATATAAATACATTATTCGTCGTGTCAATTGGGCATTTGCAAATTGTGGGCATCGATATATACATAAAAATAATGTGTATCCTCTCCACTCCATATTTAAAGTTTGCATGTTATACTACGTTATTGGCTACTCATTTTAACGCGTTCGTATTTAGATTATATTTGTTAACTATTGATAGTTCGTGAGTAAATGTTTTCATTCAATGTATGTTATCGTTTATAAAATAGTATATAGTCTAAGGTATGGGACTGTCCATTATTTATAAGTTAAAAATGAAATTAATAAAATTATGAAAACAGAACAATTTGTCTGGTCTTACAATACAAATACAAAAACTTAAACACTAGATTAGCGTACAGTAAACGTAATAAAAATAGCATAGGTCTTTGTCAATCTTAAAGTCAAGAATTGCGTTGGTTGTAATGCGTTCAGCAACAATTTATAGTACAGTTTTGAATTTGTAATATTAGAAAACGTTTCAACAAGTTATTTCCTAAAGACCAAACTCCTAAAGACCAAACCTATAAAACATAACTTAAAAACAGATAATATACACTGTACTTACTATTGTATGTTTATATATATTTTTAATATGTTAATCCCAGCTGACACATTTTAAATATTAAGTTCGTTTATTAAAATCCACTCTATGTAGCTTGGTTACGCCAATCTATTTCCTTTCTGGGTGTATATAAACATGAGACAATGTGTTTTCTAATAACACAATTTCAAAACGCTGGTTTTGATTTAATGTCGTTTTAACATATACGCCCGACTTGATGCACGCGCAATAATTAAGACGAATAGAAAAATATTCTGATGCGGTTATTAATATCTTGTTACTTTTGACACTCTGATTTCGTTCCAACTGAATTCCTTCACCAGACGGGCACCTGTTTACCCGACCTTTATCTATCCTGGAACACCGCTATTGACGTCAGTGAACATTGATCTGTCCTTTTAAATTTAATACCTCATTGTAGCACAATATTGGCATTCCATCGATCGTTTCCTTGTTAAAACGGTAGGCTTAAATATTTGATGATTTGCAACATGAGGCGATTCTTTGATTATGTAAACGTTCGCAACAGTTTTGTTCAAAACGTAATGACTAGTCATTAGTGGCTTTTCGTTTTGTTAAGTTGACACTGACATAAGCATAAAATCGTGTATTCAAATATATATAGTTTACAAATCATTAAACTTTCATGATTTTCAATAACATCATAAAGCAATATGAACAGTATTGTGTGTCGTCATTTGTGGCTTGAAATTTTGGAAAGTTGAAACTGACATAAGCGTATAATTCATGTATTCATATATGTGGCAGCCCGTGAGATTTTTTATCCCAATTACGGCCTGCCTCGTTTCGAGAAAACTGACGTCAAAGTTGAGGCTCGTAATTTCTTTTAAAAAGTCAAGATCATGATTAAGATATTTCAAATAATTGTTAAAATCTTGAAAACTGTCAACGGAAAATACTTTTTATTGTGTTATTTTTATAAAAATGTAATTTTTGCTATGATTTCTTGTTTGGTTGTCGTTGCAACCATCTCTTTATTAATTTTTTTTTGTCCGAAACAGTTGTACATTCAAAATTTGTTATTTGTGAAAGACAGACCAGTAAATATATATAATATAAATTACTTGTCCTCATCATGGTAGGTTCTGTATTGGATGAATGACAAACATTAAAATCTGTGTTAAATGTGAAAATTTGTCGTTATGGTGATGTTACTTAAACTGCTCATTCGTGCTCAAAACGCACGATAGCGAAAAACGGAAGCCATTTATAGTTTGTACACATATCAGTGTATTCAAAACTGCCAATAACTCATTTTTGCCCAGACAGCACATTTGGGCAAAAAATATCATGGGCTGACACATATATACGTGAAATATCATTAAAGTTACATGAATTCCATTAACATCATGAAGCTATTTAAACTGAATTGTGTTTCGCTGTTAAATTGACATTTAATGTGTTAAATTAAACGTTTGTAAGCACAGTTTCATGAAGGGTTTATGATGAAAACTGATATATTTTATACACTTGTGATTAATTATTTGTTGCTTGTCGTTCATTACTTAGATTTTGATGTGCACTTTAAATGTGGTCTTCGTTTTTAGATGTGATAATTTCATTGACAAATCTTGCACTTAATCTTAGATGATCAATAATTCAGAATATGTTTAGAAGAAAACAAACGTAAACATATAAGTAAATAAGTAAGTTTATCTTAACGTCACATCTGTAGAAACATAAAATATACAAGCTGTATACAATACTAGCATAGTTACATCCGGCAAAATGGGCATTTATGTCACCGTTGACGTAAATAGATAACGTTAATTAATTATTATACTACATTATTTTTAAGCATTTTCAACATTTGCCAAAGACGTTGTTAATAACGACGTGTTGCTGGAAATAACAAAATTGTGCAAATATCAATTAATATCAATTCAAGAGTTTAAAATAGGAAGATATTAATTTCTAATTAAAATGTACAAGCAACAATCTAACGTTATATATGTTTGCCTGTTGTTAATTTATCTATTACCGAACCTCATAGATTAATTCTTAAATTTTACCAGCTTACATTTCTTGCTTTATTTTTGTGTACTTAATATGTGTTATATATAAGTCCAAAAATTACAGTTCCATGCTAGCTAGACATAACACATTTGCTTTCTTATACATGCATATATTATAGTTGCTTAATATAAAACATAATATAAATGTAATATAATTTAATATATATGTTATATAATATATAAAATATATGTAATATATATGTAATATATATATGTAATATATATGTAATATATATGTAATATACGCAAAGAAGACAATGATAGTGAGTGCGACATTGAACAAAACGTTTCTGGAATATGTATAGCCGTTGTTTAGCAACTTCCCACCCGACTGTTCAAATGTTTCTATGTATATACAATGTATATTCAGAAAGACAATAATTCAGTTTTGTTATCAGCGGCTACCTGATTCAATGCCGCCCGGAGGCCTTGTATCGATCGTGCCATTAAAAATAATGGATGCCATAGATTGAAAACAGCGGATCAATATTATTTTCATTAACCTATCATATGGCAATATATACAACGAGATGAACGTCAGGTCAATCCTTTCACACCGTTTGAATTAGTCTTTCCGGATGCTGCCTTGGCTTACAGTGTTTGCTACCTGGAACTAAGTACGCTGAGCAACGCAAAAATGATGGGTGTGATTTATGGTGTCTTTAGAGAACCATTATACCATGACACAATGCGCCACTCGATCAATACACATATCACAATACCCGGCTTGACGTTAATTAAACAAGTTGCTTTAAGTTTAATTGAAATGACGTTAATAAGTTATCTTTATTTTTTATTGTGTTCTTGATAATATAATCGAGTATTTGATTGCATGGATTGGATATAGGCAACTATAAAGTTTTATAATAAACTATTCTAGTGACCTATATCCAAACCATACCATGAAATACAATGATTTAAATTAATTGATTTATTATTAATGTTAATTAGTTAGTCTGTCAATGAGATAATTGAACTGATTACCCCATAACGTGCGCATTGGGTAACTCGTAACATATTTACCTGGCCGAGTATTGCACTATACATGCATGTATTTGTTGTATTTGCATTATCAGCTTTTGATATATACATATACCTTGTACACCAATACGAAACTGCAAAACACTGCTACACATTTGAACATTTAATTTGGCATATAAAGTCATATACAATATTGGGGATTATTTGCTATATTTTTGTACTCATAAACCTTATGATTACTGACAAAAATGTTCTAATGTAGGAATTGCGTCTTTATGTTTAATCACACTAAAGTTAACATTACCAAACTACCCGTAAATATAATTTAATGAAAAATAACGATAATAATGTGTTCATAATATGTTTACAATAATTCCTACCACTCCAGTGTGAAAATTAATTTCCGGCTTACCAGGCTGTAGCGACGACAGAAAACAAAATCGAACGATCTGATATGCAAATTTCTAATATCCATTACGGCCAAGTCATATTGGTTAACACATGCACTATGACCAAAGCGCAACTCGTTATATCTCAGGCCTGGATACCGTGGCCCGAGGTTATAAAACTTTCATTTATCTCAGCTCAAAACTCAATTCACAGCTCAATCTCCATGCTCAGCAGAGATTCTTGCTCAGTTTGAGGTTATTAAACAGTTGGAGATCAAACTCAGTGGAGACGATTTTGTTAGCATGAAGTTTAGTATATTTAAGCGACAATTCGGTCATCCATATTTACGTGGTGTTGACCTAAGCAGCCCATTTGTGTAAACAGTGGTATATTTTTACAGCGGTTTCTTTTTTCTGTCCAAGTTACTTACCAAACCACAAAAACAGTGCTTATAACCACTGGATAAAGTAAACAAGTTGCTTTAAAAGGGCAATGGTCACAGAAACTAATTTACACTAGAAAATTGCAATAACCATGATTAAATCTTAAATCGAAAATTGTGTGACGTATTAGCTGTTATGACGTATTTATATTGCGTCATTTGTGAGATTATTTCCATTTTCATGTGTAGATAAAATGGCTGCAACAGGGTAAACGCAATTATTTTTACAATAATGTGTATTACACTGTTGCAAGAACGACGTGAATATCAATACGGTTGACTATACAATTATAACAATGCATATTTTACTTAGATATAAAGGAAAGACCTTTCATAAATGCATTAAACATGCAATTTTATGTTGGCTGTTTAATTGTTGAATTTGAATTTAGATTTTATTTCAGTGTTGTAAAATACTTAAAGTATAGAACTATATACGTTAATCATTTGTTTCATGTTGATTGTATCATCAAACTGTTGATATCAGCACTGTTTACATAATTATTTGTCACATTTACATGTTGAGATCGACTGAGGCAGGTAGCAACCAATCTCAGGATTTCTTGCTCGGCCTGAGTTTGAGCTCAGAGTTAAATTTTTCTAATCTCAGATTTCCACAGTTCAGTCTCAGGCTGAGCTAGGAGTTGAGATTTGAGCTTGGAGATTGAACTCAAGAGTTTTATAACCTCGGGCCCATGTTAATGTTAAAATAATTTTAGCAGATAATAGTGTCGGTGTTATTAGAATAAAGCATTCATTCGTTTATATAGAAAAAAAATGATGTTAAGTAATGCTCTCACTTTCAGTATAAATAATCTATAAATACAGGAATAATGAAACCCCAGAGACATAATCAGGAGAGATACCCTTATTACCATCCGCTAATCATTTATTTAAGCCAAGTGACCAATTGCCTATACAATACATACAACACAATACAAAACATAAACATGATTAAAACTGGGGTCGCCTTGAAACGGTCAATGCAAAGCATTGGGGGTTTAAGAATAATAATTATTTAGATATGAACCAACCAGATACTCTATAATTCCATGCATAATACAAGGAGGCACAATAGTTTAAATAGCTTATGCTTTCCCCATGGGTTACTTTTAAAGTGAAAAACATTTATATATGACATGTTCTGCTGCTTATAATTTTATCATAGTTTCTATTGGAACAGAGCACAAATATATAATTTCACATGTTCTAGTTCTTACGTTTCCTTTATAGGTTCAGTTTTGTGAAGTTAAAAATGTCACTTGCTTATACTGTTTTTCATTCATTAGTTTTTCTTCTGTCAAGAACCGATTCAATGTTGCTATGAATGTGTTGGTGTTATACATGTTTTGTCACAATGTATTGCGCTCGTCTCCAACATTTTCTAGGCACAGTTGGCGAGTTGTAACGTTGTTGCTAGTTTTATTGTTGATCTTCAAAGAGTTATTTATACCATTTCTGTAACAGCCAACCAACGTCACAAGAGTTGAACACATGTTTTATTTCAACAACATTGCCCGTCGATGCATTTAATCCTACATTATTTATTACAAGCGGGAATTAAAAATCATTTGAAGGTATGCGAGTCGATAAACTAGTTGGAGTGTGCAAAATGTATAATTTAAAAGTATCTCAAGTTAAAGACATGAAAGCAAATATGTATGTACGATAATACTTGTATATAATATTTTAAGTATTTAGATGATGTATGTACTCAGGGGAATAAACTGCTGAATGAAAAAAAAAAAATATTTGACAATTTATATTAACGGACTCGCAAGGAGGTTACCGTTTACATTTCTAGACTGTGTAGAAGTCACAAACCGCTTCTTTTATTCTTATACAAATCACAAACTGTCATATATCACAAAGTCTATATTAGGAATATCAAAACGGAGCAACATGGATTGCTATTTTACCTTTAGTTTAAACAAATGTTGATTCTACTAAACCATCACCATCTGTTGTAATATAGGAGATGTGGCACAATTGATTAGTCTTTTGTTCTGAGATTTTGCAGTAGTTCACATTGTCATATAATAATGCAACTTATTTGACTTTTTAAAGGATGTAGAAACATGAACCGATGAAAAGACTACAATGACTGAAACATTGTTTAGCATGATCAATTTCAATAGTTGTCTTGTGCATTTTACTACGAAAAAATCATATATGAGACATTTTCTAGTATCATTTGCTTGTCATAAATGCACATTGTTTTAATCAAGTTTTAATACAACGATAAGTTGTATGTGTTATTTTTCCCAATATGCGATGAAACGATGTAAATACCAAAAATGCCTAGTGACGCATTAAGATTATCGGTAAAGTTACGTATGCCATTTATTCAATCAAATGTCATAAAAATGATTGTATTGAACATATCAATTCGCACTTGTATCAATCGAAGCCAGTTAACAACTATCGACTGCGGTCTTCGTCCGACATTCTCGTGAATAAATATAATGCTACATGTAAGCAATAATCAATTGAAGCAGTATATTGTCGTTATATTAGGCGTTGTTCTTTACAAATATTTGATATTGCTTTTGATTGTATTCTGAGTGTTAACCCGTGTTTAGTAACATTGTAGGTCATTCGAAATCAATATTTAGCTTCAATATGTGATTGGTTACATTCCACCACAAGTTACGTAAGTAATTACTAGGCTGCATCGTTACAATTTAGTACACATTTAGATTGGTAATATTTAAGTACTTCAATCAGTTAGTACAAATGATGCGTGTCGTGGAAAAACCGGGCATAATGCATGTGCGTAAAGTTTCGTCGTAGACGGAAAGTTCCGTCCTGCAGGCTGATCCGGGACGACACTTTACGCACATGCATTAAACCCAAATTATGTTCTGTGAGCCCTTAAACGTGTATAATCATAGTACAAACTGACGTTCGTGCTTTTTTGAAGGTGGTTTGAAGGTGGTTTGAACCTGGTATAAACCACTGGTTAATATGACCACGATGACTCGGAAACTGGCCATGGAAACAATAAGAACACAGAATCCGACAATACGTTAGCTTATGAAACGAGTAAGAATAACAGGAATGCTGGAACCTTTTGTAAACACGCATTAGGAACGGCAAGTCACGCTTTTACTTTCCCATTGATCCCAGAGACCTTGTCAGCTCGCAATATCTGGTTTACATTGTCGATCTGGGTTCCGGGACTTGCGTTAACAATGGATCAAATTAACGCATACTGAATCCGTAATACGTTGATATACTGAAACCAAGCTATTGTCCGCTGGCAAACGTCTGTTTACATTTTTTATTAATTTTAACAAATACAAACACCCAAGCGCTTTTCAAATTACCAGAAATAACTGGATGATCATTCTTATGAATTTTTAATCCATACCGGTTTATACCGGTTTATACAGGTCCAAGGAAAAAAAAGAGGTTAATCTAATATAAATATAATTACTGAATATTAAATACACACCGATGCATCTTCTTCTTCATAATATGAACTTGCATTTAGTACATCCTATTACGAAATAATTGAACATTTCAAACTGAAGCACACTGTCAAAATCGATATTATATTATATTTAATGGACAGTATCGATTACTTCTACTTTGTACACGTGAATGCCTAATGTACCCCACCGTGGGCACTTTATTTTTATTTTGTTCCATACGTGCGTTAAAAGTGAATTGAAATGAAGATATTAACTTGGCAAGCGGAGTTCACAATCGAAATATATATATTTGTCAAATTATTATTATTTGTCAATTGTGTAATTATACACTATTGTCAAGAAAAATGATATTTTACACGCATGTTTTGCATACTTCAAATTTAAAGTCCAAAGTTCCCTTTTACGTATTATCTTGGTATGTTGCTTATTGGGAATGGTGTACATTTCTGCTATTAGACAAAGAATATAAGGTAAGTATTGGATTAAAGATTTTACAAAATCTCAACCAGGAACCTGGGCGAGTTCATTGCATTATATTCCCTTTGTGTTTTTATTGTTAATGTTAACGACATAAACTTAGAAAGAGGGAAAAAACACAAGACAATCAACGTCATGACACTCAAAAAAATGGCGTCATTATAGGTCGTGCTTTATATTTATTCCACTGTATGAAGAAACATGGGACAAACACGTATTCTGGATGATTCTGGAGCAAAAACGCCATACTCACGTTTTGTTGAATCAATGACGTTACGCACAACAGTCTAGATTTTTAACAAATAATTTGTTTGGTTTAAGTGGCTTTAATGTATATTGCGCATATATAAGTATAGACCTAAATTGGCATTCGGTTTGTTTATGCATAATATGCATAAAATATGCGTGCTCGTAAAACGTTTTCGATTTAATTGGGTACGTGATCTAGGATAAATATAAATAACGATTTAATTTTGAAAAGGTAATGCTGTGCAAGAAAATTAAAACTATAAGTGTGAAATATCTAACTATATTGGTTTGGTAGGATACATTTCATTAAAGTTAATTATATTCATTCAAACGATGGAAAACAGTAATCTGCGAGTGAGTATTTGCACAGGTCCACTTAAATGAATATCCTTTATCGAGTACGGTCTCAGGCCAACTTACAACCTTAAACCTATTTTTAGCGTTACAACGGTCTCAGGCCAACTTACAACCTTAAACCTACTTCTGAGCGTTACAACGGTCTCAGGCCAACTTACAACCTTAAACCTACTTCTGAGCGTTACAACGGTCTCAGGCCAACTTACAACCTTAAACCTACTTCTGAGCGTTACAACGGTCTCAGGCCAACTTACAACCTTAAACCTACTTCTGAGCGTTACAACGGTCTCAGACCAACTTACAACCTTAAACCTACTTCTGAGCGTTACAACGGTCTCAGGCCAACTTACAACCTTCAACATACTTCTGAGCGTTACAACGGTCTCAGGCCAACTTACAACCTTAAACCTACTTCTGAGCGTTACAACGGTCTCAGGCCAACTTACAACCTTAAACCTACTTCTGAGCGTTACAACGGTCTCAGACCAACTTACAACCTTAAACATACTTCTGAGCGTTGGAACACTTTAACAATAACATGTACTC
This sequence comes from Congeria kusceri, assembly GCA_027627225.1. NCBI lineage: Eukaryota > Metazoa > Mollusca > Bivalvia > Myida > Dreissenidae > Congeria > Congeria kusceri. The sequence continues at coordinate 54,061,840 of CM051029.1, forward strand.
GAAATATGACTGCCATTTTATTCAGTATATTATGTCGGTATTAACCTATATTAAATATTACCGGCAAAGTAATCAAACGGTACAATTTGAAGAAAAACATACATGCGTTGTAATAACTATTTTTATTGTAAAAATAAAATGCAAATAACATGCCCATTGGGTAACTGTATTCAATGTGCGATTGTTCACAGAATTAGGTTATTACCCATGCGCCACATTGCGTTATGGTCGTTATTTTCAATAATGCAAAGAAAACACAAACAGATTTTATTGAATATTTTTTTTACACGATAAACATACAAGTAGTTGTATATGTGTTTTTCATTTAATGTATAGAATTGTTTCCTTCTCTGTGAAAACAACTAAACCAGCAATGTAGTTCATCAGAACATGTGTCCCATTGCATAATATAGGGCGTGGTATCAAATATGTTACATTTTACAATATTGTTTTCGTTCGTATGTACTTGTATGAGCTTTATTGCGCATTACATGATTTATAGATAAATTAAATAAAGCGCAATGATATAGACGTTGATAAATTGTTCATTTAACAATTATTTGAATTTGTTGTTTTAGTGTTGTACACTATCATGTGCATGTATTGTGTACTACTGTAATTTTTAAGCTTTAACATAGGTACTACAATATATAGAAAGAAAACGAATATATGGGAAATGACGGAAAATTTGAAACTCATTGGATGTGATCACATTTATAGTAAGCTGAATATGGCAAATACAACAGCCGCAATTGTTCACCAGTAAAGCTTACATACATCAATCAGCCTAAAACATGAGATATGCATGTTAAAGGGACCGTGTCCTCGAAAGACTGATATCCTACAGCAGTGCACATGTTATGAGCAATGCCAAGGCCTGGACATTAGATTTTATTATGCCACTAGTGCACATTAACGTTGAAGACGATGACCCAATATTTTTAAGCGTTATTAAACCACTGACCGATAACACAAATTAACTACTCCCACTTTCTGCGATATCGTTTCACTGAATGTTAACACTTTTTAGCTCCGCCCACAATAACGATTATCAAGCTACTGTGGCATGTGCAATGCTTCTTTAGTCCCGCCCACCTCTCGGAATTACTTTTTGTAGGCCTGGAATGTTACTTACGTCGTTGTCGTTCAAATGTAAACAAAGAATATATTTATACAATTATAACATTTTAATTCACAAAAATATAATTTACTGGAAAAAAAGTCGGCAAGCCTCGCCTTTCCCTACGCCGTACCGGACTCGTCTGATATCACATGATATAAAAAGTCACCAACCATATATTCTCTATGAGTATGAACAGATTACTATATAATGAAATGTTTGATAATAACAATTAAACAAAAATGATTGAAGACACGAAAACCCAGACTGGGTATTGAACTCACAACGTCGGATTCGTAAGAACAAATGAATCCCGCCAGTGCTCTAAATATCTGGCTTTTACTGGTTTATGATAAATATAATGTGCAAACTATGGTTGTACAATATTATCGCAAGTCCAAACAAGCATAATCTATAAAAAAAATTCTCAGAATACATAAACACTTGTTCCACTATATGTACATGATTTTAACCTTTATTACCATATGTCATATATTAATAGCCAAATCTTTTTTTTGTCTGACGTTGCCTCCTTTGTATTCATTGTCCCTTTAAATATATTGTGTTGTGACAACAGTGTTTCAGTGTATGTTTATTTCACATTATTTGTTTGATTATGTGTGACTTTTTGTAGGCAGAGCAAATGTTCAAACAAATATAAAGTACCTTTATTTTACTATGCAAATATAGCACTTAAAGAGGGACTGTACAAGTTTATATGAAAATAATAATGTAAAACCATACATTGATTATAATGATGTCAGTAGATTTTTAAAATAATACTATCATGATAAATGTTGAGAATAACCTATGTTCATAGAATAAAGTATTAAGGGAAAATTTTAAATCTAAACTAATACTTCGCTGTGCCGCGAACTATTATATACATGTATACCACGCGTCTAGACGAGTCAGATCGATTCTCATTCCAAACCTAATGTAGCTTTGCTGTAGGATAAACGGGCCTGTATCGACAGAAAATATAGAAATAGTTTTTGTCAATGTTGACATTTATTAATGTCATATAAAACTGTTATGTGTTAGTGGGTATCGAAAGAGACATAAAATAAATATATACAAATCAGAAGTTCCTCTTTAATGCATTAACGATAAGAGGGTACCGAACGTATTGTAACTATTGTACTCTCAAGTATAGCAATTATTTATTTTGTAGTAAAGTTTATTTGCATATCTAATAGACAGAATATTGTTATCGGTACTTTATGAAAGAATAACAGGTAAACTAAATATACATATACTATATAGAACCGACTAGTAAACACATTGACAAAATCCGGGCTTCATTAGAGACTACTTATCTAATTGCAGCTTTCGTTTTCTTCAGGACTGTGACATTGATACTAATTGTGTATAATATTACACGACCAAATTTGTAGCACATATTTCATGAGTGCTCAGGTTTGTTCTGCTGTTGATGTAATCTCGAAGCTACCATGTTGCAGTACGTGCGTTTTTAATAAGAACCCAATAAAAGCAAGCTTTATGGTGCATAACCCGTGATCGATATTTTGTAACAAGCAACACCTTTGCGTTACAGTGTGTTGATGGCATTGAATGTGCGTGCTCGTTATGTCGTAATTAGTTCCACTAATCGTCACAAGGAATTCACTGCAACAGCGATAACATAAGAAAGAACCGATCTTGCTTTAGTCCTCCATGCTCAACCACTAGGATAGGTTATTAAATTTATCCATCGACATGATCACACAATATACACACGTCATTCTTAATATAGAGCCACACACTATGAGGTACATACACTTATCTTTAACAACATGACATGACCTCTAACAATTAGTTATTCTAACAAAATTGCAGGATATTTAAAAAAGCTAAACAGTGTATTTAAAGAAATAGCATGTGTAGCATACAATGTTTTGAGATCAAGTGTTAATATAGCCATATATCAGGTATAAAATATTAAACTACATTGCAGGTATTAATTGTATTATTTTTAATGTATCAATTAAAATCACCGAATACAGTAAATGCCTCAAAGACATTACTCTCAGATATAAACTATATGGTTCTACGTTTTGCAATCTGCGCGTTTTTTTCTGTATTCCATCTTGTCTTAAAATATGTTACTGTTGGTATTTACGCATTGAGTACGTTACTGTATATATTTCTTTAATATTACTTACTTTTCTATTTTTATTGGCTTATATGCTAAGTGTGACTTTTCAAAGGGTTATACATGAGTTACAACGACCCTTTCAAGGTGATCAAACCAGGCTAAATGATTTTAACTTGGTATTTTTCTTTGTTTTCAATTATTTCTTCTGGATACATTGTTGTGTATGCAATATGTCACTTGCCTTAAGTGATAAAGGGCATTAAGATGTATAAAAGACTTTCTATACTGCCTATGCACAAAACGTTATATGTTTAAAGCTACCAATAAATTTGAAATTCCCTTTACAGTAAAACAAAAAAATCAATAGCACAGCTTATAATTAATTAATACTATTAGCTAAGGAAAATGGACTGTGCACACTTAAAATCAAGATATAATATTACTTGTACTTAAGATGATTCTGGAATACGACCACAGAACTTAATCATGTTTACTTCCGCATTATGTTTGCCAGTTGTATACCCGTTTCTTACATGGCAACTCTCACAAATCTTGTTTTTTTTTTGTAAAACATAAAAAGAGCCAATAATGTGACAGGTCTATACATTTGCATTTGAAAAATCCACAGATACTGTAGGAGACGATTATATTTCCGTGCATGCATTAGGTATTTAATTATATTATGTTCGATTTGTTTTCGTTCTTTTTTTCAATTAATCATCAGGTAGAATATTAGTTAATTATAAGATCAAAACAACATTTTGAGCTTTAATAGCGTATATGTGTCTACAGTATTTAATCCGCGTTTAGTTTCAAAAAACCCATTATCAAAAAATCTGTTTAGTGCTTGTATTCAAAACATAATTTATGCTTCTCGTCGAGCACTGCTACTGATAGACTATAATGTTTAGCGTTTTATACATTGAAATCATTTAAGACAATATATAATGTTGCATATAAAATATACCAATACATTAGTAAAAAGATTCAACGTACATTACTGCGAACCTAAAACATCTACCACGCGACACGTTTTATTTTTGCTTCCTCTTCATTAAGTATCTAAGTCATAAGAAAGCTGTACGACAAAAGTTCATTTTTATTTAAGTTTGTGTTTCGCTCCTTAATATGTTATGTGTTAATATGTTAACGTAAACTTAATATCCCCAAATGTATAGGTTACGAACGATTTAAACTGATAAAGATAACTTACACATTCACTTGCGTTAATATTTAATAGATTTCGTCATAAGGAAGCAACTAGAACCAAGTTGAACAAAAATAATACATGTAATATAATAAATATATAGACAAATTAGGAGCGTTCATATGCATCATAAAATAATTTTAGATATATTCCTTTCAGATCAGACAAATTACTTAGAGTTCATGTTATTCATGTAAAACTCGATTCATGACCATAACCATAACGGAAAGTATCAGCGTTTATCAAAACATATGGGTTGTTCAATAGGCAAAGAACTTTGGTTGCCTAATTCTACTTACCTTCTGTCGCCAGAACTAATGCCTCAGTCACACATTCCCGTTTATTATTGCCATTCTTGACCCTGAAAACGTCCCGAATCAAATATGTCAAAAGTCGGAAAAATGTTCTGAGATTCGGGGCTCGAAATTCAATTTTTGATCATAAGATCAAATTTGTCTCGACAGCGTTTCGACAGAGGCCCGACATCGTCCCGATTCTCCCGAATGCGATCCGACATTCCCGACTTTTGTATTATTTGTATCATAGCGCTGACGTACTCCAGACGTGATATTTATATAATATATAATTACATTTTTTAATACAATACCAATCCCGTTCCACAGGACATTGTCCCCATACAGTCCCGACACCGTCCCGATTTGATCCGGTACATCCGAATCTCTCCCGACAGAGTTCTGACTATACAAATTCGGCTGAGTATCCCGAATGTTAAGGTACGCTCCTAAAAAATTCCCGAAAATTCACGATTCTCAGGACAGCATTACGACAGCGTCCCAACACCTCCAGACAGCGTCCCGACAGCGTCCCTACATTCCCAACTTTTTTATTACTGTATTTGTATCGAAGCGCTGGGAGCCATAATCGGGAATGTGTGACTGAGGCTTGAGAATTAAGCACGTGTATTGTTTACTGCCCTGCAATAGAGGTGAACTTGATTTCAATGCATAAATTTAAATTTCCCACTTGCTATTTTGTTTTATTTTTGAATGGTCAAAGCTGTACAGCTGTTAGTTTATTGATATTGATTGATATACAATATCGTAAATTGAATATGCTTTATGTATTTTGATTGAAAACAGGTCTTGGTATGAAACATTCAAGGAAGCGTTTTCATGCAATTGTTCTATTACAATATGCAAGTAAAGTAAAATGCAATCCACAGTATGTACATAGCAGACAACGTAAATGCAATCCACAGTATGTACATAGCAGACAACGTAAATGCAATCCACAGTATGTACATAGCAGACAACGTAAATGCAATCCACAGTATGTACATAGCAGACAACGTAAATGCAATCCACAGTATGTACATAGCAGACAACGTAAATGCAATCCACAGTATGTACATAGCAGACAACGTAAATGCAATCCACAGTATGTACATAGCAGACAACGTAAATGCAATTCACAGTATGTACATAGCAGACAACGTAAATGCAATCCACAGTATGTACATAGCAGACAACGTTTTGTCGCTATCCCTGTCTTGCCAGTTGAAGACATAACATAACAAATTAAAACAAAATGTATGACAAAAACTCTTTTGGTGTCATCACATTAGAACACTCAACAAAAGTCAAATTGAAGTTTAGTCTGCCATTTGTTCAATCAAATGTCATAAAGAAGATTGTATGGAACATTTCTGTTCGCATTTTTATCAACCGAAGCCTGTTAACAACTTATAACTGAGGTTGTCATTCGATATAATGCTACATGTATGCATTAATCAATGAAACAAGTGTATAGGCGTTATCGTATGCGTTGGTCTTTCAAATATTATTTGAGATTGTTTTTAATTGTAACCTGAGAGTTATACCTGTGTTTAGAAACAGTATAGTTCAGCTTTAGTCAATATGTATGTCCGGTAATCGATTGTTAAAATAAGGTCATAATTATTAACGTATTACTATCACCAATGACATAGCTGTAACTTCTAGTCGGTGAAGTTAAATTTCAATTCACATGTAGTTTGGTTTTATTTAAATACTTCAAACATGTAGTACTACCCAGGGTTTCGTCCACATGACAAATCTTCTTTGAGCTATGATGACCATTTAGCTCCTTGATTAAATCAGAATCAGCGTGTGAAGTACCATATTTATTCCATGATTCCAACGCTTAAAAATTAATTCACAAATTAATATGATTATACAAGTTTCACCATTGTGGCAATATCTTGTATGGGACATTTATTGTCATCCGAAAAGTACTATATAGCTGATGCATCCGAATTACCCGGTCAGAAGAACAATACCGTTTATTTTTAACACTATGTAATAGAACAAAAAAAGAAACCATTCAAATGAAATGATTATCAAAGTAAAATAACTTGTCAAAGACATAACCAGCTGGTCCGTTCATAAAATTTTACGGTGAGAGTTTAACGCACAAACGTTAACTAAGGTAGATAACATACTCTATAGCATAGTGACAGTGGAAGGTAATCCAGAATACGTGTGAACGACAGCAACGTTGGTGCGGTTTTGAATGTGGTTTGAACCGGGTATAAACCGTTGGTGTGTGGCCACCATGACTTAGACATTGGCCATGTAAACACCTAACACACGTGTGTCAAAGGGCTCTATGTCCGCAGAATCCGACAATAAGTTAGCTTAGTGTGTACAAAGCAAAATGGGAATATTGTAAACAGTTTGAAACAATTACACGGGACAGGCAAGTCACGCGTTTACTTTTGTATTAATCCAGACTGTGTCAGCTCGCATTATTTGGTTTCTATTGTCGATCTGGGTTCTGGGAGGTATTAACTATGGATCGATTTAACGCATACAGTTTCCATAATGCGTAAATATGCTGACACCAATTACAGTGTTATAACGGAGATTCTGCAGTACAGACGCGCTTGAATGTTTAGCCACAACCATACCAATGTTTAGTTATAACGGCTTGTCAATGAAGCTATGTACGTATGTGTCATACATGAATTATTCATCGAAAGTTTTGTTGTATATCACATGGCGTGTGTTTGCATTAAATGTTTTACAAATGCAATAATAACTTAGGTGAATAATAAATAATTAGTTCGTGTGGTTCGCTGACAAACAACTACGATTATCAATATCGACGTCATTTGTCAGTTTGCAGGTGTTACTAATATGCACGAATTAAACAAATATAAGCGTTTAAATACCAGAAAATACTGCATAATAATTCTTAATGACATTCAACCATGGATGACATTTATCGGGGCTATTCAATCTATTTATAAATATAATAATCGAATATGGAGTATACGCCGCTTCTCCTTCTTAGTAATTTAAAGTTGAATTTACAATCATGTTACTACGAAATAAATGATCATTCAACACTGTAGTCAAATGTTCAAATCGAAATTATAAACATAGAATTGTTAATATGGATAGCATGCACCCGCGAATGTTTAATATGATACTATTTTGTAATCACTTAGTTAAAGTTTGTTTAAAAAATAACCACATATGAATAAGTCATGCACCTGGCAAGCGAAGTTCACAGTAAAATTATATCAGCACTAATTGTTGAATTGTTACAATTTGGAAAGTGCACGCTAATATGGTTGACACATGCTTGACTTACTTCAAAATTAATGTAAATTCGAAGATTTCTTTTTGTTATCCAAGTAAATTCATCTTTATCTGTTGTTCTGTGTGTAAAATGGGATACTTTCCTGCTGTTAGACAGATATACTTAGCGACTGTTGAATTTAGATATGATAAGACAACCTGAAACACGAATCTTTTAATATGTATTATATTTAATTCACCTTTTTGTCTGGTGCTTTATGTTAAGGAAAACAAATCATCTAAAAGATCGGAAACAAACCCCACCACAGTACTTCGTCATGACGTCTGTCTTTATCACAAAGTTAGTTTATTTCTAACATATATACACCTGTGTTACCACGAGACAAAAACCTATACTAAATATTCCAGAGGATATTAGTTTACTTAACAGGAACATGTAAAATACATGTTCTTAAATGATACGTACCACAATGTAAATACGTAACTTTACTTGTTTAACTCATAAGGGAATTAGCGTTGTCGATTACCTGTTGACACACCGGAACATTTTGAATTACTGGCTAATTTTTCCGTAGGAGTATTCAATAATTTCTCAAATCACGCAAAGTTCCGTTTCTCGTTAGAAGTAAATACAATACGTGGCAACGCCAACATGAATTCTAAAAGTATATATAAATTTGATGCAAAGTATAGGAAATCATTTTTGAGTGACATAACTAATTATTTAGACGCTTTAGTTCGTGATATAAACGATGAAATACACGGGAATGGTGATCAAGATCAACTAACCTCTATATTGACGAATTTTGTTTGTGAATACGGCGTTAATTTGACTTATATAAACAAGCAGTTAAACAATTCAGCCGCACGTTATCAGATGTAGATAGAACAGCATTACACAGCGCGAAAAAAAGATTTAAAATATCAGTTCCGAAATTTAAAAAATCGTTCAGTTATAAATGCTGCCGTAAAATAAACGACCTTATCAGAAAATCGCCCAAAGAATTTTGAAAACATTTCAAATGAAGAATTTAAAGTGCATTTTAGTAACTTTATGTCTGATAATGACAGTCAAGAAAATGATGAATATACCGCCTGTATCAATCAAGTTGTCGGGAATCAAAATGTTACTGCGACATTTGAGCCCTTGGATATGCCCATTTCTGCAGATGAGATTTTAAAAGCCATTCCAAAAACTTGGGGTTAATAAATCACCATCTATTGACAACATTTTTTATGAGTACTTCAAGGTTTGTGTACCCCAAACAGTAAGTCTATTAAAGATATCTTTTAACCATATATTAAATTCAAGAGCATTCTCCCGTCCATGGGCCTCCGGTGTGATTATCCCATTTCACAAGAAAGGTGATCAATCGGATCCAAATAATTATAGGGGCATTACTCTAACAAGCTGTTTCGCAAAATTATTTACAATAGCATTACATGAGATATTAAAATTGCGAGCTGAAGAAAATTCAATTATAACGGACGCCCAATTTGGTTTTAAAAATAGGTATAGCTCTCTGAACCCAGTGTTTATTCTACACTCGCTGATCCAAAGGCTATTAATACAAAGAAAACATGTATTGTTGCTTTATTGATTTCCGAAAGGCCTATGATTGTATAGATCGGAATCCGCTGTGGTTCAAACTTATTAAGTTAGAAATCGACGGAAATTAGGAACATTATCTGATTTCTTTAATAGCAACCTTGGGCTATTCCAAGGGGAGATAATCTCTCCGATCTGCTTTTCTCTCTTCGAAAATGACATTGAAATGCATTTACAAAAGAATATTGATGGCGGCATTAACATTAAACATTTATCTATATATTTGTTATTGTTTGATGATGATGAAGTTATTATATCAGAATCCAAAGATGGACTGCAAAATTCACTCGATAGGCTATGCTCTTATTGTCGTAAGTGGAATCTTAATATAAATAAGACAATGGTCGTGGTCTTTAGAAAAGGGGGTAGATTGGGGACAAATAATAAATAGTATTATAACGATCAAGAAACTGAAATCGTAAATTCGTTTAACTACTTAGGCGTCGTGTTCTCTACCGGAGGCTCCTTTGCACATGCTACAAAAACACTCGCAGAGAAAGGACTAAGGTCTTTACATTCTTTAATGTCAGTAATCAGAAATAAGTCCCAATAAACATCATGTTTAATCTTTTTGACTCTTATGTTTTATCAGTTCTTAATTACTGTTCAGATGTTTGGGTTTTAAATGTCAAACAATATACAAATACTATGGCTTTATATGGAGAGTTTCGAAGGTTTCCTCTATACATTGAAAGTTATAATAAAATGATCAAATATTGTTTAAAGATTCACACGGTCAAACAAGACAATTATATTTTATATACCATTTTAAATGACCAGGTACACACCATAGAAAGAGATCATTCTGTTAAAAACTGGGCCTCGTATGTTCGTTCCATACCACAGACATAGGGATTTATTGACGTATGGTTATATCCGAACTCGGTAAATATTGATTCTTTCGTTCCGATATTATGAAGTCGACTCCGAGAGATTCATATTAGTAATAGGAGGTCAAGTCTAGATCAAGCATCGTCTCTTGATGTGTATCGGGAAATAAAACTAAACTTTCAACAATCGTTATATATAAGACAACTCGAAAACACTAAATAAAGAAATATTCTAGCTCGCTTTCGTCTGTCATCACACAAATTAAATATTGAAATAGGTCGGCACTATAATGTACCAAGAAATGAACGAAAATGTACACCTTTTGGTCTAAATGACATTGAGTGAGGATGAATACCACTTTGTACTTAAATGTCCTGTATATACTCACATAAGAAAACAATGTATCCCTAAATATGTTTACACCCACACTAGTATGGCCAAATACATTTCTTTAATACAAAGTGATAAAACATATTGGTCCGAAAAGAAGCTGTCAACATATTGCCACCAAGCCTTTCAGCTAAGAGATTCATTAATCTAGACTACCGTCGAATTAAATATCGAGTGGTTAGTGCCAAAACATGCTATTTCCATATTTTGATTTTTTTTCAGGAGAAGCATTTTTATGTTTCAAAACATCAAATTATTATTTAAAAAAATTAACTCAGAAGTAATACAATATTTTGTATTATTTAATATATATTATACATAGTTTAACATAAAACACATGAATAGAGGTTATATTTGATAAAATTGTTTTGGCTCTCCAAAACCCTCTCTTCCTGCATATTATCAACTCTACCAAAACATTCCAAAGCAAGATAGCTGCTTTTGATTGTAGACATTTTAAACATTACGTTGAATGCAGGTTGTGTCAGAACATGCCAAAAAACGATAGACCATATGAAAATGAAGAAGTAAAAAGTAAAATCATGCCATAACATTCCATATATTAATAGTACATTATTTCAGTAACGAAAATGTATGAAACAATTCATAATGCAAGAACCCACCATAAATAATTTCATAATGCAAGAACCCGCCATAAGCACATGAGTGTTTATGGTATGACAACGTAAGTACTCAACATGTATAAACCCATATTAAAAAGAGTACAAGTCTCTAAGACAGTTTCTGGCCGAAATTATATATGTTCGATACACTCCATTATATCTGTACAAAACATACACTGACAATCAAAGAACTACATGTATATAAACGCACCAGTCACTATTTAATCTCTATATAGTAGTCTTTTGAGGTAAGTTGTATATTAAAAACGACGTTTTGCATTTCATTTTATTTCTGATTTCTTGTTTGAGTCCTTCATGACATCTGGTTCAGGTAGACAGTCTTTTGTAATACAGGAATTGCACAGCTTTTGCAAAGCTTCATTCAATCCATTTCTTTACTGATGAAATGGGTAACTTTTCTTTGTATTTCATTGGTAATTTAATGTTTGTCAGCATGTCCTTGCTGATTGTTGATGCAGCAACTTTAACCTTTTGAAATTCCTCGTTAAATGAATACTTAAAGTAGCACACATAGTGCTCCCGTTTCAGATAACGAACCCATTTCATCTTATTTCATCTGACGTTCGAGCCAGTTTCAGTTTTCTTCTGTGTTGTCATTGCCAGAGTTTGAAATGTCTTGAAATCTGCAATGTCTGTGTGCTTGAGAGGTACAACCGTGTAGGGCTTTTGTCGTCTTGCCATATGTAAAAGTGTATCACATTGGGATGGAAAATAATTATGTATTGCCGGCATCTAAATCGCTCAAAGATGTATTCCAAGCATAAAATCCTCATCTGAATGGCTTAGGTATTTCATTTTGTGTCTTTTTACGCTTTTCACTCCGTTTTCTTCGTTAAATTCTTGTTGGCATAATTTCATTTTTCACATCTGAAGGCCCAGTTGAGTTTTGGACTTCTGTGTCCGATACCATTTCCTTTTGAGATGAGTTTCTTTATTCATGGGCATTGGGAATTGAAACACTTATCAACCGCTGTTTCATTTCCTATGCTTTCACCTGTGCCAGAACTTTGTAATATTATTATAAGCAGACGCAATATCTTATATTCATTGGATTATGTGAGATTTTTTTGGTTGGATTTTTCGAGTTGTTATCTCGTATTGCAATGTCGGTTATATGGCTCAACTAATTCACTTTGTTTTCTTCATATATTTTTACAGCATCTTGACAAGGCAACGCTACAGCAATGTGAGGTGATTGTTCATGCGTTTCTAATGAACCACGATTGTTTTCCTTACTGATGATACTCTGTGTTAACATCTAATATCGATATTTGTTGTTTTCTTTTTCAAGAGCCATATTACTGTTGTCTGTTCCACTTTGTTCACTCCTATCTGTGCTTGAATAGCAAATCGAGCCATTTCTAGATGCGCCAGATGCTTTAGAACGACTTTCATCAATATTTGCCGCTGTTTCATGTGACTTCTTTGTGTTTTCTTCCGTGAGTCCAGCAGTATGCGATTTAGTTTTGTTTCATTTTCAGACTAGTCATACATTCAATTCCATCTGAAATTTTGAACTAAACCTACAATTTTTGTCTCTAGAATATAGTTACTTTTTTATAACTTGAATACAGTTTTATGAGTTTAACATTTATTTTAATAATTTAATACAGACTGATATTAAGCTTAAATGAAAGTTAGCTAACAATATCAATGGCCACCAAACTATAGTAGTTGTTACATTTTTAGTACATTGTTTTACAAAAATACATACTGAAAGTATATAGCAACAGTGACATTTTATAATTTAATAAAGCAGCAATACTGACCTGAAGTAATCTTGATTATTATTTCCATTAAAACAAAAACAAAAGTGAACATATTCCACAAAATAAGTTTTCCACGCAGCAACTATTATCTTGACAGCTTGTAATCAACGCCAAATTTTAACAACACTGGTATCTAGTTACATTGCCAGATCATCCTTTTTCTATATACCTGCTTTTTAATACTAAAATGTACTACTATATCATACATTTTCTTTCTACAAAACAATGCTCTGTTAACTTGGACTGAAATGGCAGAGACAAAATAGATCTTAAAGACGTTCGCAACAAAAAGCAAATAATTGGGTTATTTTCACCGTTTGCTTCATTTTTTCTTTATTGTATATAGGTTACAATATACTAATTTCATCTCTAATTGTTATAATATACTAATTCCAATCATTATGTAATTTAATGTAAAAGCGATAAATTTAACCAAAAATAAATGCAACATTTTGCACATAAGGACCGTCGTAACCATACCTTTTCTTAAAGAGCATTCTATGCTGAATTGATTTAGGCAATAAAAAGGGTATGTCATGTATTATGTAAGAAAGAATTCGACACTAAACAAAGTTGACTGTTTTAACACCATCTTTTTAGCGGCTACTTTCTAGTTGAATGTAACCCGCCTCAGCGCAAGTGTCATACTGTAGTCTCCAATCCCAAAACATATCAGTGATTTATTTGTGCATACCAATGCTTGCCCTACCAACATCTCCAAAAACGAATATCAAAGCAAGTGTCCAAACCTACAAACATGTCTTCGAGTTAAACTTGTTGATTTATTTAGAGAGTACAGCCCTACATGACTTATTTATTTAGTGTATTGTGACCTAAAGACAACTTAGAGTTTTGATATCGCGAAACAAAACAAATTCTACACCATTATTAACATATTTTTAATGTGCATGCACAATTTCAGACCGATCCACAAAGTAGAAATGCTTGTAAACGCATTTGAGAATGATGCCTGATAAGCAATCTGGCTTGCATTTTTAGTGCTTCGATTATATGGGGTGCCTGAGTCAAATACTAGCATATGTTTACATAGTTTAATGCTATAGAGATACATATTGTATAAAACGTGTTCCTTTTTGGTTTTAGCATGATTTAGTGTGCAGCCGGATTCACAAGACGGATTTCCGTACTTTTTTTTTTAACTTGAAAAAGCGGTGTTTGCTGTAAAATTAGTAATGCACATTAAAATCATGATAGCTATCGCATGTTTTCCATGAAGCTTATTACAGCCAATAAAACCACACAGTAACATGGTGATTTTATGTACACATTGCCCCTTTAGTGCCGATCCCTGTTTTGCGTTTAGAAGACAACTTAAAGTTTTTATATCGCGAAAAAAAAAATCTACATCATTATTTAAATATTTGTAATGTGCATGCACAATTTCAGACCGATCCACAAAGTAGAAATGCTTGTAAACACATTTAAGAATGATGCCTGTTAAGCAATCTGGCTTGCATTTTCAGTGCTTTAATTGGGGTGCCTGAGTCAAATTGTATTCTTAATTCATTGAAATCAGTCAAAATACTAGCATATATTTACATTCTTTAATGCAATAGAGATAAATATCGTATAAAACATGTTTATTTTTGGTTTTGGCATGAATTAATGTGCTGCCAGATTCACCAGACGGGTTTCCGTACTTTTTTTATTTTCTTTTTTTTACTTGAAAAAGCGGTTTTCGCTGTAAAATTCGTAATGCACATTAAAATCATGATATTTATCGCATGTTTTCCATGAAACTTATTACAGCCAATAAACCACACAGTAACATGGTGATTTTATGTACACATTGCCCCTTTTGTGCCGCTCCCTGTTTGGTGTTTAGGTTACAATATACTAATTCCAATCCTTATGTAATTTAATGTAAAAGCGATAACGTTAACCAAAAATAAATGCAACATTTTGCACATAAGGACCCTCGTACACATACCTTTTCTTAAAGAGCATTCTATACTGAATTGATTTAAGCAATAAAAAGGGTATGTCGTGCATTATGTAAGAAGGAACTCGACACTAAACAAAGTTGACTGTTTTATCACCATCTTTTTAGCGGCTAATTTCTAGTTGAATGTAACCCGCCTCAGCGCAAGTGTCATACTGTAGTCTCCAATCCCAAAACATATCAGTAATTATTTGTGCATACCAATGCTTACCCTACCAACATCTCCAAAAACGAATCTCAAAGCAAGTGTCCAAACCTACAAACATGTCTTCGATTTAAACTTATTGATTTATTTATCCATTCAAAATAAATATGTTTGATTAGTAAAAGTTCATAAAGCATATATAATAATAAACAAAACAGTTATGCAATGTATTTCCAAAAAAAAAGTTCAGAAATGATCCTTTAAATATCTCCATCCTATTGATACGTTGTTTATGTATGTTAAAACGAAACAGCAAAAGGCTGGACAGGTACCCTAAATGAAATCCTATATTTTCCAAACAAATTCGGTGAGCCATTCTTTTTATTAATGTTTTGGTGTAAGTATACATGATGCATGTATGTGCGAAATTTTAAGAAAATATGTCGTTTGGAACTAAATATGCATTTAATAAAAATTAAGTTTCAGAAAGCATTATTAGTTCGACACACATATAAGACACACTTATATGTCCAGTCAAATTCATTATTTAAGCACTAAATGTAGGTAAAGCGTTTTTATTATCAACATATACTTGTGTATTGCAAAACAACGCATCTACAAACATACCATTTGAAAAAAACCATAACCTTGTTTGAAAAAACTATCCTATATACTTAAAACAATGATAACAATCCAAACAAAAAAGGGGCTTCGACAGGTACCGTATTCAAAACCCAATACTTCCGGAACAAGGCCGGTGCCCCTATTGTTTAAGTACTGTTTTAGTTTCAATATATAATGACTCATGTATGTGGAATATTTTAACAAATCTGTCGTTTGGAACAAAAGATATTCGTATATTTGATAAAGTATTGATGTTTTCACAGGCATATATAATGCACAACTAACCTCGTTTAGTGTCTATTAAGAGTCATTTGTTAAATGATAACTGTAGATAAAGCGCGTTTTATCATTAAACTGCACTTGTATATTGCTAAACGAAACATTTTAAAAAGACGCATTTAAAAATCTCCATTTGTGTTTGAATATAAACGCTTTATGTTATTCAACATTCTAAGTAACACAAACTGAAAAAAGGCTTCGACATATACCGTATTCAAAATTCAATATTTCCGGAAAATAGCGTGTGACCCTTATTTTTTAAACTGTTTTAGTTTTCAGATACATTGATGCATGTTTGTACCAATTTGTAAGAAAATCTGTCGTTGGAAACAAATTGAAGGAAATTGTTGCGAACGCCTTTAAAACAAATTTGTATAATGAATCTAAAGTTAGCTTGATTTGGCACAAATAGTTTTATACGAATTGTGTGGTATACCGTCTGCTAGAACGAGCTATTACTATATAGCTTGATATGGCAATATTAAAATGAAATTTTCTATGAAGATCATTTCTGCCAAAAACATGTATATTGTTATAGAATGTACTGGTTTGGTTTGATACTGTGGCAATCAGTTGCTGCGGACGGTTATTCCGAAATAAGCTGTTTTGGCAAATAATTTATCTTCACTTAGAACATAGCTGGTTTGTTTCAATTCACTAATTTTATAAATAAACAAGAAATAGACATAGAAATAAGTGCAAAATGTGCCTATCAAAATGCAGTATCAGATTACCTAAAAATCTAGCAGGTTTGGGCAGTAACCCCTCGATATATATATATAAATATAACTGACTTATTTTAAATAATAATGATAAATTTATATCTACACTAAGTAAGAACGCGACTGCTACTTTGTTTCTTCACGTAAAGAATTTTAGTAGTATTAATAAATTTTCATGAGTTGTGATTAAATTACATATAATTTTAATGTTCAACATTTCTAAATTCCTATTAAGCCTTTGTGTCTCTGTTTTAATGAAATTAAACGATAACATTCCGTGCTTACACTCTCACTTTTGTTTGTATGTGTTTCATTTATACACTATACATTAGATGTACATGTAGTAATTATAGACTTATAATACATAGTGTTACTAAAAATAGTAACATTTTGACGTCGATTACGGGCCGTTACGCGGCTCCGCTGAGCCGATATAATTATAATTGGCCGCGGCCGATTTTTCGATAATCAAAGAGAATCCGATCGCGCGACGTCAACGACCACGAATGGCGTATTTAGTCAAAATTAAACGGTTATATCCGAAAATGCAAATACTGAATATTAACGAAAGTTTGTAGTTAAATTGATTAAATATATATACGATCTATAGCCTATGCATCTTTTAGTTTCAGAAAAAGAATCACTGAACAAAATTGAACAGATCGGAAACTTTTACTGTACCTCAATTTCAATCCATTGCTTCCAACAATAAAAATCCAACAATACTGTAAGCACTTCAATTCCATTGTCTTGTATCCATAAGCCTTAATTTTTAACAATCATGATATTAATTTCATGTGAACCATTCTGACCAGAAACACGATTTACGAAATCGCAATGACTGGTCAGAACGTTTGATTTTATTCGATTCAAAGTGTCAAAATATATTATTTATCCAACTGACACATTCATCATTCAGAATTCGTCCATGCACGATTTATTAAACTAATAGTAATGTATTTTACTAAAAATAAAAGCAAACACGATATAATCGTTGTCACAACAAAACTGAGAGTCCATCGAAAACTGGTTTGTTTTGTTTTCTGTTAATAAATTACGTCATTCGTTAGAATTGCGTCACGTATTGCGTAATTAGTTGAATGTTAAATAAAAGTACGGAAAGTTTGTTTGGTGTTTTTATTAACATTTTGTGTAATAAAGAAAGTAACATGATTCTTTTCTTGTGACAGGATAATATGTATTATAAACGATAATATACGGCAGAGCTGGGCCGGGCGTCTATAATCGGCCCTAGCCGTATAACGGCCCACGGGCCAAAGGCCCTCGGGCCGTTATATCGGCAGCGGGCCGATTATAGATGCCCTGCCCAGCTCTGCCGTATATTATTGTCTAAATATACCACATGTCATGTGCGTGTTTTTTTTCTATTTATTGATGTATATGTTTATGGCTATGAGCTTGTAATGCTTGAAAGTCAATAAATGTTCTGTTCTGTTATGTTCAGTATAAAACATGTATTATTCATAAACTACTTGGTGGAACAGTAGTTTCCGAGACTTATTAAATAATTCTTGAAACAAATTCATGGATACAGAGTCACTCAGATATCTTTCCTTGTCCATGTATATTGGTGCTCATGACATTATTTACGTGTTCGCTTTAGTGAATTAAGGGATAAAGGATACACTTTTAAAATAAATAATGGTTATAAGTGTGAAGATGTCATGTTCTTACTGTACTAGTTACGGTTAATATATTATATACCTTAAAACAAATATAATTTATGCAGAAGATAAAAAACCGTCATCTGCGTTTAATGCGTATTTGCACAGCTCCACTTTAATGAATGCCCTTTATGGAGAACGGTATCAGACCAACTTACAACCATACACTCACGTCGGATCATCGAACCACTTTAACTAGAATATGTAACCGAAACAATACATTTTCTTTACTTTCACCAATATTATTGACCATGTAATCGAACGGCCGAATTCAAAAACAAGTGTTAATAAACGCATAGATTAATTTTATTTGCAATTTTAATTATAGTAAAATTCGAATGTGCTCGAATCAGTTCGTTTTGGGGTAATCTTGGAGATTATTAAGTGTTTATTAGATCAAAGCAACAATCGCTGAGCAATTGTGTTAACAAGTAATCCACTTTTAGTTGCAAAATGTCCATTATAATAAAATATGTTAGCCCTTGTAATCATTATATATAACCTCAGTTATCTGATTTTGGTTGAGCAATGTATGTGATAAAAAATAAATTTGAGCATTATATAAAGTGACATCATTTAAAGATAATATATTATGTTTCATATACAAATATGCCAACACAATAGTAAAACTGCTTGAAAATGTACGTAGGTTGAACTCAATAACACACTAAACAACACGTTCAAGTATTGTTTCTTCGGCATTTTCGTATCTATGTCATAAGAAAAAGTGTACAAAAAACACACTCAACAACACGTTCAAGTATCGTTTCTTCGGTATTTTCGTATCTATGTCATAAGGAAAAGTGTACAAAAAATTAATCATTCTAGCTTGTGTTTGGTTCCTAATGTATTTTTAATTGTTAAGGTATAAACTTATAAGTGATATATCCCCATGTGTGTAGGTTACGAATGATGTATACCGATAAGTTGTACATACGCATTTTCCTTCGTTAATAGTTTGGTACTTATAATGAAAGACTAAGAATTAAGTTGGAAAACCTATACATATGTTGACAAATTGTAGCGTTCATATGCTTCACGAAATCATTTTGAAAAAAGGGTAGGTAGGTCGGGATTTTTTTTCATTGATTTGGTAAATGGTCAACTTGAAGATTCTAAAACTGAATAAATATTCAAAACATATCAGTAATATAATTAAACATTGTTTATAAGTGGATACTTTCAAAACAAAACACTTATTTATCCAAAACACATTTAATTATTGAAAAAGGTAAATAAAACGAAAATCAATCTGACAAACCCAATAAAATGTTCTAGGGTCGGGGCATTTTTTTAGGGTGGGTCGGGTTACCTGAAACAAACATATTTTTTTTTACGCCTTATCAAAAGTAAATCATAACTAAACGTGTGTGCTTTGATCGGAACATATTGATGCGTAGGACTCCAGTAGTCAAAGAACTTCGGTTGACTATTCCACTTGCCTTCTGTTGCAGGAACTAAGATATTACGAGCACCTGTTGGTTATGCACTGATAAAGAGGTGAATTTGTTTTTTTATTTATTGAAATGTTCCATTTGCTACATTGGTTTTAATAGCATCTTTAGGAGGTAATGTAGTTAGTCGAATGATTTTAATTCATATTTAATTTGTTTGTCATTTGATTATACCGGATCTTGCTATAAAATAGCAAATTGCTATAAATAGAATACCCGGAAAGTATTGATTAAGGGTAAGTTTATTTACTCTGCGCGAAAACGCGAACCTCTCGCCAAGGCTCTTGGTTCAGGTTTTCTGAGCCTCGTTAAATGAACTGTATTCACTAACCTAGTACTCTCTATCTGATTTTCGTGACGTCGTTTTAGGATGTACGTTTTATCTAGTATGTTTCTTTCGTTTCTTTTTTTCTGTATAAAACCTTAAAATGATGGTATAAATATAATACAAGGAAAGTGTTGATTTAAAATAAGTTTATTTACTCGGCACGAAAATGTGATTTTCTAAGCCTCGCCTCGGTATCATCACCTTGAAACAATCAATACAATTACCGGGAATTAAAATTGACTTAGTTTCACAAGAAATTCAACATTTATCATTTACAGTCGGATCAAATGTTTTTGTATAAAATGAGAAGTAGCCTGAGCTTCACAGGCAAGCGTGTATGTCGGAGTTGTTTATGTGGTATTAGGTTTATCCTTTCAAATTTACGGTATGAGGAAGTATAAAGTCCATCCGAACGAAAACACTTGTATTTACTTGCGTTATGGTAGCTTGCAAAACGAAAGCATTTCACAAGTATGTCCTGATTTGGCACATGATTCATGTAAAGTTTTTTGCGTCGACGTGCTGAAAAAAAAATAAAGAAAAACACATTACGAATATTGGATACTT
Organism: Congeria kusceri; assembly: GCA_027627225.1. NCBI lineage: Eukaryota > Metazoa > Mollusca > Bivalvia > Myida > Dreissenidae > Congeria > Congeria kusceri. The sequence goes on from CM051029.1 coordinate 54,082,820, forward strand.
TATTGCTTATTTACGATTCACTTTCATGTTTCAACTGTTTTACTGTTTACAACCAAATCTGTCAACATAAAAAGAAATAGGTGTTATAAAATAAGCTTAGTATAATTGAAAAACAATATTACAAACTAGTATTGCAATCGTGATTAAGCAGACTGGTAAAGAAAGTGGTTACAAAAAACTTGTGTTTCTAGTAGGGATGCTTACGGGTATTCGTTCGGATATCCGAATACCAGTCGGGTAACCGATACTAAAATCGGATACGGATACGTTCACCGTTTTTATTTTCCAAAGTCAGTTACAACGAAGGAATTATGATAAATAATTAGTTGTGTGCGAATATTATACAACTATATATAAATTTGTTTATTGTTGAAAGTCTTGTAAAAATGTCCAATGTTGTCACGTTCCATGATTCCACAATACGGATTAAACGTGTGTTTGTTTGTTATTGCTTTCTTCTGTGCTTTTTTTCAGTACTTAACAATTGTCTTATTTGAAATTATATATACATTTATTTCTCTTTCAATGAATGAAATTTGAAAAAAAGGATATATGACAATATGAAAAAAATAAAATAAACGAAACATGTGAAAACTGAACTGTCAAACAGTGTGACACCTCCAAAGAAGTCATATGTAATGTATCGAAACAAACGCTATTCAACGTTGACTAGTCAACCGCCTAGTAGATGTTATCAATTTTAGCAGGAAAAAAATAAAATCTTTTGTTCATATTAGTATACACATTTCAGTTTTAAACAAAAATTTTATGATAATTATATAAATAATGTTCAGTCAAATCCACAGCGGGAAGGTCCAAAAAAAGTGTAACAAAAATCCATTGACATATGCGAGTTATAAACAATTATTATACACACTTTCCTGTGTGCATATACCTGCATTCAATAAACAGCGAACAACTAAGAGAACAACTAAGAGAAAATAATACAAAACATAGATGCACACAATAAATGACGAACACTAAGATAAAATAATACAAAACATAGATGCACACAATAAATGACGAACACTAAGATAAAACAATACAAAACATACATGCACACAATAAATGACGAACACTAAGATAAAACAATACAAAACATACATGCACACAATAAATGACGAACACTAAGATAAAACAATACAAAACATACATGCACACAATAAATGACGAACACTAAGAGAAAACAATACAAAACATACATGCACACAATAAATGACGAACACTAAGATAAAATAATACAAAACATACATGCACACAATAAATGACGAACACTAAGATAAAATAATACAAAACATACATGCACACAATAAATGACGAACACTAAGATAAAACAATACAAAACATACATGCACACAATAAATGACGAACACTAAGATAAAATAATACAAAACATACATGCACACAATAAATGACGAACACTAAGATAAAACAATACAAAACATACATGCACACAATAAATGACGAACACTCAGATAAAACAATACAAAACATGGATGCATACAATAAACGACGAACAAATAAGAGAAAATAATACAAAACAACAATAAACAACTAATTAGCAAATTCAGACGCCATATGAACAAAACAACAACCAGTGGGCATGGGTGACTTTCATTGAGTATTGCTTTACATCAATAATTAATTAATTAATTATTAAATATTTCTATTTCCATTTATGTTCCCTGAATCCCAGTTACGAAACAACATAATTCAATTTAATCATCACACAAAACAATGTACTAAATGTTGTTGTTTTAAAGCCCGCTAAATATGGAATGGCTAAGTAATGCTTATTGTTAAGATATTATTAAATACAACTTTCACCTTTCACAATATGTTTCAAATTAACGTTATTGTTAGTATCTACTGGAGATATATGTTACCTTCTTTCATGTTTAAATTGGATACTTTTACTAGTTCTCAACAGGCAGACGTAGTAATTACATTAGCATTGTAACAAAAATATAAACAAAGTGAATTCCCAGCTGCGTCAACAAGAGAGAACTCTTATAAGCAACACAAGGTTCCAAAAACTACACATATCATTACAAAAATACATAACAAACACAAAATACACATGAAGAAAACTGGAGTCACCGCATTGGAACGCACAGCAAAGCATTGGGGGTTTAAACCGGGTTCATGGCGCCAAACCTCACGCAAATGAAATTAACAATAATAAAAATATACGTTACAGAGAATATAAAACAAAGTATTTCACATAAACATAAAATATGGTGATATTTATGGTAGTATATAATTGGCGTACATTTAGTCATTTTAATTGTTCCGTCGTCGCAAGCTAAATGATATTACTGTATATTTAAATGGTATTTGATCAAACCAATGTGTCGATTTCCTCACATATGCGATACATGTTTATTGATTGATTAAATGATTTTACTTACTTTGGGTTTATTACTTTTGTGTACATATCCGTGATAAATTTTTTGTTAATCTAGCGGATTCCTTAAATAACTGATCACGTGTCTTTTTATATCACGTTATTTAATACGTATTTGTTCATTTCATTGACATGTTTTGAAAACGTGCAAATTATGAAATAAACGGAAAAAATGGAACAGTAACAATACTATCCTATATGTAGGAAAACCCTCACTATAAAGTTGCAATTAAGAAAACAAATGTGTGTCACAACAGTTCCTAAATATAGCGGGTTATAAATCATTCATTAAACTTCTGATCACTGGTTTTTGGAAACTGAATTGGAACAAAGCTGAAGTACACATTTTGGACAAAAATAGACTCAAGAAAAATCACTTCAAACGCAAGAAAACCTTTATTTTTGTTTCCAAATAGCAAACCCAGGTTGAATACACCTCATAGTGAAATGAAAATGTATGTTATTGAATTGTCACATGAATATCGGCCGAATAATACCAAACAAGTATGAAATGTGTTTTATGTAAACTTTGAAAAAAGAACGGACTAGGTATTGTAGCAAAAATAATTAATTAATTCATGATTTGCTTTGAGCACTCAATTTAAATAAGCCATCCTGTATAGTTGGAATAAGCATAGGAGTAATGGTATGGCATATGACACAGGAATAGGCATATGTGAAACAAGCACACCAATCTACAAACAATCTCAAAACGGAATGACGTGTTTAAATGTGGTTTCGCCATTCATCCTCAGATAGTGTTTAAGATTAAAATGCGATTTATTTCTTTGAGAAACAATTGTTTAAACTGCAAATTGACTGTCTATAGGAAGTACGACGTTATGCAACTCAAATTTTGCAAAATAGTAAATATCTTAAAATTAATGTATAACAATATTTTATATTAGCGGTCAAAGTGTATTGAGATCAAATTTTTATCAGTTAAATAAACAATATGACACTGTTGAAATAAGCTAACATTATACTTATTGCATCATCCATAAATGTTTATACCAACCTGACATAGTAAATATCTATATTAAATTATTGTAATGGCTTCAAGTGACTTGTTTTTTCACTGTTTTAAGTGTATATCCTTTACAGCATGTGGGCACCGAAGTAGTTCAGGTGTGGTTCAGGGATGACCTTGTCCTTCTCGTTAAATTTACATACAGCCTGTCCCCTTCCGAGAGCTGGAAATCGCTCCCTAGGTAGCTGGACGTAACAATTTCGGAACCAGACCCTAATACAGACGCAAACAATTACATAATTATGTGCATTTCATTTGATTGGAAAAATCCCAATACATATTTACGTGTTGCTGAAGTAGTGAACTATACATGATTTACTCTGGAACTCATACCATACAGACTGCTTCCTAATCTAATATAGAATGATGAATAGAAACGCGTATATACATACGAAAATATCATCACAATCTTCACAATATTAGGTGGTATATTTAAAAGACAACACATAAAACATGAATCAAGTATATCTTAATGCAAGGTCATATTCGAGCATAATATATACATGCATGCTTAAATAAAGTACTCATTTGCGACCACCCCATACCTTCGCATTCCGATTCAGAGTTGTGCATGAGGACGTTTTCACTGCCTGCCCTCTTAATGTACACCCAGAGACCCCGTGTGGCGGGGTTGTAAAGCGTTCGTCGCTCCAGTTTGAAGTGAACCTTAAGTTGTTTTAAAAAGACATTTGTTTTCAAATAGACCCAGCATTTAAACAAGGAATAAAAAAGAGAAACAATCAAGACAGTGCATATCCATAATAGTTTTATACAATTTATAGTATATTCTAAGCACGATATCCATAAGCAACTAACCTGACTGTAAACATGGTATAGTCCGGTCTTCATAATTTCAATCTGGCCATCATTCGGAAGGTATTTGATCAGACTTTCAGCAGGCGTCCCAGAGAAGGCGGTGATGCTCATCTGTCTACATGCATTTAACATTATTATGCAAGCATATGCTATAATAAAACACGATGTAAAAATAATTCACCTATCAAAGGCGGTTACAATAATCATTTGATGTGTTCTGTATTTCTGTTGTGTAGTTATAGAAAAAAGAAACTGTACATGATTTCAATGCGCATTTTGTATATGTTGTTACATATTCATATTATATGCATTTGGTATCAAAATTTAGGTTATTAATTGAACTTATCAATAATTATAATGCCCTTAAAAATGTATCAGTCTTTAACAAGTAAACGGTGATGTTTAATCTTCGAAAACATCAAACACAAGTATCGTGGTCGTCTTTGCAACGTTTAAACTCACTAATGTTTCGTTTCGATGCGGTTAACGTTTTAAGGTTGGTCAATGTGTAAAGAGCATTAAAATTATGGATTAGTTCAGTGTATATCCTAAATTTTGATACAATTTCGTCCATATTTAAATCTCACAACATATTTAAATACGCAATGAAAGCATGTCCAGTTTCCTTTTTCGATTAGTATATATTTTCCTTGCTCGTCTGTCAACGTATATTTCACACATTGTGCAAGTACATGCTGTAATAAAAATACGTTTAAAAAGGACCACTCCAAGACGATGATAGCAGTTTTACTGTTTTAATAATTTCTATTGCTTATTTTTCTTCGATGTATAAACAATTGTAAAGACAATTGGTCTAATAGTGTTTCTACTGTTAATGCTTCTGAAATTTCATTTTATGCGAAATGAATACGAACGCAAAAGTTAGTTTCATAACAGTAACATTTCATAATGATATTGGGAACAGGAACGCATAATCCCGCAGCACATTTGGTTTACTTGCAGAAAAATATTCTACATTTTGGATCATTGTATGACTCTCTTTATACCCTATAATGCAACGGTCAATGTAACTTACGCGTCTGAACGTGCGACACCCCCATGACCTTGATAGACGGCTTCTCGATTGGCTTCCTCGAAACGTTGCACACTTTGAACGTGTTGTTTTATGCGAAACATAACGGGCTATTATATTAAAGATTCATTACACTTTGCATATAGCAAGAGGTATTATTTATCTTCTTGCTAAGTATGTGCTAAAACAATGGGATAATTGATCGGACTTCAAAGACAGTCATTTATCGAAGGTCAAATATATTTGAAATTGAAAACTATAGCCAGTGCTACAATTGGTTTGTTAGAAATTGCAAAGTCATGGATAAAAAAATGTGAAATGTCGTAGAACGATATTTAGATGATTACATCTCTGCCATTTAGTTACTGTTTGCCAACCATAACCACTATAGAAATGTATGCATAAACCAACCTTTGTATCTGGAAGTAAACAATTTAGGTAGTGCTGCTTTAGGCACACACACTCAATTGTTGATAACTTTGATCAGTTAACATTATACTTGAGAATAATTACGTGTAATTGTTATATTAATATTTTTGTTTTTTGCACCAACGACAAAAAGCGATACTTATTATTTATAAAAACATGTTTAACAGTTTAACGTATCTAAATAACCATCGCTTACAATACAACGCATATCACAACGACAATATAGTCAAATACATTAAATATAAAGGGTTAATCTATAGATGAATTGAAAAAATGAATTGTCTGCACACAAATCTACTCATTATTATAATGCATAAATAAAGACACTATATCGCGTTTATATAACTCTGTTAAATTGTTTAGTAACTACTTTGGTGTCCATACCTTCATGCATTTTTATTTTCATCCATCTCGATGCATACTGAAATATATTGAGAGAAAAAATAAATGAAACAACGCCTTGTGGCTTTTACAATTTGAGTAATTTAACAGGTGTCAAAATATTTAGCGTACAGACACACAGTGAAAACGGTTATTACAAACTGATACCCTACAGCAGTGCAAATGTTACAAGCAATGTCAAGACTGATACCTTACAGCAGTGCAAATGTTATAACCGATATCAAGACTGATACCCTAAAGCAGTGCAAATGTTATAACCAATGCCAAGACTGATACCCTACAGCAGTGCAAATGTTATAACCGATGCCAAGACTGATACCCTACAGCAGTGCAAATGTTATAACCAATGCCAAGACTGATACCCTACAGCAGTGCAAATGTTATAACCAGTGCCAAGACTGATACCCTACAGCAGTGCAAATGTTATAAGCAATGCCTAGACTGATATCCTACAGAGGTGCAAATGTTACCAATGCCAAGACTGATACCTTACAGCTTCATTATAGAAATTCGTATTTAATTGCAAACAACACAATCTTAATACTTAACTGTAGCAGCTTTATTTTACCCTATGTCAGTGAGATTAATACTAATAGGAATACGATTCAACGACCAACATCGTAACAACTACTTCACGAGTGTTCAGGGTTTTTTCAGCTGTTGATGCAATGTCGAAGCCACAAATGTTGGATCATATATTTCACAAATCATATTTTTTCACACACCTGTGAAGAATATGATCTAATTTGTCACATTTTTAGTGTGAAGACTATGATTGGCCCAAAACTGGGTATGCGTGAGAATCACAGAAGAATATAATTGCATTGCATATCAAAAACCTGATGCAATCACAAACTTCACACAAAATGTGAAGAATAAAACTGTGACGTGTGAAGAATAAGATCTCAATTTTCACACCTATGAAGAATGATATCCTATTTTTCACAGATGTGAAAAATATTATTTGTGAAAAATATGGTCCTACAAATCTACAATGTTGTAGTACGGTCGTTTTTAATGAGAACCCATTAAAAGCAAGCACTATGGTTCATAACCTTTTATCGATATTTGTAACAAAGAACACCTTTGCGTTCACAGTGCTTTTAATGTGTTCGCAGAACAACGATATGTATCGCTTCTGAAATCCCATGGTAGAAATAACTATGCTTTTAACTCATTTATTATTACGCGACAGTAAGAAGTGCCGTTATGAATATCAGCACGTTTCTCAAATGCATCCATCGTTTTGACCAAGAGTGTGATTAGAACATAATATTTATAAACCGAACTAAAAAAGTCTGGTATTCACAGCTTTCAATGTAGGATCAAATTATGCGACTTAATATCGCGGAAGAAAGTAGTCCACGATGCAGCGATCGAAGACATTGACTAATGGTTTAATTGGGTCACGAGATAAGTAGAATCATGTACATATTATACTCCTAACATATTCATCTCGCGTATTGTCGATTTGGGTTAAGGTGTTTATGTGTGGTGTTTAAAACTTTATAACTTGTAATTTTACAATGAATTAAAAGAAATAAAACGGGTCATGAATTATTTTATTACTTATTGTATTATTCATTTTGTCGTAATAATAATAGTAAAGAACGAAATGGAATTCACAGTTTGTTTGTAATACCGCAGTAACGTTACAAGCAATAGCGGTCGGTTACACTCCAGTAACCTTACCAGAAAATTACACTGAATTTGGGAACAGTCTTAATGGCCGAGTTGTTAACGCGGTAGACTCTCACGCCGGATGTTTTACGAACATGTTCGTTTAAAACTTTTTGACTTTTTGGAAAGAACATATTATCATGTATAACACGTCGTGTTTACTTGTTCTGGCTTCTTAACCAGAATTTAAATTCAGTGATTCGTATTCTCTTCACATAAGAACACTGATCAAGCTATTAGCGCAAGTATCATATGTTACCAATACAACATGTATACGTTTATAACACTGTATTTAAGGTGATATATGAGATGACATACCCGTCTAATTTCCCATATTGTTCAGGATAACGAGTCGGTGTTATCATTTTGAGTTATTATATGGTCATTTAGGTTATTTCATACAATTTCATTTTATTTACTGGTTCTAATATACACGTTTAATAGCAGTGTATTTTCAATATATATACAAAAAATTCTGCAAAACACACCAAAAAGGGTCTTAAGTGACTATTGTACTAAGTTATTTGGACGAGTCGATGAGATCCATCGGACGCTATGATATTGAACAGTGCACTAACATTTTCAATAACTACTAGTACAAACGAATGTCATAACAGTCATTGAATTTATGCTTGATTTCTAATATTCCAAACTGTAAACAGATTTTAGTTTAGACACTATCACAATATCATTTGGAATATGTTATGTTTTATTTAAACTTGTGTTGCTATTAACATTAGAATACAGTGTGTTGTACCCAATATTACGCAATAGCGAACAACTGCAGTGCTTTCAGCGCTTTAATTGTGTTGATAGCATGGAATGTGTATGCTCTTTATGTCGTCATTAGTTCCACTAATCGTCACAAGAAATTCACTGCAACAGGCGATAACATAAAACTTAACCGATTATTTTGCTTTAATCCGCCATGCTCAACCACTAGGTTAGGTCATAAAGTTTGTCCATCGTCATCGTCACGCAATATACACACGTCATTCTTAATATAGATCCATACATTAGGACGTACATACACTTATCTTTAACAACATGACATGACAGCGAGCAGTTAGTTATTCTAGCCAAAAGCAGCACATTTAAAACAACTACTCAACAGTAGATACACAGGGTTTTTATTTAAAGCAATATCATGTGTAGCATAAACAATTATGAGATCATTTGCAGTATTAACAAATTATATACTATATGACCCTACGACTTGAAATCTGTTGACCAGAATTACTACTTGATGCTCGTTGTTTATATTCAAGCTTGTCTTAAAATATTTTGTTACTCTGGTTAGCATCTAAACATTGAGAATGTTATTGTATAGTATTATCCTTTTCTTCGATATTAGTAACATTTGCATTTGTATTGACTGGTTTGATAGTGCGAGATTTTACAAACGACCGTTCGAAGGCTACGACACCAGGCTTAATCATACTATTTTGTTCTTTGTAGATTATTGTAGATTATTGTCACTTGCCTTTAATCATGGACATTACGATGCAAATAGGAGTTTCTTTACTGTAACATTTAACTGTCAATGACAAGAGAAACTAGAGGCGTCCAGAACTTAATCATATTAACTTTCACATTATGTTTGCCAGTTGTATATCCGTGTTTTACATGGACGCACTCACGAATGTTATTGGTAAAATATACATAGAACCAATAATCGGACACGTCAATACATTTTATTTTACAAATTCACGAATACTGTAGTAAGCTATTACTATTCGAAGTATTAAGTATTGATAATATTGCGCTCGAGTAATTTGTAATAATCATTTGGTGAATATGAAGTTGATTAAAGATCTAAACAACATTTCAGAGCTACTTCCATGTTATCTTTGAATCAGAATATTTAGTCCGATTTTAGTTGTAAAATGTCCATTAGAATAAATCTATTTCAGTGCGTGTATTCACAATACAAAATCTGTTTCTAGTTGCGCAATGCATATGCTAAAATATTTAGTATTTGGACATTTCAAGACAACATTATTGGTTGCATATAAAAATATAGCCAAAATGTTTAGTAAATTTATTTGAGGTACGTTTATTTGAACCTGACACTGATCAATATAGATGTTTTTCATCGGCAATATCCTACATATGCCATACAAAATTTTGTACGACTAAAGTGTTTTCATTAGCAGCATGTTTTTCTTTCCAATTGTTCATGTGATAAGATGTAATCTTATGCTAGAAGTATCGCCCAGTAGGTAGGCTACGAATGATTTATACTGGTAAGACGTACATACGCATTCACTTTCTTTAATAGTTTTATATTTATTATGAAACGACAAGTTAAGACAAATATTAATAAATGGACAAATAAGGAGCTTTCATAATCCTCTTTAATTCACTTTTACAATCTTTTTTTCCTTCAGACCAGAGAAACCCCTGATATACCAGGTTAATAAAACTTTCGATCGACTATTTACACTTACATTCTTATGGAAGAACTAAGAAATTGAGAGCGTGTGCTGTTAACTGCAATTGTTTAGAGGTTAATGTGATTAGTTTATAAACGGAAATGGTATTATGGACTTTTACCATTGAATCAAATAGTACACTTAAGAGGACAATGGTCTTAACGCTGTTAATCAATACACGGTAATTAAATAAAGTCCATGGGTTTGTTTGTTGTTTTCTTAATTGTTAAGACGAAAAAAGCAAAATTAAGACCCTTGTTGATTTATTATAAATATTAAATAATACGATTGTCCAGAATTAACTGGAATACAACTATACTCGAGCTTATGCTCATTATCTCGAAATATTTACTGATAAATAATACTTTTATTTTTTACTTAATTACAAACACAAATGCTATTAAGAGAGGCTTTTTAAGGCTCGTGCGATACGACTAAAGAGCCAAACCGACTCATACAAGTTCTTAGAACGTCATACAAACATAATATTGTAAATAAGAATGTCTATGGGCAACGTTTTCAATTCAAAGCTGGATTGATTTGGTGGCGCTTTGTAACAACTGTTTTTGCAACGTATTGCATGTTAAGTTAAAACGTAAACCACTTCAAGGACGGATCATTTTATCTAATGCAGTAGTTTGGCTCTTATGTGACATTTTTTCTTGGTGACCAGAAACTATTTTCACGAATTCCAGTTTTTCCAGTCGGGAACATGTGTTGCATGAAAACTAACTGGTTATTGTATTCTGCAGAATGCCGCCATGCAAAAGCAACAAACAAACGCTAAATAATTGAAGAAAACATTATTGAATCAACTTATAACTATTGATTCAAGCAACGAGGATCTAAACGGCATTTAATGTTGCACCAAACTTTACATGATATTACATATTTTGTTAAACATTCGGTTAACGTCTGTCAAATCCAATATTAAGTATGTTTAGGTAAAGGGAAATAACAAAAAATTCATATGTACGCTTGTATGTCGGAATTACTTTTAAACGTACATGTATATGCATAAGGTTCGTATTTCAACATCTTAATCAAATCATTTGTTTTATCTTTCAGTACACGCACGACTAGAATCTCATTTAGTAAATTAGAAATGCAATACACACATATTTGTGTCCAATTATGCATTCGCATTTTATATGTGATTTGTGTACGCATTCATCATATTGTAGCGAAACGGAAAAATAAACAACACAACATGGCTATTTCGGAACTTTGTCGCTAAATAACGATGCATTAGCAGCAGTAAATCAGTTGACAAGCAACATAAAAAATCAGATTTTGATTCAATATTCAAATATAAAATTTTACAAACAATCTTTTAAAATAAAAAATACATTGTTAAAACATATTATTGCAATCGTAATTACGCGCAAAGTTGAAAACAAAAATAAGCATGTTAAATGTACTGAATAAAAGCGAGATATTGTGGCACAAATATAAACCACAATCAAACCTAAAATACGGCTCTTTAAAGAATAAACAAAAAATAAGTTTAGGTTTTAGAGTGTAATTACATGTTAACATAACGACAATAGATAATAATAAATCCGTAATATCATTCCAATTATTTTATTGTACAAAGACGTAAATGTTTGGAAGTCATCACATATAAAATAAACCAATTAAAGTAAATGTTGTGTGACAATATGAAAACAATAAAGAGATCTTTTTATGGTCCTGCAATACACAACAACATGTGTGTACACTAATAAAACCGTCGCGAGACGAACACGACCAATCATCAACCCATCTTTGAGTCTTTCCAATTCTATCCATAAATTAATCAAACATAGTTCTGATTTCAGTACGTCCTTTGCAATTTTAACTTTTTATTACATGTATTTATTTCATCTATTAGTTATCGTTATTATCAATCATTCCATTTATTAATGCGTAATCGAAAAACATCGATTCGGACAAAATGTGTGTCAACTTAACACAGACCATAATAATGAATACTATATTCAAAGACAATTGTGTACATACCTTGTCGTAATTGCTTGGTAATATTTTCTTACTTTCATTCATTATGCGATTTACATAATATTCAATGTATCAAAGAAATGGCATACAACAAGATGATAAGCATTTTATATGGACAAATATATGTTGTTGTTTAAAAATATGTTCATAATTATTCACATGGCATTTAAAATATATAATACATATTTCAGTGGATAAAAAAGACCATAGCTGGAATAATATAGCTTAAGAAACAAATGAATAATAATAAATCACACATATCGTATACCACTCAGTCAGGTAAATAATAAAAATAATTACTTTCTAAGAAGACCATTACCGGAATACCATGGCTCCAACTTAAGAAACATAAATAAAATACGAATTTACTTGTAGATATGTTAAGTGTATATTAATGTATTAATGTATTATAAAGCACTCTAAATATTGGGACAATCGTAAATCGTATTTTATTTTCATGGTACAAAATCAACAAACACTTTTTTGTTAAATTATACAAAGCGAGGATAATAATTAAACAACAAATACAGTTTTCTGTTAAATTTTGCAATAATAAAAATGAGCTATCGGAATTAAAATGAATGCAGCACTATTAGTTGTTTTATAATGAGTGATAAGTAACAGGTTAATTAGTAAGTTGGAAATCATTGATACACAAACAACAACTTAAGTAATATTTGTTGGACGTTTTCATTAAACAATAAACATTCGTCTAACAGCTAGCTGATGTTGCATACAAAAGTACTCTCGACGTAATTAACCGCGGCGGCGACAGCTCATTATAAAAAGCACATGTTGGTCGGTACGAGAACAAAATAAAAGTATATCTTTAGAAAAAGAATACGAAATCTTAATGAACTCATGCATCCATGTCGCTCAATAATTTAAACACCGAAGAACAAACAATAAATCACCGGATAAAAATATAAGTAAAATATCTACACAAATGAACAAGAACAGTGCAAACAATAAAACGCACAATTGATTACAACAACAACATTTGTTGCCATGTTTAGCGTTGCGTTACAAACGCTTCTAGCATTGTGTAGTAATTCACTGTAGTGGACGTCGTAATGTCAAATGATCATTAGTAATATATGAGTAACACGGCCAAAGACAATAAAACACTTGAAAACAAGTTTTGTTTGTGTTCGTCTCAAAAATTCTATTTCGTGAAATATCGCGATGGCACGCATAGGATATTGGTTGTTCATATGTCTTCTAGTGTTGAAGATTTAGATACAATAGTATTGCTTTAAGCAAGTTTTACATAAGCATAAACAGATTCATCTAAATTGTATGAATGAATGTTCAATGTCGTGTAACTTTGACTTGAATACGTATATTTCCTTTACAGCATGTGGGCACCGAAGTAGTTCAGGTGTGGTTCGGGGATGACCTTGTCCTTCTTGTTCACCTTGACATACAGTTTGTCCCCTTCCGAGAGCTGGAAATCGCTCCCTAGGTAGCTGGACGTAACAATTTCGGAACCCGATCCTAATACAAACGCAAACAATTACATAATTATGTATATATCATTTGCGTGAGAAAATCCCAATACATAATTACGCGTTGCCGAAGTAGTGAACTATACATGATTTACTCTGGAACTCATACCATACAGACTGCTTCCTAATCTAATATAGAATGATGAATATATACGCGTATATACATACGAAAATATTATCACAATATTCACAATATTAGGTAGTATATTTCAAAAACACCACATAACACATGAATCAAGTATATCTTTATGCAAGGTCATATTTAAGAATAATATATACATGCATGCTTAAATAAAAAAGTACTCATTGCCCGTATTAAATGTATATTCACGACTTCAAGCACAAAATCTTATGACGTTACCTTATGCAAAAGTATCGTAACTATTTAAACCAGTTAACCAGAGTAAAACTACAGTAATTTCTTAAAATAAAAAATGTGAAAATGACGAAAATATCTAACTAATTCAACAATGAAGAGATTTGTATGAAATTGAATAATTGTAGTATATATTGGACAGTTGTTTCTTATATTTTGGCCTAATAAATTCATAATAAAACAATGCCTATTACGAGAGAATGATTATTTTTGATCTGCATTTGTTAACGTGTAGGTTAAAGCGGTTTACATATACGACCACTCAATCTCTTGCACACCGGCTACATTCCATACACCTCTGTAGTTGGCTCGGAAGTAGTCCCAACTACGTAGTTTTTGTCACATGATCATATCATTCAAAACGCAACGCATAATACCATCCAACCATTCCATTTTGTTTACAACTGCAAACTAATTCCATTGGCGTAAATTTGCATCAAACTGTTCCAATAATAGAAATTAAAATATTATTTATTTTTCCCCATTGATGATAATAAAGAAAACTAATTTTTTCGTTTTTTCGATGCTTGTGGTCCTAAACATCAAATTCAATGTGCGTTAATTACATTTTTCCGTTTTGACAAGATTCTTGTCATTGAGCCCGTTGCATAGGTGTATGGTAAGAGCAACAAACGACGATTTGCGACCACCCCATACCTTCGCATTCCGATTCAGAGTTGTGCATGAGGACGTTTTCACTCCCTTCAATGGTGCCTGCCCTCTTAATGTACACCCAGTGACCTAGTGTGGCGGGGTTGTAAGGCGTTCCTCGCTCCAGTTTGAAGTGAACCTTAAGTTGTTTTAAAAAGACATTTGTTTTCAAACAGTCCCAGCATTTAAAAAAGTAATAAAAAAGAGAAACAATCAAGACAGTGCATATCCATAATTGTTTTATACAATTTATAGTATATTCTAAGCACGATATCCATAAACCACTAACCTGACAGTAAACATGGTATAGTCCAGTCTTCATAATTTCAATCTGGCCATCATGCGGAAGGTATTTTATCAGACTTTCAGCAGGCGTTATTGCCATGGAATGCGTGTGGTCCCAGTGAAGGCGGTGATGCTCATCTGTCAACATGCATTTAACATATTATGCAAGCATATGCTTTAATAAAACACGATGTAAAAATAATTCACCTATCGAAGGCGGTTACACCAATCATTTGATGTGTTCTGTATTTCTGTTGTATAGTACACAAAAATGAAACTGTACCTGTTTTCAATGCGCATTTGTATATGTTGTTACATATTACTATAGATGAATTTGGTATCAAAATTGAGGTTATAAATTGAACTAATCAATAATGCCCCTAACATGTATCAATCTTTACAAAAGTAAACGGTGATGTTTATTCTTCGAAAATAACAAACACAAGTATCGTGGTCATCTTTGCAACTTTTAAAACATTTATGTTTTGTTTGGATGCTGTTATCGTTTTAAGGTTGTTCAATGTGTAAAGAGCATTCAAATTATTGATTAGTTCAGTGTATATCCTAAATGTTGATACCAAATTCATCCATATTTAAATCTCACAACATATTTAAATACGCAATGAAAGCAAGTCCAGTTTCTTTTTTCTATCAGTATATATTTTCCTTGCTCGTCTGTCAACGTACATTTCACACATTGTGCAAGTATATGTTATAATAAAAACACTTTAAAAAAGGACAATTCCAAGACGATGACAGCAGTTTTACAGATTTAATAAGTTATATTGCTTATTTTTTCTTCGATGTATAAACAATTGTAAAGACAGTCGGTCTAACAGTGTTTCTACTGCTAATACTTCTGAAATTACATTTTATGCGAAATGAATACGAACGCAAAAGTTAGTTTCATAACAGTAACATTTCATAATGATATTGGGAACAGGAACGCATAATCCCGGAGCACATTTGTTTTACTTACAGAAAAATATTCTACATTTTGGATAATTTAATGACTCTCTTTATACCCATAATGCAACGGTCAATGTAACTTACGCGTCTGTACGTGCGACACCCCCATGACCTTGATAGACGGTTTCTCGATTGGCTTCCTCGAAACGTTGCACACTTTGAACGTGTTGTTTTCTGAGAAACATAACGGGGTATTATATTAAAGATTCATTACACTTGGCATAAAGCAAGAGGTATTATTTATCTTCTTGCTAAGTATATGCTAAAACGATGGGATAATTGATCGGACTTCAAAGACAGTCATTTATCAAAGGTAACATATATTTTAAATTGAAAACTATAGCAAGTGCTACAATTGGTTTATTAGAAATTGCAACGTCATGGAAAAAAATGTGAAATTTCGTAGAACGATATTTAGATGATTACATCTCTGCCCTTTATTTACTGTTTGCCAACCATAACCACTATATAAATGTATGCATAAACCAACCTTTGTATCTGGCAATGAAAAATTGAGGTAGTGCTGCTTTAGGCATACTCACTCAATTGTTGATAGCGTTGATCAATTAACATAATACTTGAGAATAATTTCATGTAATTGTTATATTCGTAATTGTGTTTTTTGGACCAACGACAAAAAGCAATACTTATATTTTATCAAAACATGTTTAACAGTTTAACGTATATAATTAACCGTCGCTTACAACACAACGCATATCACAAGGACAATATAGTCAAATACAATAAATGTTCAGGGTTAATCTATAATGACTTGAAAAAAATGAATTGTCTGCACACAAATCTACTCATTATTATAATGCATAAATCAATACACTTTATCGCGTTTATATGACTCTGTTAAATTGTTTAGTAACTACTTTGGTGTCCATACCTTCATGCATTTTCATTTTCATCCATCTTGATGCATACTGAAATTCATTGAAAGAGAAAATAAATTAAACAACGCCATGTAGCTTTTACAATTGTAGGAATTAAACAGGTGTTAAAATAGTTAGCGTACAGACACACGGTGAAAACGCTTAATACAAACTAAACATGAAAAACAATATGTTTAGTATATTGTATGTTTGTTTAATATTCGTTATTTGGAACACCGTCATATTGACAGAAGTTATAAAGCTACGGTTTATACAATAACATACTTTATTAAATTAACGTTTAAATTACAAGGTCAGTTGCAAGCTAATTACAGACCGTCCTGATACACAATGCTCACCTGGCCCACGAGGAACTTCAGATTCTCGTTTTTGTCAAGGCAACAAGTTCCGTCGGTTTCAATAATGTGCTCCATGGGATCGTCTGGATGACCTCGAATGTCCTATATTGAGACAGCACTATGTAGCACCATACCTCGTTACAGCGAACTTGGACATGATGGAACATCTTAAGTATGTATTTTTAGGTTGATCGGATTAATGTCAGCTAAATTGGTACTGATTCAACCCGTTATATTCATAATAATAAAGGAGAATTGGTGCGTTGGCATTTGTATCGGGTACACAAGGAGCTGTTGCAACTGAAGACGCCTGTAACAGTATGTTACCCCAATGGTTACAGAAAGAACCAATTCCTAAGAACTAATATAAAATCTGTAGCCTACGTGTGTTCTGCAGACAATTCATTTCAGTACATGAGCGGCTAAATGAAATATTCATCAACTTGTTTAATATAGCTATTTATAGAGGCCGAGAATAGGTGCCGATACGTATACACGTATCCTCTTACCTCGCATTTCACGCACAGTTTGTAGTTCGGTTCTGGTGGTGGTTGTTCTTTCGCAAGGTAGAACCCGGTTACACAAATCAACGCCAATAAGGCGACGTTGAGGATGGCAAAGAAAAATATTCGCCAACGCATCTGCTGCTCTTCTTTGTTGGCATCGGTTTTGCCTTCGTTCTGGGTGCCTGCATTTTCTGGGTCTGTATTCTGTATGCACACGCATATATTAATTAGCTCATATCGAAATATTTCACAAATGGATTTAGTAGAAAACGTTTATAGTCGCGAGTATCTTGCAGTTACATAAATAAAATGTTATCAGTCACTTATGTCAACGATGTTTTTCATTTCCTTAATATTTTCGTAATATTTTCAAGATGCGGATATCTGAACTTAAATATATTGAATATATAAATATTACCCTTGTTTGGTACTTTAAATCAGTCATCAAACCACGAAAAACACATTCGAAATAGAGATATACATTTGCTTATGTATTGGGTATATCTGGATGATCTAAAATAGATTGCATCTCGCACAGGGGTGATTAACATGTTATAATATATTATAATTATATTACTTACACCGGAATGTGACTTATTTGGAAACAGAGTATCCGCGGCCCCAGGCCCCGCCGGGTTCTCCTCCTCTAGCTATAATACATTCAATTGATTCAAGTACTATTTTATTGCTTATTCTATTTGCGATAAATCATACACATTTGCAGAATATACATTATTGTTATCAGTATTATTATATTATTATTATTATTAGTACTAGTAGTAGTATTAGTATTATTATCATCATTATTATATTTTTATTGTTTATTATTATTATTATTATTATTATTATTAACATTAGTAGTAGTAGTAGTAGTAGTAGTAGTAGTAGTAGTAGTAGTAGTAGTAGTAATAGCAGTAGTAGTAGTAGTAGTAGTAGTAGTAGTAGTAGTAGCAGTAGAAGTAGTAGTAGTAGTAGTAGTAGTAGTAGTAGTAGTAGTAGTAGTAGTGGTAGTACATGTAGTGTTAGTAGTAGTAGTAGTAGCAGTAGTAGTAGTAGTAGTAGTAGTAGTAATAGTAGTAAGTAGTAATAATAGCAATAGTTGTTGATGTATTGATCTGTTGTTGTTGTATTGTTCAAATAAAACTAAAATTAATAACAGGATGTCGGATACTCATCATGCACTCATTTATTAGCCTTTTTAAAAGAGCAAGTGTGCATATCATACAAAGTGATGCATTAAATGAAGAGTTCACAAGTTAAATTGAGACGGTATCTTAAATTTCAGACACGCATAGGATCAACATAATACTACAAAAAAGCAAAGGATCAACATAATACGACTAAACACATATCACAATGTATAAAAAGGTTACAGTATTCTAATATAGGCAACGTGTTTAAAATATGTTAAATTTTCTGTTTACTGTATAACAACATATTGTTTCTTATTCTAAGTATGTTAAAACATGTTTTTGCAAGTACACTGATCATATCTGGGTGGGTGAATACTACTATAAATATATTCTCATCATTTAATTTTTCAACATTTTCAAAAACTGACATTGCTTTTGAAAAAAGGCAGTATGTGTCATCAATGTACTTCGAAAACTGAAATAGAACATGGCATTCAGACTCCACCACATTAGACTAAACGGACAGAGGCGTTAATGTTCTAATAATTCTTCGTAACGACCAGTTTCAAGTCGTATAGGCGCAACCCCACACCTAAATTTAGCCAGTGCAGATCTATATGCGTATGGCAAGATCATTTTACTATACGATTCGGCATGGAACTCTGATTTGAAAACTCTGTATGTACGTAGCTTATTTTTTGCTAATCCATTTACACTAAATGCTCGTTGTACATCTTTTGCCATTGTTCACCTTGAGCATTAAACATGATTTGTGAGAAACTATCAATTAGAAAATCTTTTGCAAAAGGAAATTGTACATACTCATTTAAACCGATTGATATCACAACAAAAGACCCATTTTTGCATTTACGACTACCTTTCATGCAAGACCAGTAAATAAAGTGTTTATTAATAAGAGAGTCACCATAACATAAACACCCGTACCAGTGACAACATTGTCATTTTCACAATTTAATCGTTACCGGTTTCCAGCCCATTTCATCTTGGACAGCTGCATTGTGTGTGTACCCTATCCGTGCCCAAGTAGAATCACATTGCTCGGAGATGAATAACATTTATACAGGAACAATATTTTGTAGCGCAGACTGAAGCACCGTATGTTATTACTGGAAGAACAATTGTGTATATCATATGTCAAACCACCATTGTTTTTGGAACGTGCAATGATAAGTCCTAGGGCACGACCGGCACTTTGAGCAATAATGTTTGCAGTTGTACTATAGTCTAAGTGTTCTGTCAATACAATACCAAGATACATATGCTGCTTTTCATTTTCAATAATAGAATCACCACAAGTGACAAGAGTGCCATTGTCACAATAAGGTAGAGTCATGGTATTTGTGCATCTAATTCATCTACAAAGCCTCTCTCTGTGTGGTGATTTGAGGTATCAAAACTATTCAATATATATTCTTAAATCTATACATTAAAATATCTGAATGCGTTCTCACGTTATTGAGCAGAAACCGTTTTGCTATTTTAGTAACTGTGACCTTACCCTTGACAGCAACCACCGCATATGCAATCCGAAGCAAGGTCTTGCAATAAGGTATCTATGCATGAAGTTTCATTACAATATATCAATTCCTGCTCGGGTTAGAGAGCGGAAACGAAAAGTTGACGCTGCCACTACGCCTTTGACCTTGTATTGTGAAGTAGGACTTAGAGACCTGGTTCTAATGCGCGACACTACATCTCACCATGCTTGTCACTTCTGTCAAGTTATTTGAAAATCCATCCATGCTGGACGAAGATATGATCTGGAATAAGTGTTAAGGATTTATTTCAATATTTGACCTTTAACCTTGAATCGTGGCCTTGACCTTGGATCTAAGGACCTGGTTCATGCGCACGACACTCCGCCTCACCATGCTTGTTACTTCTGCCAAGTTATTTGAAAATCCATCCATGCTGGACAAAGATATGCTCCGGATTAAGAGTTTCGGATTGATTTCTTAAATTTGACCTTAAATTGTGACCTTGACCTTGGACCTAGGGACTTGGGTCTTGCTCACAACACTACACCTTATCAGGCTTGTCACTTCTGGCAAGTTATTTGAAAATCCACCCATGCTCGACATAGATATGCTCTGGACAAAGTGTTTTGGATTGATTTCTTAAATTTTACTTTTGAGCTTGATTTGTGAATTTTACCTTGGACCTAGGGACGAGGTTCTTAAGCGCTCACCACGCTTGTCACTTCTGTCAGGTTATTTGGAAATCCATCTATGCTGGACAAAGATATGCTCCGGACAAAGTGTTTAGGATTGATTTCTTAAATTTGACCATTGACCTTAAATTGTGACCTTGACCTTGGACCTAGGGAAATGGTTCTTGCGTGCATGACTCCGTCTCACTATGCTTGTCATTTCTGCCAAGTTATTTGAAAATCAATCCATGCTGGACAAAGATATGCTCGGGACAATGTGTTTTGGATTGATTTCTTAAATTTGACATTTGACCTTGTATTGTGACCTTGACCTTGAATCTAGGGATACGATTCTTGCACGCGACTTTTTGTCTCACTAAGCTTGTCACTTCTACCAAGTTGTGTGAAAATCCATCCATGCTTGACAAAGATATGCTCCGGACAATGTGGCAAGGATTGAGCTCTTTTATTTGACATTTGACCTTGAATTGTGACCTTGACCTTGCCTTGGATCAAGGGACCTGGTTCTTGCGCGCAAGATTCCGTCTCATCATGGTTATCACTTCTGCAAAGTTATTTGAAAATCCATCCATGCTGGACAACGTTATGCACCGGTTGAAGTGTTAAGGATTGAATTTTTATATTTGACCTTTGACCTTGAATTGTGTCATTGACCTTGGACCTAAGAACCGGGTTCTTGCGTGCGACACTCCGTCTCATCTTGCTTATTACTTCCCCTAAGTTATTTGAAAATCCATCCAGGCTGGACAAAGTAATGCTCGGGACAAAGATCTCCCGCCGGTTGGGTGTACCCATAATACGGCCGTTTTTCAAACACGCGTATAAAATATTTACAGAAATCGGCAAAGAGCTGGGTGTAAATGTACAATGTTACTTTTAGCCTACTGTTTTTTCGAAATTCGTTCATGTAAAATGTATCTTATACATAGTCGAGGCCAATGAAATACCACGGTAGGACAGTGGGTCCCATTTATCTTTACAACTACACTTTGGTATGGGGTTTATGATACTTTTTGCCCACAAAGATGGGATCTGGCCAGTTTCAAAACATACAATGAAGAGGCTATGCAAAACAAAAACAGATGTATCATTTTTGAGGACTTCAGATGGTATGCTGTCTATACCAGTAGCTTTATTTAATTTTGCTGATTCAATTGCATAAACAACTTCTAGTATGTCTATATTTTTTTCCAACATGTCTTCAGTAGTAACATTATGTATCGGGCTACCAAGTACTTCATTTAAGTGTGTTTTGACATTATAAGTGTCTGCATTCAATAAATTGCAGAATTCATTTTTCCATTTACAAAGAATATTTTGTAAATTATACGAAATGGTACCATCATTTAAGATCACTTGCATGGGAATACTGCTTGTACGGTCATAAATTACACCAATCTTGCAAATACTGTAACAAAATATTTATGTAGTATAATTGTTGTTCATATCAGAAAGAATTTGATTCTGTTGTTTGTACCAATATAGGCGTTTACTTTTTTTGAACTTCTCTATCAAACTGTTTTCTAATTGTTACATATTTATGTTTAAAGACAATTTGTGAAGCTCTTTCTTTACACTTAAGCCAATCTTTTTCAACATTATGCATTTTTTTTTTTATATCTGATTGGGCTTGGTTCCACCAAGTTTTTGATGCTCTATATTGTTTACTATGAACAGTGCTCGGCTTGATGGTTTTATATTTTAACTTATCGTACATTTCGTGTTTTACAATGTTACACCAGCCTTCATAAGCACTGTCAATTTCAGTCTCTCTTCTTATACCCTGTTCTAGTTTGGCAATAACAACATTAACTTCTCTAAGGAAATCACCGTCTAGTACAAAATCAGACAGAATATTTTTAACATCAATTTTATCATAGCTCGGTGCAGATTCACATCATTATGCAAACTGGTATCATGGTGATTATACCAGATCCCATCGCATATTTCTACTTTCCAAGAAATAATAGAATGGTCTGACATGTTATTAGAAACATAATTTTGAATTCCAATGCATAGCAGTAAATTTAGAACAGGGTTTATATTCAACTCTGAAAATGTTTGCAAGTTTTCATGCATAACAAGACAGTGAATAACAACTGCACAACCTTTGGAAGAAACACATGTAAAATCATTACGAATACAGTTTCTGCCGTTCAACATACACATATTAAAGTCAATCAACAATTGGATTAACAAATCTTCATAAGATTATTGTGTATTGAACTTTGCATTTAGTAGAACCTGTAATCGCGGTGGCATTGTTCTTTTATTTTGGTAAAGAAAGTCTATATTAATCATCACGTTCTTTCTATTGTGCACCGTGATTCTAATGTTGCAGATTCTTTAACATTGCACCATGATTCTAATGTTGCAGATTCTTTAACATTCACGAGTCAGAGTTTTTGCGCGATGCAGAGGAAGGCAGAGCCATTAACTATGTAAAGGTCCAAATCACATTTGGTATGTTGATATGTGTTGTAATGTGTATGTGTGTGAGAGGAACAGTGTAACTATTGTATGTTTTATATAACTGTGATCTTTTATTGTTTTGTAAGGGATTCTTATACGTTTATATGGTGAATTGTTAGTATATGTGTAAAGAGTTATTTACGTGGGCCACTAGATACAGTCTCTTATTATATATGTAAAGATTAATAACTCTTTCAGGTCATTATATGTACATTCTATATGATTATCTTATTGTATGTTATTGTATATTTTCTGGGCTTAAACTTGATCCATCTTGATCCTTACCCTATATACGATAACTAAAACTATATCATAATCAATATATTACTATGATAAAGAATATTATAAACTGAAATCGTGTTGTGTTTTTGTACTACTGACACTATATAGAAGTTAGTATTAAGAACTGAACCCAAGCACAAAGAAAACTATATTACGAATGGCTTGTAAAATCAATCACATCACGATGAGTAATATTATCTACACCAGATAAAAAAATCTTTATTATTGCCACATCGGCTGTTAAAATCTCCACAAATTAACACTGTTTTGTCTGATCTTCATATACAGTATGTCTTGCAATAAATAGTTATATGGGGTCTAAGTGGCGCGTGGAATTTTCAGGCGGCAAATAGCAAACACATGGGTAAAGAGCCAAATATTTGAATTTATGCTTCATTTCTAACCATATGACAATTACTTAGGATATCTATATTGAATTCATATAAAAGATAAATTTTTACTAAAAACCTGACACCCTCAAAAACATGCTTTGCATTTCTATGTGCGTTTCTATTGTTACCATACCAAGTATAGCTATCTACTTTAAGAATACTTGACACTAACAGATGACTTTCTGCGATTCCAATAATATCTAGATTCAATGTTCTCTAAGTACATAATTATCAGACAGTTTATCCACATTTTATCTCCGGGCATTCTAAAATGCGTAGAAGTTGCCTCTGTTAGGACCCGCACCTGTTCTGTTGTTCTGTCTCGTGTCAGTGTTTGTATTCCAGCGGTATTGACCTTTGTTGTTTGCAGTCCTGTTGGTTCCCGCGTATGAATTCTGTCTGTCACCTTAACAGTTATTTTTGTTCTGCCATGTAGCCATGCTGCGCTTGGTTGAAGAGACACCAACTGAGTTATCACTATTACGTTTACTATTTGCGGCAATGTGAATCATTATGTGGTTGTCTTGTCTGTCGCAACTTTCTATTACCTGCATTATTCTTGTGTTGAACTCGGCTACCGTTTAGTTCAATTTGATAGCCCTTCTCATTCAGATCATTGACGATGATCCTAAGGTTGTTCACATGGTTCCTTTCATCGAAGGAAATGTCTTTTACAATGAATGTATTCCTGTATTGTTGACTCTGCTTGAGTTTTGTTTTTGCGGACAGCACCTTCTTTTTATCTTCAACTGAATGCAGAGTGGCTATTACAACACCTGACTACCTGCTCAGTTCTCTTTCTTTCTGTGGTAACCACCTCGGTTGATCTCAGATTGAGGCCCTTCTGAATGAGTGTGTTTACTTTCATGTTAAGATTTTCACCCTCGTGAAATGGAAGGTCATGAATGACAATGTTAAGATTCTAGAGCGATCCGGTTTACTAAGAAATTATGTTGTCAGTTAACTACCTTTACTATCATTATCAAGCAGATTGAAATCGGATCTTAATTAATCTCCAAATGATTGCAAGTTCTTATCAAGATCTTTTTTAATTCGCGAGATCTCACTGTTCATTATTTTGTCCAACATGTTGGCAATATTCTGTGTGATTTGAGATTCAAGTGTTGCTTTAAGTTCTTCAATGCGTTCGTTCATGCTGCCTTTCAAAGAACTGACGTCATCAGAGAGCCTCATAATGAGCTTTGATATTTGTGCAATGTCATTGGCTTGAGTAAACTGTTATTGCGACTGTCCATACACGGGTGAACACATACCTTGATTACAAATGACACATGTATCTTGTTGCAATGGTGACTCGTCATATAAAGACCTATGGGCTTATGAAATTATAGTACCCGGTGAGCTGTCAATGTGATGATATGGATCTGACTTAGTTTTCTTATGTACTATGACACTTAACTCCACACTCCTTATTATTTTTCTTATAGACCAGGAAGAACGACTAACGATGTTTCCGAAACATATCACTGATTTCACAGAGATCGAACAATGAACCCTCTGCCATGACTAAATACCAGCCACGAAAACAAGTGACAGTACACAATTATCCGGTGCGAGAGTAAATTACTCGATGAATGTGGTAACTACAATTCGTGTCCGCTTTTCAGTTAAACACATGCGCTCAATCGATAGTAATCTTATTATCAACGATTATGGTGAACGTTTACCACAAACTAACGTGTGAACGTTGTATTAGACCTCCTCGAATAATAAATTTTCTAAATTTTCCTCTAAGTTTTTTTTAACCCGCCATGTGCGCCGGTTACACACCACCAGATATAGTAGTAGTAGTAGTAGTAGTAGTAGTAGTAGTAGTAGTAGTTGTTGTTGTTGTTTGTAATAGTAGTAGTAGTAGTAGTAGTAGTAGTAGTAGTAGTAGTGGTAGTAGTAGATGTAGTAGTAGTAGTAGTGTTTCTGATGTATAGGTGATCAACAACAATAGCAATAAATTACGTCTTACCTTATGATCTTCTTGTTTATCGAGAGGCTCCCTTTCCGCAATAAGATCAACATTCGTCTCCTTCATTTTAGAAGATAATATTCTATGGTTCACAGCCTTAAATAAAAAACACACTCTATTAATAGTGGGATATGGTAGGGTTTCAGGATTTGACCGCTTTAAGAATAACCGGTTACATGAGACCGAATGCCATTAGGCAATTTGTTCTGAAAATTAAATTTGGTATAGTGACGGTTAATTTATATTTTGTAAACCCATGTGTCTACGGTATTTTCACGTGTATTTCAGACTGCATGCAAAAGCTATTTTACACGAGCACACTTTGTTGTTTAAGCATAGTTTATTAAACAGTACTTTCAATTAGGATGATGGTGATGATGATGATGATGATGATGATGATGATGATTATGATTATAACGATGTTGATCATGATTATAATCATGATGAGCATGCGGGTTGTTATAGATATTACCCTATCCGCCTGATCAGGCAGCGGTCTCGTATGGCTAGCCCCCATCGTTCTGTTTTATTTTCGCATCGACAGTTTGTACTCAACCGTTGTATCGCCCTTAATCGTGCTAACAACATAATATAAACATGAAACCAAGTTTTATAATGGTAGATAAATCCCAAAACAAAATTTTAAAAAGGAGTTTTCACAGATTTGTGTGATGTTCGTGTATATTACACACTTTACACTTATAAACGATGCAAAATTCGACAGTAGTACGTGTTGATTTATGTCATAGTGAAGTGTTTAAGTAGTCATTTTTGTGTTATTATGTTTGCTTTATAGTTTTATTGTCACTTTCATCGGCGTATTTTGAAAACAACTTGATATGAAAGATCGTACGTACACACTATAAAGCGCCATTATTGACTAAATATCGAATATTTCTACAAATTAACAAACAAGTTTTGTTTTAATTTCCTCTTGCAAAATACGCATGAAACACAAGCAATCATCTTGATACGTATGTTCCTTTAGCGTAATAAATTAACCAATAATATACCCTTATTCTTGAAAGTCAGCAAGACTATAGAAATAGCATCGTATGCACGTTATCTATGTTACCTTTTTGAAATACGTTGTATTTCTTTAAATAATCAAATTTATTTTTAATGGATCCTGTCAAACAATCAACTAGATATCTAATTATATGATCTGCCCAATAACACAAAAATACAGCCGTTAGGAAAGCCTATCCCGCTATATTTATCAAATTATTTGAAACATTTTATCATAATGTACAAGTAACCGGTACTAGGGTCAAAACATATAAACACACTTAGTAGATACAGTGAAAATACAGACTAATACAAATTCTTACTACACTGGCAGTCAATCAGCAACAATATGTCCCCACAAAGAACCTTTTACGCATTACAGGCCATTGGATCATATTACATTCTTTCAAATGAGATCTAAATATAACTCCTGACTAATCTACACTACAATTTAGTATTGCAAATGTAAACCAAAACATATTTTTTAAATTGAAATACTCCATAAAGGCGCTTTATACCTTACTGCAAGGTGTATTGAAGTAAACAACATAGACACCGTTAATTCGTATCTTTACAATTTAGTTATCTCTATTTGCTTGTTGTTGTTTTTTTGTTTGTTTTTTTGTTTGTTTTTTGTTTGGGGGGGGCGGGGGGGTACATGAGTCTGGACCCAAAATGCATTGTTTCTGAGTAAATGTTATAAAATAATAATTAAAAGAATTAAAACTGTTCCAAAAATAAATATTTCCAGGTCCGGGGGAATTTCGGTCTGGACGTATTACGCTGTTGGTCGCAGTGGTTACTGCACTACAAGGAATATGTAATGCATCTTATACTCTTCGTTGAAACACCGTTTGGACAAAAGTTGACACAAAATCATTATAACTAGTAACTACAGCATTTTGGGGGTTAACAGGCCGTAAGGAAAGTTGTAATTTTATTTAAAAAGTATGAATATTTAACCGTTACGAGATTTAGATATGTTTAGATACCGTGCTTCCTCCGGCAATTCCTATCTATCTGTCTTATAGATAAGAACGAGTTTCAAGTATAGTTTGCGAGTGACAAGTGTATTTATGTATAGTTATGAATTCTTCATTCTAACTTGATACTCGCTAATTTTTCTATAGACAAAGGATACAAGTATCGTTGTTAAAAGAAGTCCCGATTCTGAGCGGAGCATAGTAAAATGTAGTTCTCATTACAATTCCAAAACTTGTTGTCAAATCTTGTTAGAATCGAAATAATTTTCGCATTATCGTTGTTTATCGCCAATAAACAACGATCTGGAGCTCCAATGCATAGGAATTCAACCACGATGGTGTTTGTCCGAGTGGTTTAATAGCCACGCATCAGAACGACAATAATTATTTTGTACGTGACCACACATACAAAATTCACTGTTTAATTTCCGTTTGACAGTGCAATCGTTATATTCTTATCATCATAATGCATTGGTATATTTTATATCCACACGCATGCGCATAGAACAGGTGTTAAAAAGAGTCATGGTAGATCACTCGATACCTGCATTCACTTTTAAACAGTACAAAATATTTAAATGTATTATTCAGTTAACGAATGAGTAATATGTTAGTATTATACTTTATCTTGCATTTTTTCTAACAAAAATAAAACAACATTACAATCACATTTAAACATTTCTTATGGTTAATGAAACGATGTTTTTGTTGCCTACATTTTTACAGTTATTTGATTCAAGTTGTTCGACCTGCAATTATTGTACATCTAAATATTGGATTCGTTGCCATTAAGGCAACTTTCGTTTTGCATATACAAAGCATTGACATTTTCATAGACCGTTAAGGAAATCAAACATATTTTATAAGACATACTGAAAAATACTCTACATTAAAAAATACGGAAACTCCAACATGGTGCTCAATGCATGCTTACGTAATTCCAATAGAAAGATAAACCAAAACAATAATACACTCTAAATTATGAACTGTAGTCCTTTTTTTCGAACGGCATACCTGTTTTGTTTAATGCTATTTCGGTTTAGAGTATTTGAATATGTATTTATATATTTGTTTGCAAAGAGCAACATATATACATGTTCTAAACACATACAATACGTTGTGTTAATTATTATCGTATAAACACAGATATACTTACGCAGTATGAGTTGTATTTATCACGCAATTAACTGAGTGTGAAACTAGGTCAATGTTCACCCTTGAATAAACCTTCGACTAGTTTTCTTATCAGCGCTATCTGTCACAAGCGCAGTTAGGTAATATTTAAAACGCGTATCTATTTAGTACGCCATTTTAGTAAAGAACTGTTGACAATTATGTTATTTGAAAGTATAATATCTATATCCAAGACAGTCCTGAGTAATTTAAATCTGTTTAAACCAAAAAGATTACTTGTACAACGGGACGCAACCTGTCTATAATCGGCATTTTCCAAATGATTTGCGCTTTCAAGTTTGTTTCCCCTTGTTACGTATCCAATATCATATTACTGAATTGGGTGTTGCAACTACAATATCACGCGGTGTGCTATAATACTTTAACAACGAGACTCTGTAAGCATATGTGTAATAATATCTGCATGCGCTTTTGAACATTTATATCGGTACAGTTTCGAATTAGCATATCGTATACGGTAGTTTCGATTTCAATATTACATCATTGGTTAAATAATGAATAATAACCCTTCATCTATCTATCTATCGTTGTCAGCTTTACCGTTAAACAAATTTTCAGTTATAGATACACAAATATAAGAACACTGACCTGTGTAAAATATCAAGAACTATGTTTACTTACTAAACAAAGAAAATGGAACTTCCCCTTTCAAGTTCAGATCCAGTGTGTTTATTTGACTTCTTCTTAATTAAGTAAATCCTAGCTTGAATTTTTTTTTTATCCACCACAAACAGTGTTTTCAAATTTAAAATTGGTCATAATGTCTCAGCATATATACTTGTGTGTAATCTTTGTTGTTGTTCTTGTTTTTGAAATCGAAAGTGTATTCAGTATTATATTTCGTTATAATGTTTTGTAGTATTAATCATAAATAGTTAATAGCTCATATTTTAAATATATATATATTTATCAAAAGCCACAAAATATTTAAAAACAAAAAAAGAAACCATTTACATACGTATAATTATGTGTATTTTACCAGCTAGCAACCAGTATGTCGGTGATTACCAAATGTGTTAGTTATAAAAGTCTACTTCCGGTTTCAGGTAACAGAATGACGTAGTGCTAATAATATTATTACCCGACAGCACATAATTTTATAAACATGAGATGTGGTTTTCTTTTATCCACTCATTGGTCCAATTTGAAATGTTCATCAGGGCACGATCTTCTTGAAAGATGTAACCGTAAACAGTAAAATATTTGACAGTTTGCAGAAGCGGTCCAGGGGCCGGGGGCGCCCCCCCCCCCCCCCCTTGAACTGCCGGATCATACATATTTGGGCATTTATAAAACGGTAAAAACTGGATAAAAATGCTACTTTTTCAGATTTTGTTTTAACGATACACATTAACTTCAATAAAACACAAATGACTTAACCCCGCCCCGCAAAATTTCAGCAAAAACGATAAACCATAGAAAGTGGATATATATACCTTTATTTGTGGATAATATTGTTTTATTTTATAAATATATATTATATAAAGGTTTCACTGACAGATACAATACACCGTTGGCACAGGATACCACATAAAAGCCATTTATACTTTTCGAATAAATATTATTTTGAAGTCCAAATTCAAGCCAAATCAATGACTTCTTTCCAGTTAAAACAGTTTTGTCTCAATAAATAGTTTTGTTCCCAAAAATATAAATTGACAAACTTAGCAATCACACCAAATTTCATATTGTTTTATACATTTAGAAGAAATATATAACGTGCTAAATAAGAGAGGTGTCCCCAACGTTGGCTTCAATTCCTGGCGATTTCATAAGATTTTCCGGCACCATATGTCAGCGAAATTTACACAAAGTCGGCATCACTTGCCTTGTTAGTTCACAACGCAATCATACAAGTATATTTCACAAATTTCGATCAAAATTGAAAAACCATGTTCGTCTGTCTGTCCGTTAGTTTGTTTTGATTAAAAAAACAACATCAGTTCATAGCGCATTTGAAAACAATTGATGAGCTTGACTTTGAACGTGTGAGTTATTTAATGACATTCACTTCGAAAAGAGACCATTTCACTTCGGTAAGTTAATGATATAACTAATTCTCGATATGTGTGTGTTTGAATTAAGTCAGCTAGGGATTTTACATGTTCAACGATGTTCCTGATATATATAACATTGAATGAAAGATACATTTTAGTGGTCAGGCACATCAAACAAGGGCAATTTACTGCCAGAACAGGTGCATGACATACAGATAAACCTTTTTTCGAACATAATAATGATACGTATTAATGTACGTATCATCATCATCATCATCATCATCATTATCATCATCATGCACAGGTTTTTATATATATATACGGATCTGTAGTTGATCACTGCAAGTCCACAGACAAATTAACTGCATGATCAAAAGTTAACCCCCCCCCCCAACACGAAATCATGGAGCCGCCCCTGGTTTGGTAGCAAAACAAAGGTTTAGTCCGAACATTCTATGAACTATTTGAGCCAAACTGCCCATCGATAGGTTCTGAAATTCATGCAACATGGTATGTAATTACATACCTAAATGTTTTCCCACACTCACGCCCAACTTTTGTCTAGGTCACAAATAGATCGGGCGCCGTCCGATCGATTTTAACGAACAGTAATGCCTAGGTCACAAATGAACGGGCGCCGTCCGATCGCTTTTAACGAACGGTATCGGCAATTTTCGGAATCGGAAATTTCGCGATTTATATATGTTTTGCCTCGCGTGGTCACAAACTGGAGCGGGCGCCGGACGATTTTTGCTGACTGACATGGAGAGCAAGCAGTTTGAGCGGCCGATATAACCGAATGGTGCCCGTGCGGTGAATATGTGAATCGGACGGTCACCGCGTAGTATTATTGATGATTGCAACTAAAATGTACTGAAAAAGGTATCGAGTCAATGCAATTCGGCCCTTAAAGTGTGTATGTACGATCTTTCATTATCAATTATTTTCAAAATAAGCAGATAAAAGTGACAATAAAACTTGAAAGCAAACATAAAAACATAAAATGCCGAATGAAACACTTCAATATGAAATAAATCAACAAGTACTTTTGCATCGTTTATTAGTGTTGTGTAACCTAAACCAACTGTCAAGTCGACTTATATATATTTATTTGAGTTTCCGCTTGCACAGTCGAGAAAAAAAAATGGTGATTAAAAACTAGCTCATTATGCGTTTCAAAGCGATATTTGTTCTTAAATGTTATTCCATTTTTAATAGAAATATATGTTATTTAACTTTGTAAGATCGTACATACACACATTAAAAAAATTCTTGTCAAAAAGCATTGGTTGGATTTGGAAATAACTTCACTGAAATGTTTTTGGTTGACCCTTTACCAATATCTCCAGCTTATTATGATTTGTAAAAGCTAATTATGGTCGCGAGGGGGCTGAATAGTTTTAATTGGTGAAAACTGACACGGTAACCTTATCTTTTTTCTCTGTTTAGTTTAATATATTTAACCTTATGTAATTCATATATTAAATAAAGTAAAACGCATCTTCAAACTAATGTCAAAGGCAAGTCAAATATGTCTTGTCGTAACTGAGATGTATTGATTACTTTTCTTATAAAATATAAATATTGTTGTTGGTTGTTGTTGTTTGTTTTGTCCCAAATAAATTGTAATATAATCGCCTTCAACAGGAAATGTCAATTTTTCAAATAACTTTAATGTATTATGCCTATTCTGAATGTAGTAACGTACATTTTATAATCGAAACACTTTGGCATACTGAAGTAACAAAAGTGTTTGTTTTTGTTGTTTTACGCAATTGAGTTTCCCTAATTCATTTTAAACTGTGTGTAATAATTTTATAATATATTTACATGTTTCATTTCCACCATAACTTGAATGTGTTTATTTTTTTCATGTTATGTACGATATGAACTTGTAGACGCTTTATTGCTGAACAAATGAATATCTATATAAAATGATAGTCTACGTCTGACAGTTCTAGATGAGTCCAAATGCGTCTTCCTGTGTCTAACCACTTTTTCAATCTGGCGATCACCTCGCTTCCCGACAGTCAATAGCCTTCTAAATAGCGATGCATTTTGTATGTCAACTCGTGCCTAATACCTCTTCGAAAATCTGTATATGCCAGAAAGCCTAATATTTCGTTATTTTATCATTTTATGATCGTTTCTGGTCTGAGGACATTTCCATCGTTCTACACACATTTGTATTTGTTGCAGATGACTTTTTGTTTACACTATAGATTTGATCAGTAAATAGTCGGGAATTCCTCTCTTGTCTGAAGGTCGTATTTCAATTGTTTGGATATTGTTTGCTAAAAGATGCCTTTCGCATATATAACGATCTCTGCTGTAGATGGTTATTCCAAGAAAACGATGAGTACCCTGGGGTCATATTCCAGAAACATCTTAAGTAAAATATTATCCTTAACCTTAAAATCATAATTTTTCATGAAGATTTTATTTCATATTTAACTGTCACTGTGCTAAGTATGTATGAATTATCAACTTATTAATAACTTCTGTTTACTTAGCAATAAAAGGATTCACACATTTATATGCAGTTTTGAAAGTATTGCATTACAAAAATTTGAACTTAAGTGAAAAAAAAGTTTAAGATAAACTTAAGATGTTTCTGGAATATGAACCCTGGACATGTTGATATGTTTTGACACCAAATTACTCGGAATGTAATTTTCCGGAGTTTACATATAGACAACATGTGCTTTTGTTGAAATCACGAATGAATTATGTGTGTATTACGGGTGAATTCATTCAAGTGAGATGCATTTTAGAATATGGAAAAAAAACTTGGTTGGCATGTGTACCGGTTAAACTGACTATAATATGTAAAGACAACACATTAGACACTCGTGAAATGTTAACTAAATCAAAATTGATATCGGTAATATAAGAATAATACAACTCCAGAGACATCCACAAGAGAAAAACCCTTATTAAAATTCAAACGTTTTTAGCCGGATTTTTCAACGAAAAATCTCGGCTTATAGATTAGGGAAAACCGGTTGGTTGGGCGGGTGGTTTATTGGGCGTTGCGATGTCGTTAACAATTTGCGTTAAAGTTTCCTATTCCTGTCATATTTTCAAACGTTTTTGGTCAATCTTCATGAAACTTTACAGAAATGTTCCTTGGATGGTCCGTTACCAAACTTGAGAAAATGGTTCCGCTTCACTGCATAAAATGGCCGCCAGAGCTAAAAATAGAATTATGTCTAAGCGCCATGTTTTCTAAACCTATCGCTAGATTTTCAACTAATTTTACACAAAT
This sequence comes from Congeria kusceri, assembly GCA_027627225.1. Lineage (NCBI taxonomy): Eukaryota > Metazoa > Mollusca > Bivalvia > Myida > Dreissenidae > Congeria > Congeria kusceri. Next base: position 54,117,483 of record CM051029.1, read on the forward strand.
GTTCGTTTAGTGTTGACTCTTAATTTTTCCTTTAATATTTGTTGTTTTTTTCTTTTCGCCAACAGTCGTTCTACGCTATCAGATTAGACAGTTGGCGTAATCCAACAGGAAAACGTTAGGTCTTTCTTCTAGAAAGCAAAAGCGCATGTCTGTTTTCTTGCCTTTCAATCATTTAAGATGTTGCCTATCATTGGTATTCTAAACGCTATTTATTACAATTACAGTTCCTGAAAAGTCAATTTATTAAATGTGTTGCTTCAAACGTTGATCACACACATGCTTCCGCTATATACATGTATGTTACCGTAGTATTTGGGTGAGATACGATAAGATAAGGTCATAACTTTTTGAAAAAACAGCATGTCAAAACATTTCAAAGTGAACAACAAAAACACTCCAAATTAGTCCATCGTTTAGCGTTACAAACGCTATATAATTGTATCAATTTCAACTGATGAATACTCATAAACGAAACGGTTTGAACAGTATATTTCTAGGTCCGTAGTGTTATTTTGCTCCTTTGTATACACTGTTCTTTTATTTTTGGAATCGGTGACAAAAAGATTAAAAATGGTCAATTCGTCAATCTCTGAACAGGTCCCTTTAATGAATGGGTTCATTGGAGGGAAATTTTTACACATAATATAAATTTTGACAATGTTAAGAAGCTTTAATACGACCTAAACGAAAAACACAACTTAATGACATACAGCGTTCGACATTCAGTAATTTCTCTTTGATATGTCGCTATATTACAACATGGATTTACTGGTTCTTATACACGATTGCAATACTATGTATGACATGTTCAACCTATTTGGGAAACATACTGCAATACATAAAATACAGTGCCGTAAAAGAAACACAAGTTTGTATAAGAAAGTTTTTTTAAATCTAAATTGACACTTGAGGGTAAGTCATTTAGACGAATCATAAATCAGTTTCAGCGGACGTCATGTGATTAAATTATGTTAACAATACATGTGCACTAACATTTCAGTAACTGGTTATAAGTGTTATTTTCAAGTAATAATAATAATTATTTGTGTATTGATTTATTGCATGTAAAACAACAGACTAATTTTCGTGTAGACAGACTCTCTAATTATCTCTCGAAATTACCCTGTTTATTTGATATTTGGGTTGCTGTTAACATTTGAAAAAATTGTGGCTGCACAATCCATTTGAACCATTTGCTCAAAAAATGACATTCTGAGATATTATCATTTTCATGTATAGTAATGCATTGGGAATCTAAATCCGAATTTGTTTGTGGAAATTCCTAAAATTGTAAATTTTACGGCCTTTTCGTAACCATTGTGCAAGCATTAAATAGTCGGAAAATCCAAAAGTAGTCTGTTTTTATTACTCATATACAATCACGTTTTAAACAACATGCAAGCCATAATATGTTAAAGGAAATAGTAAAAACAGATTAACATATAAACTACACTGCCAAAAGCATCAACATTATAAAGTCAAACAATGGTTTCCATGGTAACCAATCTTCTAACAAATGAGAATTTCTTTAATATCAACTGATTTAATTATTTAAAAATTAAACAAAAATATGCTCATTAAAAAAACTTGATGAACAATTTAAAAAAGTTATGTTCACATATTCAGATGTGTGAAAATTCATAACAATGTAGATTTTACTGCTTTTTGTAACCATGGGATAAGCAATCAATCGATTCGGAAAATCTAAAACATTTAATTTACTCATATACGATGAAATTTAAAACAAATTCCAAGCCTTCATATAGGATGCAAAGTTAATTTACATGTTATACATATAAACTAACTGCCAAAAGATTAACCTTATAAAGTAAAAACAATGGTTGCCATGGTAACCAATCTTCTCAAACTGACAATTTTACAACATCAAAATCAGTCTGAAAAATATCGATTTGAAAAATATTAAAAATCATTAAATTAATAAATGTATTCACATTCTATATTTACGGGTAATCTATTCAACAAAACATAATACATACAATATGGCAATGTGTATTTGACAACCATTGAAAGATAAACTTGGACGACAACTTGACCTACACAATTTACAAATACAAGTAAAAGTTATAAACACAATTCTGTTTTATGATTAAAAATGTTAAGTAGGAATACCTTAATTTCTGAAGGTAAATCATAAGATTACTTTTACATCTACATATGTATAATATAAACCAAGAAATACCTTGATTGTTCCATCTGACAATTAATTTTTAACATTCAACTATAATGTATATAGTTTATGTATAATTAATTTAAGCTTGAATGTAAAGAAAGCTAACAGGTGAGCTAAACATATCCAATTCCGATTCTTTTAGAAAAATCAATAGGTAGTTTTCCATATCAAAATTATCAAGTTGAAATCAATAAAGTAACCATTAAATCTACCAAATCTAGTAAATTACAACCAGTTCACAATAAATATTACTTTGGCAATTGTTGTTTGGGACATGTTTTTTCTCTTGCAGACTCTGACCTGAAAAATTTGGAAATGTTTTCTTACAGGTACCACTGCCTCGCTAAAGGGAGTGTGGGAATGTTCTTGAGAGAAGGCATTGCATTCTTATTTACTGCACACTTCAAAATATCAAAACATTCTTCAGTGGAGTCAGCATACTCCTTACAGCGCAGGACACCAGGCTGATCTTTGGAAACAAAGAAATGGTGGTACTTCGTGATATGCTTGATGTTCCTGAAGAAGTCCTCAAGGTACAACTTCCACTCAAAAAACTGGACCGGTCTCCCTGGCTCGGACACTAGGTGCGGTATGTTATGTCCAGATCTAGACGAGGACTGGACAGTGTTGGCAATGTCCTGTATAGTCTCTGCATCACTTGCCCTCCACTTAACCTTCCACACACCAAAATGCCAGACTGCGGCAAATTTTGTGTGTCCGGCCAGCATTGTGTTGATGCTAATGGATTCATGAAGGCCTGAAAAATTAGAAGCTTGTCTGATACTGATAATGCACTGGGGTGAGGAAATACTAAAATTATTTTTACATGTCCATGGACAAGTTATTTGCAAAAATCTACTTGTCCGCATGCAATAGTAACTTGTCCAAATAAAAATATAGTTTTTATTCAAGGCCTTTCTGATATATTTTTTCATTAAAAGTTTATTTGATTAAATAATAAATGAAACACAATTTGTAATTCAAATATTTTATATGATAATTAACTTTTAACTTTTACATCAGGACACCCTGAAATTGTACTTGTCAGGAAAAATTAACTTGTCCGACAGTAAAATTACCAGCGTCGGACAAGTCGGCATGGGATTTACACACCTCTGGTGCTATAAAATAAATTTTACTGAATATAATGATTTGTCGAAACATAGAGGAAGTTGGATATTCCTCATCATTTGCTAGTCTTGCATACAGGTGTTTACAATGTCAAATAAAATAATTATATTGTCTATACTAACCTTGTATCACTCGCCACATGCAATACCATATGATCGCATGGTTCTTATTCTAACCAACAGCGTTGTCAAAATGGATCTGGAGCAACAAAAAGGTAAAAACACTATTTAAGTAATAATTCTGTCTATATTGGTTTTCAATATGATTCACATAAATTAGAAGATCTACTTTGTTTTTATACAACAAACAAAATAATAAAGTTAATTTGCTATTTCTGTATAAAAACATTCTTTGTCCATAAATTTAATATTCTGGTATACCTGTGCATTCTTCTCTCCATCACCATAGTGCTGGAAGTAATGGTGCACCATGCTGATCACACAGCCTGCCCCCTTCCCAGCTAGGCCTCATCTATTAAATAGAATGTCTGTCGTCCTGCAATAGACATATATAAGGTCAGAGCATGTTACAAGTTTAATGTAAACTTAATTTAACATTTGTCTTGCCTAAAATCAGTATTACACTTTTACATGAAATAGACCATTATAGTTTACAAATGCATCAGAATTTTGGACAATTGATTCCATAACATTTTACCTGTTCCCTCGGAGCACATTCCAAACGCATGGCACTTCCTGGGCGAGGCAAAGTAAATTGGGCCGACCTGCCTGGCATGATGCGGGTAATGTACTGTCTGGGCGAAGTCCCATGAATAGTGTATAGTGCAATCAAACGTACATGGTCCTGCCCCTGCAATATAATATATAAAAGAATATTTGAATTAAATTTAAAAATATTTAATGTTCAATTTTTTTTTTACTGACAATGAATATGATTCCTGGTTAAAATCTTACAAATCATAATTAAATTCTCTGTATTCATGCACATATAAAATATAACACTTTTTTTTTTTAATTATATTGAATAATGAGAACATATTTTAAACAGAAATAAATGAAATGCATGATAATTTTGATGCCAAAATATTTTCATATGTTTATAATAATAATAAAAATAATAATAATAATAACAATAATAACTTGTATGTCTAATTTGCATTTTCTATCTCACACCTTCAACAATATCCTGAGAAGCGCAAGTGGCTTTGCTGTCTAAAACTTGTGCTTTATATAAAAGCCGCTGCCTCCTAGCTATTTCTAGATGGTCAGAGTATTGTTTTGCCTGATCCTCTTTGTCTTCTTCTGACATTCTACCACTACTATTTAGCTTTGCCAAGAAGTTTTGACAGACAAAACATAAATCTGTAGCTGGTTTTGTAACATTGATATGTGGGCAAAGTTCTTTCCACCTTGTTCTGAATGTTTGAAGGGACACATGGCGATAACCTGCCTTTCCTGCACTGTCTTGGTATATGCTGTAAATATCAGCAAGTGTCTTGTCTGAGGGCAGTAACAACACTGTTGAATCAGGACCATTTGGCATTCGGCCTGGTAATGGCAATCCATTTTCATCTACATACTCTTCAATGAACTGCATTGATGGTAATCGATGTGTGTTGGCATGAATTGTGGGTGTCAAGCCTTCATCGTCATATGACTTTGTAATTCTCTTTAAGGTGGATGCGGGTGTTGCATGTGCAAAGCAAAAAGACAATTTGCAAATTTGATGTCCTTAAAAAAAATATTTTTGAGAAGGCTTTAGCCTTGGACGTTTTGTTTTCTTGTTCACTTAAGTGTGTTTATTGTTTGACCTATGGCAATTTACACTAGACTTAATTACTAGCTCTTTCTCTCTTAATGAAAGTTCCTGACAAGACAAGCGGTATTGTAGGAGTGTGTCAAACCCTACCACAGTTGATTGTAGGAGTGTGTCAAATCCTACCACAGTTGATTGTAGGAGTGTGTCAAATCCTACCACAGTTGAACATGGTTGGCCATAGAGAGCAGTACATTTTTTGCTTGAACCCTGACACAGCCGCCTCTTCCTTTTCATCAACCTGTCTCTTACCTGAGATATGAGTGTCATGACTGACGTGGGAAATACAAGAGGAATGGACATTTTCAATACCAGCGTCACTGCAGTCAGAATCATCTCTATCACCAACAAGTACTGAATTCAAACAAGTGTCTGCATTCTCAGGTTCATAGTTTGATGCATCATGATCACAATCAACAAGTGAAGAGCAAACTCTTTCTCCATTTAGTTTATACAGTAAATCAACATTATTAAGTTCATCAATAAAAACTTGTTCATTATTCTGGGAAATTTCATATGGAACTGTTGAGGCCTGGGAATAAATGTCTGTGTCTTGATTCATTTCTGAGATTCAACAATATACTGGTGAGCGAGTATTTGTCGGACAGTAGTATTATCCGGACGTTTTTAAATATTCGCGTTTCGTAACCGCTTTTCGTATTTTATCATCATAATACAAATAAACGCTTATATTTTCAAGTACGTTTCGTTTTTCTTCGAAAATAGTGAGTCTATTTTTTGGTAAAACCTCAAATGTTTACGTTGATAGTCTGAAACGCATGCAACTGTCGTCTGGGGAAGTAAAATGACGTGCGCATGCGCGATAAAATCCCAATTTGGGGCCCAGACAGGGTTTGTGATAGTTTTGGCTGTCTGCCCATTATAGCAGACGAACTCGGGCATAACATTATTGAACCTGCTACGACGTTAACGACGTGCGTAGTAGCTACATAGATACGTAACGTCTAGCAAACTCTTTAAAACGTCATGCTTCCGTATTTGTTTCAACGTCTTACTTATATTCTCTAGTAATTACTAAATCATTTGATAAAGTGGTATTATTTTGATATAAATCACGCATTTGATTATTTATTTGTTTTCTAATATAGACTGAATAAAGTTATAAAGCTTTCTCCGTATATTTCACTGTTAAAAAAAAAGGTCCGGAAAATACTACTGTCAACGTGAAAAATACAGTGTTTAATGTACCCCTTTCAGGGCCTCAATAGTTGCGCAAGCGCACAAGTGAAACTTATTTTGTTTACATACGGAAACGGCAATCGTGATACATCGACTATCTCCGGAATGCTCCGTAAGATAGATCTCGTGTCTATCGGGGAGCCATCTTTGCATGAACCACCCAACGCGTGATCCGCCTGTGTTATACGGCGATACACGACGCGTACAAAATAGTACCGTGTTAAAGGCCAAATAAACACATAGAATGAGATAAAAACAATGAAAATGTACGTTTTTGCATTAAATTATACTAATATTTGTATATATACTGACATAATTTTATGAAATAAATAGTCCACAAAACTGTACATGTATTGTTTACATTTTCATGATTATGATAGAGTCTGACTTCAAGATTGATTTAGATTATGCGATGAAAAAGCTGAAGTTTGAGTTCAGTTTTAGCGACTTTCAATTGCAAGCAATGAAAAGTCTTTATGAAAAGAAAGATACGATCGCAGTACTTCCAACTGGGTCTGGAAAAAGCCTTATATTTCAGGTAGTAATATGTTTTCGCTACATAAAATTTTAATGAAAATTTAAAGTGTACAGTATGTGTCCATAATACTTAACAGCGATAGCCCTTTCGCCGTGATGCAAATATTGCCCCGGAACAAAATATCACAATGTTTGCCCAGGGCTTAGTTTGCTATATTTAACTCACATTTTTCTGAATAATCAAGTCATTTTTTATTTCAATTTCAGATCACTATCTTGTCATTTTTTATTTCAATTTCAGATCACTATTAATTGTAATAATATATTAATTAATGTTATGAGTATTATGTAACATTTTGCTAGTAAATGAAGCAGTAACATGATTTAGATTAAATATGCATTCTTATTTGTATGTTATTATTCTTTTTTTTTTTTAAATTCCTTAAGTAAGAAATGTCAGTATAAAAACATATTTTTTCTTCATTCATATTCAGCAGGTATCATGGAAGTACCAGTTCTCGAACCTCTAACGATGTACCCTGGCCTGTTGACTTTGTTGCAAAAGCATTCTTGAAAACAACATTATAGATCACTATTTCAATCTCTGGTGCACATTTTTATGCATTAATAGTGACACAGATTCTGTATGTTTTAGACAATTTACACCGTATTATGTCGCCACCCTGCTATTTCAACTGTCATAGAGGCCTAAAAATAACTGACCTATTCTCGAACCCACAGCTATTAATAACGAACACATGGTGTATCACATGATCATCACTTGCTTTTCCAATGCAGCCGATAGGGGAACTCAAAGGGGAGTTTTTCTTTCAGAAAAATACCTAATAAAATTGTTTAACAAAACTAAATTATGATAGTAAATACATGATTGTACAGATTGTTTACCGTAGCACCGGTACACGTAATCGGATGACGTCTTACACACTTTGCTTACATGTAAATAGCGTACGAACGAAAGGTTCGAAAATAGGTGAGGTTCGAGAAAAGGTACCTACACGAGAGATACATACAATTTCGGATTTTAAATAGATACGTTATTTTTTTATTACCTAAAGAGTTTCAATTCATATATTTTTCCTTTTTACAAGAAATTATTTATGGGAAAAAGTGATCAATGGCTTTTTATTCCATACATTAACATGGCTCCTTCAGCGAAGAATGGCTGCGGACAGGCCCATGATTGTGCTAGTCATTTCTCCATTGAATTCGTTAATGCAGGATCAAGTGATCTCTCTGTGAGAGAGGGATAATGCAGCATGCTATATCAGCATAGATGCCTCATCAGTGACTACTTGCACAGAAGTAGAGGAAAATGAGTAGGCATATATGGTTTGGTATCAAAATTAAAATTGATGGTTTTATAACAAGTTTCAGTATGTTTTATCATGAAGGCTGACTGGTAGTGGTATCACAGTGTTTTTTTTACTACAAATTTTTTTTCTTAAAGTTATTTCTTCATCACGTACAACATAATACTTTGTTTGATGCAACTGATTAATGAGCTTTGGATTATTGAATAATGTAAACCGAATGTCTGTAAATATCTAAATCTAACTTGAGGGCGATTATCATTTATTTACAGATTAGAAGAATGTTCTGATGAAGAAACTGAATTGAAACTCAGGACAAGTGCTGGTATCGAATCAATTAAGGATGGACATTTTAACATAATTTACATGCATCCAGAAACAGTTTTTGTAAAAGAGATAGGGAAACTCTTGAGAAGCTCTGTCTTCAGGAGTCGCGTGTGCTGCACAGTGGTGGATGAAGTCCATATGGTTGCAGAATGGTAAATGTCCCTTTGTTTAGCTATAGAAAGCAATCTTCACAATTTTGCTGTTTTTTGTTTTAATTTTGTGGAATTACTTCCCCAATTGGCATAAGCAATGCAATGTCAACTTGCCAAATTCACCTGAACAGAAAGTAGGAAACTAACCTAGAAATTACCTTAACAGTTCAAATGAGTGCAATGTTAATTGTTATTTATGTCGTCCTTCTTATTAAAGAAAGTCAGGGGATAATGATATTTCTAAGGGAAAAAATCTGGCTTTTTTGCTAGTCTCTGGCTTTGGGGAAGTGGGTTATTTCCAAGACTTACAAACATTGCAGTTATGAATGTTTTAATAAAATATTCAACACCTATATTGCTAGCATTTACATCCCCACCATCACGGATTATAGCATTGATTGTACATGCATGTTCCCTTTACAATGACAAGTACTAGTTATAATTTTCCTTTGCTTCATTTGTTTATGTTGACTAAACACTTTATGATAGTATTCAAAACATATTTTTGTTTAAAAGTAAGTATTATCCAGTTAATGACAATACATTTACAAGTGTCTGTTATTTTTTTGCAGGGGGTCTGATTTTCGCCAGTCTTTCAACAGAGTAGGAGAACTGACTTGTTTGTTCCCAAGAGTACCTCACCTGGCAGTGACAGCTACTGCAACCCTTGGTGCACTGGAACGCCTAATCGAGACACTACAGTTCAAGAACACTACCAAAGTCCTAGCCAACCCAGACCGCCCTGATATTTCTTTGGAACAAAAAAGAAAGACTTCCAAATATTCACAAGTATGAAAAGTATGATTTGATAATGAATGAAGTGCTGTCCTAATTGAAAGACCAATATTTCCACTTTCCAGTCACCATAATGTAGTGTGATAATTTGGAATCGTTAGGCTATTGTTTTCTCCATTACCAGAGTCGTTCATATGCGACCCCCAACAAGTCTGGAGAAGTACATGCTAGAAATAGGCAGAGCAGGTCGCAATGGTAAAGCTGCAACTGCCTTGTGTTATTTTAACAACAGTGACATTGCAAACAATATAAAAGGTATTGACAGTGGAATGCGTGCTTATATTAAGAACAATTCAACATGCATGCGATTACAATTGGTTGGTCATTTCGGATACAACAGTGTATTATTTTCAGGTGACAAAGGAAGTTGTTGCAGTAATTGTAGAGCTACTTTAACTGACTAAGAGTTGACATTTAGATCTTTATTAACTCAGACAGTAATGATAAAATCACATGAACTATTAAATCAAAACCATGATAAAACAAATCACAATTTAGGTCATATGAATAATGTATTAAAATATGGTACAGTGTATGCATGTTAAAATATTTCAAGTCAACAACGCCCTTCAATTATATACATCATTTGCAATTAATGGTCAGATGTTGATTATTTGTTTAATTCATACAAATAATTGTTCTACTTGTTAAACTTTCTTCCAAAACAGTTTAAACTTTGGGCACACTTGATCAACATTATACGTCATCTTACATATAACATGCCCACGTCATCATGCTTTAACTATGTAAATGGTGCTTAAACAGTGCTCAACATTGTTAAAATTGTTGTTTACTATAATTAAGCCAGTTGATCTACATTGATACCAAACTCTTATAAAATTGTTGTAACAATAAACAGTTGTAGCCAAACAGAATTTTCTTAGCTAATTTGACAAATGGCATCGAGTCCTGACAAATAACAAAATTTGATCATTCATAAACGATAAAAATATTTGTTTTCTATATTTTTTGTACACGTTATTAAATATAAATGAAGTATTTGGCAAAACACGATGGGAAAACCATGAAAGCTTCACAGATGTAATTCCTTGGTGCTCCAATACAAGTAATGAATACAATAGATAATTAACTAATTATGACTGTTAAAACCTGTCAGTACACAGTACTGGGTCCATAATAAACGATTTCAAATTAAATACAAACAAAAACTTATAGTTGAGATGTTAAATAACAACGCTGAATTGCATCGACAGTACTGGATCCAACCACATAAGTTGTTTATAACATTTCTGTTATGACAAATAATAATACAATGTCTTAACACATGTGTAGGCATCAAATGTCAACAAAACAGGAAGACCTTTACAAACTGACATATTGTGCAAAATACTCTAGGGACAGATCTAGGATAAAAATGAGCAGGTTGCAGGGTGGAAAGCCGGACCAGTGTGGTGAAAATATCTATTAATTTGATAAATGCAGGATTTTAACTCATCTAATACCTCTAATTAAGGCGTGTAAGCAAAATTTATTCAGTTGTCAAAGCAAAACTACATTGAATTTCACAAGATTTTCAAGATTCCCGGGTTGACCAGTCCAGAGGGGCAGCGGGGGGGGGGGGGGGGGGGGGGCGAAAAGGAGCAGGGTGCAGCACATTGCTATTCTGCTCATGATCTTTCCATGAATACAGTCCCTTATTCAATGTCCTCATTTTATTCAGGCATTGGTAGTCCTCTCCTAAGCCTAAAGGCTGTTTAATACTTTTTCATTGAAAATCGTTCGCTTGCCTTCCAGGTCCACAAACACACTAGCTTTCATATTGACACTAGTGTCCACTTTTCGGCCTGGTACCTTAATGAATGGTCTAAGTTCCCTCAAGACTTTAGCGACAATTACAAGGTCATCCTTTTCAGCATGTTTCTTGTGCACTGAGGTTTTGTCAACAAAACCAATTTGACAGTCAATGTTTTTTTACAATTTTTTCACAGCAGCAGCAGCCGTTACTTTAATAATGGCTTTCTCAGTTTTATTAGCGCCTAGTCCACGAATAAGGTCCTTGATTTCCTTTACCTGGTTTTCCTTCTCCATATCTGCTGCTTTGTTTTTGCCTTCTGTGTCTTTCGGGATAACAAATGAAGCAGTTCGTACTTGAATGGCAAGTTTCGGTGGCATAATAATTTCAGTTTTAAGAACATAGTCTATGCATTCCACTAAGTATTTTGACATCGGTGAATGATTGAAGAAGAAAGGTATGGCCAATTTTAAGTTGTTGTTCAATCGAAAGATATCCCCCTCACGTATGGAATCTTTTAAGTTTAGCATCACAAAACAGTACTGAAGAAAATTCAGTACATAATTTTGAAGCTCATCTTCCTTCACTAAAGTCAATTCCAGTGGGGTTTCACCAACTATAATTGTCACACTTGATTGATTCTGGAACATTTTCAAAGGTACGGTTACCTTCAAAATAGGGTCCTCTATGTTGCACACTGATTGCAATTTTCTCATTTTCGACAGGGACTCTAATGCGTTGACCAGCAATTATTACAGGCACTTTACTTTGGCTTCCAACCTACACATGTATAGGCACATGTTTGTACTCATTTTGCAGTTCACTTATGAGAACAATATAGTTAATTGATTTGAACAATTTAATGGAATATTTGACATACTGACTATATTTTCAGCAATGATACCAAAAATACAGATAATTTCTTCCTTTGGGACCCTTTAAAGTTCTAAATAACTGTCAGAATGAATTTTAAATGCTGGTAGCAACAATTTTTGTCAAAGTGCATTTCTATAAATTATTATTTGCATTGTTATTTAACGCAATGTTTTTAAGGCATGATATGTTGGAATTAAGTAACATATTAATAATATGTTACAGTGAAAAACCTGCATTACAGTTTCATAAACTAACTTTATCAAAACTTAATGGGGCACACGGAAGTGTCATTAGTCCATCCATTGTCTTATTAAATTCCTGAAGCCTTCTAGGAAGATGGCTGCGACTGATATCTCCGTCTGGAACATTACGTGTTGGAGCACTTTCAAAATCCTTCATACCAAAGTACTCCACAGCTGCCTCCTGTATATAGGCCTTTCCAACAAGAAGCACAAAGTCCTCGTGTGCCTAACAAAACATTTTGAAGAGTAAATGATTAATAAGAAAAGAGCAGCACAATAGAAAAACAAGTAAAGATAACTTCAAATATGGAAAATCTGTAGAAACAGAGCATATTGCCTTATTCTGCTCTACCTTTGAAATGTTTGTCCAGCAATTTAAAATCTTATGACAGGTTATTTGTAAAACTTAAAGCATTGCATACTGAAATAATCTATTATAAATGTTGAAAAAAAGACACCACTTTTTGTCTTTCTCTTACAGAACCTCTTTCTCAGATAAATGATAAAAATTTTAAATTGTAAAAAATATAAATGATTTAAAAGCATATTTTAAGATGTGAATTTAATTATTTATGTTTTATATTGACTAACATTTTGGAAAACGCATACATGTATAAATAAAATTAACGCTTATAATATCCTTAAAATATTTAAAAATATGTTATTGTGATATTTTCTTACCTTAAAACGACTTTTAACATTGCCGTTCACGTTTGTCCTTTGAATTTGTGTTTTCAGGTTATACAGGGTCACAACATCTGTACCAGACGACTTCTTAAAAAACTTCAAGACAGTTTTCTAAAAATATTCATTATGTTACTATTTAATGTGTATACCGGTACTTACTATTAAATGCGATACAAATGGAGGGAAACTAAGGAATAATAGAAAAATTCATTTGAAAAAGTACAACTTTTGTGTTTAGATTTCCCTTAGGAGCTTTGAGAATATACATTTCCATAAATGATATGCAAATCAATATAGTTAATTATTCAGTCATTGTATGTGAATATCACTTGTTTAATTATTAACCTTTTGAACACAAAAAAGCATGTGGTTAAGATTGTGATGTGTTTGTGAATATTGTTGGAAAATAATCCTCTTAACAATAGCTTGGGAGGTCTTTAAATGTTATTGGGGGAAAACTGGGAACATCTATACTGGCGCTGTTGTTCCCATTAAGACCTGCATACTCACATGAAGAAAATCCATCTGCATATGAAACATCTCAACCACAACAGGGCATAGGTTTTCAAATCGTTCTTCCCTGGTATGTGCACCAAGGCGCAAACTCTTGGCCCCATCCAGCCTAACTCTTTGTCAGTTGATCACCACCAACTGGAACCATGAGGCTGGTCAGGTCATCCGCTATGATTGATTATTACAAAATGTACTGTTAACATGTTACTCAATCTTCATTTAAAGTACCTTAAATGGCTGCAATAATATATACATGTACAATGCTACAATTGTTTATTTGAGGTAAAGTAAAAAAATATGTACAAAAACATTAATTTACAATTAAACATGAACATAACAAAAATTGGTACATTAAACTTGTGATTATAAACTTCAGGCATGATAATGGACAGTTTGGAAAACCCCCCCCCCCCCACCAACCCCTTAAAATCTTGGCATTTTAACACATCATATAAAGTTTAACAACTTTTCTGATGATCTGATAAAAACGCACTTAAAAGTGACAATCATCAATGCAAGAAAACATGTAATATTTTTTAGTATTATTTAGCTTCTTTATCTGAGTAACTTTGTTACTACTAGAATAAGTGAAGTAAATCTAGAAGACTGATTTGTCACATAAATATTCATTGTACCACTAAAATAGTAGGTGGTAAATTGTTTACCTCCCTGAAAAAAACAAAGGCTTATTAAAAGTGTCTAGAACTGCTGATAAAATAAACAACTTCTTAAATTTATTGTACTATACTAAATTATACTAAAAATTTTTTTATAAATACTTACATCTGCCAGCCTTTGTGTACCATTCCTGAAGATATTTCTCATACTCATCCATGATTTGCACGCAGTCTTCATATTTACTTTCATTCTTTAACATAACGGGCAATCCAAAAGAAGTGGTTTTTCTCGACATTACATCCTGATAAAAATTGAAAACATGTCATTATTGCCAAAATGGAATGTAAACCTGTACACATGAACTTAATTGTGCTGCGAAAAACAAAAGAAGGCCAAGATAACCTTTTATTGTTCACCTATTTCAGTGGCGTTATGTGAAGAAACATGATTTCAGTGAAAATATTCAACTTTAACAGTGTTAAAATAGGTGTTTATGTTAGTCAATTTAGGTTTTTTATCACAGATGCCCAATATTTTACCATTAAGAAGACTTTATGTTAAGACCTTATGTAATGTTAAGAATACCTTATGTAATGTTAAGAAGACCTTATGTAATGTTAAGAAGACCTTATGTAATGTTAGAAAGACCTTATGTAATGTTAAGAAGACCTTATGTAATGTTAGAAAGACCTTATGTAATGTTAGAAAGACCTTATGTAATGTTAGAAAGACCTTATGTAATGTTAAGAAGACCTTATGTAATGTTAAGAAGACCTTATGTAATGTTAAGATACCTTATGTAATGTTAAGAAGACCTTGTGTAATGTTAAGAAGACCTTATGTAATGTTAAGAAGCAGTTAACATTGTTTGGCCTAGTGACCTAGTTTGTGAACACATATCATGACCCATATTTTAGAATACCCCAGAACCGCAGTCAACAGTAAGGCTTTTGATACAGATTCAATCACATATATTTAACCCTACAGTAATGTACTGTCTCTGAAGGATTTGTTTGAATTGAACAACAAATGTGTATGGTACCTGAAGGGGGAAATCTATGTGCTTTGGTACAACATTTTCCATCCATTTGAAGTCTGGATGTTCTATCAGTTGCCGGGCTATCAAGATTTTAATGTTTTGTTTAAAGATGTCTGTATCAGGTTTGAATCTGTCCATGTGTATTTCAGTATTCCTATTCTCCTTAAGATAGTTCACAAGGTATTCATTTTTATTGAAATCATCATCTGTTATTCTGTATGGGGTAAAATCACTTGCAAAGAAGTGATAATCCTTTGATTTATTATGCATTCGAATGTCCTTGGTTTGAACGAAAATGTCCACATTATCTCCATTCAACTGTCCACCCTTGCCATCATGGATAGGTTTTATCAAACTATGCTCACATTTTTCAGAACATTCAGCAATAATATTTGCCTTACTTTGAGCAGAAGTCGTAATATGCAGCTTGTTCAACCTGCTCGGGAGCTGAAAAAGTACAGAACATCAACAGAGGCAGTATTCACAAAGCAACATAAGTAATTTCTTATGTTTTTACTTAAGTTTAAAGTTTAAAATATATTATTACTATTGACTTAATAAGTATGTTGGTATATATTTACATTATTCAGAATACATTTTAGTGTTGATGTCATTTTAAAATATCAATATGCTTCACGCTTTCAATAAGGAATGATACAGTTAAGGACATTTCTGTATTTAAGGATAAGAATAAAATTTGACTTAAGATGCTTTGTGGATACAACCCCTGGTACTGATCATAAGTAAATGCATTCAGTTAATAAATATTATATAAACTTATAAAATTGCTAAGCACACATTGAATTACAACATAAAAATATATTAAGTATCTCAAACTATTTAATCATAATTAAAAGAAACACCTTGAAATGTTTATTGGACGCTCATTTGAATGACCATTTTTTAGTACTGGTAATACTTATCTAAAAATGTATTGAGGCAAAAAAATAAGAGCTGTCTCAGGACAACACGCTCGACTATTCACTCCGCTTTGATAGTATATGAATTCTGTCAGTGACCTTACATAATGACCATGAAAATATATGTGGAATTTCAACTGAATATATGTAGTAGTTACAGAGACATGTACTTGCAAACAAACTTTAACGTGAATATTTCCAAGCTCAAAAAGTGGCATAATTCTGCTAAATTGCAGGTCAGAGTTATGGACCTTGGTCAGTGACCTAACATAATGACCCTGAAGACATGTGTGAAGTTTCAATTGAATATATGTAGTAGTTACAGAGATATGTACTTGTTGCATGCAAACCTTTATCCTGAATTTTCACTTGCATGAAAACCTTAACCTGACTTTTCTAATTACAAAAAGGGGCATAATTCTGCTAAATTGCAGGTCAGAGTTATGGGCCTTGGTCAGTGACCTCATATAATGACCACGAAGACATGTGTGAAGTTTCAATTTAATATATGTAGTAGTTGAAGATATGGACATGTTGCACGCAAACCTTAAAGGGACTATGCATCGAAAAGGGTCTCTGGGGGACAATTTCTTTTTAAAAAATCTGTAATTTAAATATTAATACTGTCATATAATATCGGTTAAAACAGGGTATATATAATGTAAAAAGAGTGTACGCATTCTGGGATAAAAATCAATTTATAATTGTGAGTTGTGTTTGTTTGGCCCTTTTCCTGTTTACATTTTGATGTCAGAATTGTGAGAATTTTGTATAACCATAGTTTACACACGACTCCTTACCAACCATGATAGCGCAGTTGGTTAAAGCACTGTGTACTGTCATTTCTTCGTATGGCTCCAAAGTCGTGAGTTTCATACCCACATGGTGTTTTAATTTTTACAATTATTTTTCTGATTTGTTTTTATAGAATATGTTAATATGTATTATATTATGTTTCATTTATTTAATGCACATGTCTTAGTAAAGCGCATTTATATCAAATAATATAATTTATAGTGCAAAAGGAAGCCAATTTTTGGTTAACATAGTCCTTTTAACCAGAGCATTACCCCGATGCGGATGCTGACGAACGGGTGAGTAGTATAGCTCGAACTATTCAGTGAATAGTCAAGCTAAAAACAATCATACCAGTACCAGTATTAATTACATGAAAGCCAGTGTTCAATTAATGAAACTAATACAGCTATAAATATCACAATATATGATACTTTGTTGTCAGCATGACATTTCACAGCAAGGATTGTCATCATTCGTTGTACTGCTGAAATCTTCTTGTTACGGCTGTTGAGAATCATGCTGTATAACATAACAATTGTGGCCTTCTTGTTACCACTGTCACCAACTAAAGCACTTAGCAGATTGAACAGGAAAGGAATGTTCAGTTCTAGTTCCTGATAAGCCTGAACAAACAAGTTTCTTCGGATAACATACTCGGATCCCTTTGATTAAGAACACTAACATCTTTTCCTACCATCTGTGAAATTGCTGCCTGTAGTTCTAGAATAATCTTCTGCTTGGCATCATCAGCCACGACTGATCTTGTGGAAGTCACCTTCTCACTCTCAGTTCCTCCAGGCTTAACTATCATGGAAATGTGAATCCTTGAGTATATTTAGCAAGTTAAATACAGCAATTTCTAAATTCAACTATATGTAAAAATTGGTAATCAATTTATTTCCATATGGAACAATCCAATTCTAAGATTTATTTAGGTAAAGTTCAATTAATTCACAAGAACAAATTACTTATTTCTTGATGACGGCCAGTAAGTACAAGATGTATAATTTTAAATAAATATATTTTTTATTAAATGCCATATTGTTTGCATTGCAGGTTGCGAACCTCTTCTATAAAAGGCCACATACGAAAACCCAAATTGTACCCACTAATACAATCCGAAAGGTAGACAAACATCCATATGTTTTTTAGATTAGTACCAAAAATAATAACAATAATAAGAGCATATAGAGAAGTTGTGCTGGTTAGGAGTCTATAGCCATCTGAAGACTCATACATTGTATACATTTTTTAATCTCCTAAATGTAACTACCGGTATATTGTATTGTAATTACATCTTTACAGAACAAGTCATATTTAGTTATGAGAAAACATTTCATGTATCTGATTTTGTTACCCATTAGTTACTGATTGAAAAACTATGTATTATACTGTTTCTCCTTTATTTGCAGTTAAGAAAGCAAACTCTTTGGTCATTTTCAAATGTGTAATCACTCAATTAATGATCAATTGATGATAGCCCTTACTTAAAATAATTATATCAGTATATTATACTATTACTCTACTAACCCTAGGTATAGTTGTACTTGTTGTGTTTTAACAAAAGAAAAAAAAGAGAACAGTTTCTACTTCTATTAACATGCATAAACTAAAGCATGGCAATTATATTCTAAATTAAAGAAACATACACTTACCTCTTGAACACTGTAAAAGAGTGTGTTGAGAGACGAATCTTAATAGCATCATGTTTATGAAACATAAGTTGAAATCACTATGTTTCACAAAAATGACACTCAAAAGAAATCTAAAGTTCAAACCTCTGTTCATCAACAAAGTAGCCTAGGATATCCAATGTAAGACACTTCTTTGTTTTCCAATATTCAACTTCTGGAAATAAAATAGTATTAAATTTTTGACAACTTTCTTTAAGAAAGATAATACTTAGCATATTTAAGTAGGTAGAAGTCTTGGCCATGTGACCATTTATTAGCACTATTACTATAATTTCCTGATGCCAGATCTGAAAGCTCATCACCAAATCCGAGAAATTATTTTTTTCTAACATTTTTGACAGTGAATAATATTATATTTTTTAAATATATAGTTGGCTTCATGTGAAACAGAAATTTTTTCATTTTAGCAATATATATCAGTGATTTATCAGGGAAAAATGTCACTGATTGTTTTATCTGGCATCAGTAGCAGATAACTGTGAGTAACAATTCAACAAGGAAAATGTTACATATATGTAACAATAAGGCATTCAGAACAAGGAAGGTGCAAATGGGAAATATATTCCCAACAAGAGTTGTATACCTGAGTAACTATGATCACCAAGTCCAAAAAATAACTGTTTTTTTGGACCGGTTTTTTCTCCACCTTCAAGTTGACTGTCAGTTTTTTTATTTACTAATAAAATAAAATTTCATATAGCTTTTTACTTGTACATGACACGAAAATAAATTAATCATAGTATTCTGAAAAACAAGCAATGGCAAGAAAAATTATTTCCAAACAATTGTTTGTGAAAATATGTGTAGCAACTAACCAAATAACCTGTTCTAACAAGTCTCATTTTTTGTAAATAATAATAATTAATGCATTTTAAATTAAATTTTAAATAAACTTTCTGTATAATGCGCTGGAAACTTAAACAAAACATGGTATAATAAAAAGTCATTATAAATTGCTAGTTTACCTACCCAATTTCAATTTTTCAAGGCTATTCATCAGTCCATCAATCACTGTAGTCTTTCATCGTAGTGTTTGTTTTAGTTTTTCTAGACTACTGGTAAGTCCCTCAAATACAGTAAGTTTTCTTTGTGGCGTTTTTTTTCCCCTGGTTATTTGACATTATATTTTCTTCATTAACTGACTTCATTCTTTTTGACTTTGGTGTCACTGTGCTACTTTTGTCTGGACTTTTAAAATGCTTTTGATTTCCAGTCTGTTGATGTCTTTTTGTGACTGTTCTAAAATAAATAAAAATAATAGAAAATTAATAAAATAATGTGTCAAACTGTCATGGTGAAGGGTATTATCGGTGTATTAAGGTTTGGACAGTAGTTAAAGCCATAAACTTGCTTGAAATAAAAATACTGTTTAGTCAGTTTTTATTTGTGAGTTTATTGTATTTCACAATTTAAAACGATGGAATTCCAGTTCAGTTTATCCTAACATGAATTTAGGAGTTGGTTTCATGCTGGTGTAATCTATGTCAATACTGCTATGCCCTCTGAAAAGTTTTATTCATTTACACCTATAAGGTTAATTTCAAACAATGCCAAATGTTTGTTAATCATTGTTTTGAGTTTGTAAAATTACTAAGTAAATTAAGAAGCACAGAATGCACAATATTCACATATATAATACCTGTTAATTTAACAATGAGCCATACTATATTATTATTTTGATATACACTAGTAATATACTTACCCTCCAGTACTATATATCAAAATGAATCCCCTATTTAAATTACTTTTAAAAATATAATAGATGTGTTAAATTGATGCCATGATGGCCTTATGACCATAAATCTATATTAATGATTACCGTATATAATTAAAACTACCGGATTGTTCATTTCTGATCTAAAACGCCCAAATAAATAACGTCAAACAAAACGATTATTAATAATTAAGAATTTACCTAAGGCTAAGTTAACCTACCTCCTGAATAAAGCAAATTGGTGCAATCTTCGCCAACAGCATCTACAAATGTTTTTAATATTGTTTTCAACAAGAAAATTAATGTCCACAATCTGCCTAACATCGTCACAATCTGCATGTCGACCTCTAGGAGTAGGAGCATACATATCTCTGTCGGGTTTGAAACACAAGTTACATTCAGCCATGGGCGCCGCCATTTTGTCAGCCATTTTAAAAGTAGTTCAAAATGTTGCATGATGTACCAGAGGCGATTTATTTTTAAAATCGCCTGTGTACCCAGGGTGACGCAAATGGGTGATCAACCCAGGATGTTACAAGCGAATTTTCATCGTTGAGTTTGTTCATGAGTTAAAACTGTCCCAAAATAAATGCATATTTCGTCCGACAAATACTCGCTCACCAGTAATATTTTGCAGAAGACAGTTTGTAAGATTTATATACCTCCGCGTTACAAATTCACTTCCGGGTTACACATTCAATTAAGACCGAAATGGTACTTTTACAGATATTTACCGAGTGTCATTGTTTATATGGGTTGTACAACAATAGTGAAGGTACCTGGCCATAATTATATTAGCATTTCATGATAAATACTGCGATATTTTGCAAAGAAAAACGAAGAAAACCTACCTTGTAATGTAACAGGAAGTTCTGTGTTTGTTGACAAGGTCAAACGGTCAGTAAAAGATACTCGTTCAAATCGTCCGAGGTTACATAAAACTATTTAATCTGTTATATGAACAACGACCAATTGTATTATGCCAAAAAATACTAATTGGCATGTCATTTCATTATTATTTAACACTGTTATCGATACAATATTGCGAGAAAAATATGCGCAAAGAAGTGTGACAACTTTATCTCGCATTTTCTCGGAAATGACGTCAGCGCCAAATGGGTCAAAATCGGCCACAAATACTGACTTGCGCTCAGTGTTGCGCAATAGCGAACAACTGAAGAGCGTTCAGCACTTTGACTTTGGTAAATACAACACGTGCTAACGTAATGACCACACACAAAAAAGTTGTCCCTGGTCCGGCCAACTTTGTCCATGAAACTAATGTGTTAATGTCTTCATCTTGGGACCCAAAAGTTCGCAAACTATGCCTGTATCTAAAAATGACATTTTCATAGTAAAATAACGAATACCTGTGTAATAGCAAAACGGTTATACAAACTCTATCAGTATTAATAGTATATAACAACAGACATACATTTGATGTATCTACTCGTATAATTTATATAAAAAAACACACGTAACAATAGGACAATAGATATAATTATCAAGATGACATATTGAATGTCGTGTATGTATTATAAATTAAATTGTGCGTGAAGTTAAAAAACATATGTGGCGTGTCGTGGGAAAACCGAGCTTAACGCATGTGCGTAAAGTGTCGATTAGCCTGTGCAGTAAGTCCCGGATTAGCCTGTGCAGTCAGCACAGGCTAATCCGTGACAACACTTTCCGCTATTATGGTATTTTCTGTTTTAAGGAAGTCTCTTCTCACCATAAATCCACTGTAAGTCGAAGGTGCCGTCCCGGATTAGCCTGTGCGGACTGCACATGCTAATCCGGGACGACACTTTACGCACATGCATTAAGACCGGTTTTCCCACGACGCCCCTCATATCCCTTTTTTACTTCCTTCATGACTAATATGTATTTAGTTTTGAGATATGGAACCGTATTCAGCAACCCATTCTTAGGTAAGACGTAATAATTAAGCATATTATACACATTGTTCTATTCTAACAACACTGTTAATTCACTTAATTTGAATCTTAATTGGTATTCACAAACACACATTTTTAGCAATCTTTATTTAGAATGAGTTATATCTCACATAAGCGACACGTTTGTAGTAATTTGTTCTGTATGACCGCGTCTAGGACAAAATCTGTAAACATGGTATGGTTCTTGCCGATAACGACGGTATTGTGCAATACGCGTTTATACCTCAGTTAGACACGTGGGCTTATTCAATAACCGTGTAACGAACACAGTGTCACGAAACAAACACACATTGTATAATCAGCAGAAATTTCCAGTTTGCGTCATTAAAAATTAAATTCCCTAGAATATTAAATCCATTCATTGTTTTGGCAGATGCATATGTCGTGTTAAAACATCAGTTGCTGTTGTAATACAAGGAATGGCGTCTTTCTATAAATATCGTCGCGTCGCGTCGCGTCACAGCCACAGACCAATCTCCGCACGGGGAGCATAAGACTGTAGACTACTTTTGTCGAAATGCCAATTTTTTAGTCCGTGCTAGTTTTGTTGAACTTTTCGCGTTAAAATCGTGTATTTACAAAAAAAATTAATGAACAGTATCATTTATTTGCAAATTATAAATCAAATATGAAACAATAAAGAAAATACAATATAAACGAATAAAAATATCGATTCAAACACATCACTGTATTATTTCATCGAATTCCTTTTAAAAAGCGGTTATAAGGTATTGGGCGTACACGCTTTGTGGCAGACAGACACCCGGACAGACGGACGAACGTACTGACATGCAAACTAAACTTCATTGGACGTTTACTGATTCGTGGAGGCTTACAATATACTTTAGACAAAAATAGCCAATATTTATCAACAAAAGTAGCTTAGGGTTTAGTATCTCCGTTTCCGCACAAATTGCTGACTGGTTCCGAGCATATCTCGCATCAGCTCTCTTTCGGCTCCAACTTCTATGTGACCATAGTTAAATTAAATCGGCGGACAAGCGCAAAAGAAAACAATGTGGACACCGTAAAATCCTTACGATGTTATGTTTACTTGTTTAGTTCTCTCGTTTGTTTTTAACCGTCCGCAATATTTACGTATGTCCTGGCCAATAATGCACTATTTCAGAAAGAATTTAATAAAAAAGTAATAATAATAAATATATAAGTAAATCATTCCAGATCTGGAAGTTCCCTTACGTTGGGAGGGGACCGATTTGAAAGTCTTGAGCTGCTAGGGAAAACCATGAAAGAAATTTCATTCCCCAGAATTTCTTGTCGAACTTGCGTGCACACAGGTCAGGTTTTTGACCGATGTGTACACACAACTGGATACATCACTCAAATAATTTGAATATGATTTATATTTATAGAACTATTACCTTTTTTCATTATAGTTTACAATTGATTTAAATTTCGTTTATATCAGTGTTTTGCAAACGATTATTAATGTAAGACAATACTAATTTAACGTGTTGTTAAATGTTTTAATGAACAAGAAGGATAACTGGTTCGGCCGTATTGCGCTGGCAGAAACTATGCTGCAGTTATTCCCCTTTGGATCTAAAAATAAACCAGAAAAAAGTCGATCAGCAAGCTATGACGTACTTCCAACGTGTGTACTGTGTATTGAAATGTGTGTATTGGATAAACTACTATCAACATAGCGAAACGGTGAATTTGTACACCCATTTCATACTCGAATATTTACATGTTGGATTACATTAATGAAGTGACAACCGAACACATATGATAATTGTAAATTTGCCGTGTATTGGATACGATCTTTACCTATTTGTGTTTTATGTCGGAGGCTTGTTAACCAGTTAATGTATTGAATATGAAAACAAACAGGAAATGCAGGCTTGCTGTGGTTAACCGCAGTTGAAAAACCACATGTCTATTTGGAAGGATTATAATTGTGATATTTGTAGTGCAATAAACAGCGCATAATTTGGATTTATTATTTTATTGCTATCGAATACGCCGTTAACGTAAGTAAACTTAAAATATCCGTTATTTATGATTGATTTATCATTGTTTTTATGTTAGACCACATCGCTTCAAATGTGTTAAATGGTAATACAAACGTACTTTAATTCGAATATATAGAAGGTTGGTATAGATAGATCTATATGTTCGATGTCGTTCTATGAGCAAAGCCAGTACCGTACCACTGATAACAGGCTCACGGAATCAGAACACTTGGCATTCGACTGGTTCGAACTCTCGACCTTTCGATACTAGGGCGAAAAGCATGCCAGTCGCTTGACATGTTTTTGCGTGTTGCACAATTTACGCTTTTTGTCATGAGTCAATGTGTTTTAATATTATTGACACGTAATCATGGCTGTATTCTGTACAATTCACATGTTATTGCGTTTGTACCCAAGCGCTGCACCACACAGCAGCCGATACCGTGGCGGATATTACCCTGACATCTGACAGGAAATTAATGAAAAATCAACGATCAAATGACATGAATTAATTATAACATGACCACAAATTAATCGTATGACAAACAAGATAGTTTTCCTGGGTATCTAATAGATGAGTTTCTGTGTTGAGTGTGTGTTTACCTCACGGTGATGTTTTGTTTTATAAACAGCATTGTATTACTAGTTGGTGTATTATATTTACTATAGCTCACAACTTCAGTTTCAACGGAAAATCGACATGACTTAAGCGGTAGCTTTAAATACCACCACATCATCATAAAAATCACTCTTTCTACTCCTATCATCACTACCGCCACCATCATCACCATCACCACCGCTATCATTACCCTCTCCACCACTATCAACACCACCATCACTATCATCATCACCATCAGCACCGCCATCATTACCATCACCATCACTATTATCACCATCCCCATCACTACCATCACCACCACTATCAACACCACCACAATCACTATCAACACCATCACCACCACTATCATCACCATCACCACCACTATCATCACCATCACCACCGCCATCATTACCATCACCATCACCAACACTATCATCACCATCACCACCACCATCATTACCATTACCATCACCATCGCTATTATCACCATCCCCATCACTACCATCACCACCACTATCAACACCACCGCAATCACTATCAACACCATCACCACCACTATCATCACCATCACCACCACTATCATCACCATCACCACCGCCATCATTACCATCACCATCACCAACACTATCATCACCATCACCACCACCATCATTACCATTACCATCACCATCACTATTATCACCATCCCATCACTACCATCACCACCACTATCAACACCACCACAATCACTATCAACACCATCACCACCACTATCATCACCATCACCACCACTATCATTACCATAGAGGTGATGGTCACAAGCATCACCACCACTAGCATTACTGTCACCACACCACCACCACCATTATCACCGCCATCATCATCATTATCATCATCATCAACAACAAACCCCACAATCACCAAAATTATCATCACCATAACCACCCACTACAACAACAAAAGAAACGCCAAAAGCATCAAAACGAAGTCGTCGAAAACTACACATGTCTTTTAAAAATATAAAAGCATTTATGGAAACAAGTTCGCAACTGTAGGGCGACCGTGTGGACAATTTTACTACGCATTTGTTTGATTTTTACTTATTTGAAATCGATAGCTTAGTACTAAGCGTGCCACGTATTAACAAGTCTTCTACTCCTATTCAGCGGCGGAGATCACGTATTGAACTAGTTCAGGCTTCAAACGACCTTTCGGTTCTTTGTTGGACCTTTGGGTTCTTTGTTGTACTTAATATTAGCTTAAGTGTTCTTATCGCGATTACATGCGCATTATATGCTATATTAAAATTAATAGGACCGAAGTATAATTAATTTTTAATTATAGTAATCGTAGCCTACCTGTTACAGTATCAGCTGCAGACATTCTGAAATTGTAACAATGTTTCAGACATTTTTAGCACTTTATACTGGCAATACCAGAGCAAATATACTATTAGTGCTTGTAGCCAAGAACAACTATTAGTTCATGTGGTTTAGTATAAGTCGAAACTACTTGAACTAATATCTGTTCTTAAAATAGTTTTTTCCTAATAAAGGGAACGACATTTATGATTCTTATCTTAAAGTTTAATACTGTTTTTTGGCGTAATTATCATTAACGGTCGACTGTCTATTAAATTGGACAGCTCAAGATTGCTCTTAACCGGCGTCCCTTTTGTTGTTACATAAATGAACATGTTTATATTAATGGATGTTTTCGGAGCATAACTTGTATAAGTTTAAGTCTATAGTGCTAATCGGGCTTACCCACGTACAAATATGCAAAATTTTGCTAGCTTAATGGTCCGATATAATGTCTTGGTTACAGTTGGAAAGATAGCAGAATTTTTGAAACACTATCGCACAATGGTAAAGTAAAACTGACGTAGATATTTTCTATTTATACTCATGTAATCAATCAAAATATTCGTTGGAGTGATTTATGTATGTACGTAATAAACGTTCCGATGAATGCGCACTTGTATGCACCTATCAATGTTTTCCCCCGGGGGGGGGGGGGGGGAGTGGAGCGGTGGCCATAATAGACTTTGGTCGGATTTTAGATCCCGGTAATACAGGCCTCCAGGCCATTTGATAGACATATACCATCTTCCACTGAGGGGATTTAGACAAATATAGGTCCATTATGTACGGGTAATTAATTAATTGCGCGCATTATATTTCTAGAGTGTTATATAAATGCGAAGCTTCTAATGTTTAAATATACGTATAGAAAGAACCAACGAACGCAGAACTGGTTAGTACGCATGTACTGGAGGTATGCGCGTTCACAATATCATTAAATGTTAATGCAGTGTTGTTGTGTTAACTGTTTTATCTGGAGAAACGTGGCTGCTACCAATCCTTTTATTCGCGAAGTGATTCGTGTAAATGATGAATGTTTTCAGACGCTTTATATTTTCAGAAAACGCATCATGGGGGCATGTCATGAGAAACCGGGCTTAATACACGTGCGTAAAGTGTCGTCCCGGATTAGCCTGTGCAGTCCGCACAGGCTAATCCAGGACGACACTTTCCGCTTTTATCCGTGTAGTTTTTGATTAAAGAAAGTCTCTTTTAAACATACATCCACAGGCTGATACGGGACGAAACTTTACGCACATGCATTGAGTCCGGACTTCCCACGACTCGCATCGCCATGATTGTATTGGCAAAACTTGCGTTATATAGAAATATGATCAATTAAATACTGGAGTAAGTTAACATGGAATGATTTACATTCGCGAAAGAATTCAGTTAAACATTTATGTGTGATATAAAAAGTTGAAAAAATGATATTTTAAGATTTTATTCAGCCTTTTCAATTAATTATGTGGTCAATAATTAGAACAAATGCTTAAGGAAATATAAGGAAATATATTGCGTTTGTTGTTAAAAATGACTTGAGGAGAACATCAGTCCTGTAGAATTGAATCAAAATTTAGTCTGAATTGAAACAACGTACATTTGACAGTGTTGTTAAGCAGTCGTCAAGATAATTAGTATGTTTTTCATTTTAATTGAAAAAAAAAGCTATGGAACGTTAAAGAAATGACGTGCCTTGTTAGGCCGTATACAGCTCACGCCGTATATAGCATACGTGTGAACTGTATAAGTTGGTTGACAACTCATACAGCTTACGGTGAGCCATATTCGTTGGTTGATAACGTATACAGCTGACGTTAACGGTATACGTTGGATATGTACATATACTTTTGAAATAGTTCTTTCGTCTTAACGTATATAGCTCACATGGTGAGTGACCAGTATAAAAACATTATTGTGATTACTTGTATACTTGATCGTCACCACCACTATCATAATCTTGGTCGTTGTAGTAAAAGTAGATTTATTAGAAATAACAGTAGCAGCGGCAGTAGTAGTAATGGCAGTAGCAGGAGCAAAATCAGAAGCAGCAGCAACAGCAGCAGCGACAGTCGCAGAAGCAGCAGCAGCAGCAGTAGCAGTAGTGGTGGTAGTAGTCGTAGTAGTAGTAGTAGTAGTAGTAGTAGTAGTAGTAGTAGTAGTAGTAGTAGTAGTAGTAGTAGTAGTAGTAGTAGTAGTAGTGGTGGTGGTAGTAAAATCTTTTTTAATGAAGGTAGCTTATTTAGTTATGTAATACTACTTAGCCAACACACACACAAAATCAATGAAACATGAACAAAACATAGGCCAAACTAAAGTTCAAACAGAAATCATGTTGACAATCTAGTAGAAAAAGCAACAGTAGAAATAGCTGCAGTATCGTCCTTATCTTCATCAAAATCAGCAACTGTCTAAAAAATTGTAGTACATACACACAAGAGGCCAAGGCTAAAGTAACAACACCTGTATTAAGAACCAGGTGTGCTTATGAGCCTCACCCATGTTCGCCATGTTCACAATTTTTAAAGGGCCACCCAAAGATCATCTGTTGGAAACGATAATCAAATAAGTTCGAAAGTTTCAGATATTTTTTAAGTTTTTCCTAACATAACAAACACAACGAAAGTAAGCCCCGCCCCTGTGCAGGCATGTTTTTTTTTTACTGATCCCTGTATTTTCACAATTTATATAGAGGCTCACACAATGAACATTTGCGAAACATACCTTTTCTAATTGGACCTGCAATTTCTAGGAATATTTTTAAAGTTTCCCACATGGACATAAAAGGAAAATAAGCCCCGTCCCCCAGGCAGACATGTTTTTTTTTCACGGATTGCAATAAATTTCATAATTTATATAGAGGGTTGCCCAAGGAACATATGTGCCAAATTATTTTTAAATCAGACGAGGGAGTTCAGATAAAAAGCATTATTAAGGTTTTGCTTTCGGTTTGCCATGACAACCAGAGGTTTAAATGGAATGACATTATTTTAGCAACTTCATGAAATAACGACCCAAATATAATTTCTATCAAATTTCGTTGTTTGGCTTAGTAGTTTCAGAGGATATGTCGTTTAAGTAATTGTGGCCGAAAGGAAGGACGCACGCCGGACGCCAGAAAAATAGAATACTAATAGCTCACGCTCATCCACGGTAGAATAATGACCCCTGTAATATTTCGAATGAACGTTACTGCGATTGAAGGACGGACGGACAGACGGACAGACAAGACAGACAGACAGACAGACAGACAGACAGACAGACAGACAGACAGACAAACAGACAGACTACTTATACAGCAGCAGCAGCAGGCGATATGCAGCATCCTTACGTATACAGCTTAGTCGAACTGTATTCGGTGAAAGCTGTGTACGGGTTTATAGTCAACGTATACATCTGACACGTAAGCTGTATACGGCGTGAGCTGTATACGGTCTAACAGTGCCTAGAACTAACGACAAATTAATCTTGTCACGAATAGCTATGACTATAGTAACATGCCATGCGGACGTAACATATACATCGCCAATCGCCCGATTGTTAAAACTTACATATATATTGTAGTGCCAAAAGGGAAATTAATGCGTAAGGGTTAATACTTTTAACACGACCTATATATGTGTTGACTTATCGGTATTTGCATTGTTAAATTCAATTATTTTTACCTTGTTCAACCCGGATTTCCATCGTTATCAGAAATGCTTACCCTTCCACAGGAAAGTCATATCCTCACAGGTCTACATATTCATGCGCGTTAAAATATAAGGCCAACCTTAAAAAAAAATGTGTGTTTGCAATTGCCTACCCAAGGTTGTTGGTAAAGGGTAGGTAGGTATGCAATTTGTTTGGGGGGGGGGGGGAGGGGGGTGTGTGCAAATTTAGGAATGATCCATTTTGCATCAACATATAGCGTATAACACAGATATTGCTTTTGATTATATAATCAAGTGTCTGTTAGCAATCATCTTTAATTAGACCATGAATGCTGACAAGCAGACCGTTATTTTCACAAGTTTGATGAAACATTAATAGAATTGCATTTGATATGGCCTTTTACAAGCAAGGTTCTAGCTGGTACAGTTAAGTTATTAACCCAATGGACAATAACCGAAATGAAAGAAGAGCGAGCTTTTATTTAACCCAAAGAAAAAATATTCGGATTTAAAAAAATTGGTTTTATTTAACAACGAAAATCTTTTGAGTCGGTACTTTTTCGTCGGGTAGGTAGGCAATGCCAAACAAAGATAAGTTTAATGTTGGCCTAAGGATGGCCATGTATCCACGTTTAATTATTCGTATATATAGATAGTGGATGCATATTAAACTGTTTTATATGCTTCATCCATTAAATCGTTCAAAGCGCTGTTAGACCGTATACAGCTCACGCCGTATACAGCTTACGTGTGAGCTGTATACGTTAGTTGATAACGTATACAGCTTACGAGGAGCCATATTCGTTGGTTGACAACGTATAAAGCTTACGTTAGCTGTATACGTTGGATATTTACATATACTTTTGAAATAGGTCTTTCGTCTTAACGTATATAGCCCACATGGTAAGTGGCTAGTATAAAACATGATTGTAGTAGTAGTAGTAGTAGTAGTAGTAGTACTAGTCCGCCATGTTGGCAATTTTTAAAAGGCCACCAAAAAGCATCTGAACGAAACGACATTTCAATAAGTGTAATAGTTTCAGAAAACTACATTGTTAAACTTTCTCTTATCCCTATGTATTTCACAATTTATATAGAGGGTCACACAAGGAACATTTGTTTCACATACTTGTTGAAATTGGACCTAAAGTTTATATGAAGATTTTTAAAGTTTCCCTCAATGGACATAAACTAAAATTAGCCCCGTCCCTGTGGCAGCCATGTTGTTTCACTGATTGCAGTAAATTTAATAATTTAGAGGGTCGCCCAGGGAGAACATTTGTGCCATATTATTTTTTTTATCTGTCGAGGGATTTCCGAGAAAAAGATTTATGAAGGTTTTCCCTTCGTTTGCAATGGCAACCAGAGGTTTTAATGATATTACAAATTTAGTAGATGACTACCCATAGATCATTTCTGTGAAATGTTTTTCAGTTTGGGTCAGTAGTTTTAGAGGAGATGTCGTTTGAAATAAATTTGGACGGACAGAAGGACGTACGGCGAACGCCGGACAAATAGGATACTAACAGCTCACCCTCATCCACGGCATAATAATGACCCCTGTAACTTTTCTAATGAAAGTTAATGCGATTGAAGGACGAATGAACAATCGAAAGGGCGTAAGGACGGACGGGCGGAATGGCGGGCGGACGGACGGACAGACAGACACACTATTTATACTACTTCTGACACAGCACTAGCAGCACCAGCATTCAGACTTCAAACATGCATTCGCAAGACTGTGTTCATGACGATGCTGATGCTGATGATGTTTTTGCTGACGACGATGGTGATAATGATGGTGAAATCGTCATCTTTTAGACATGAGCTATATACGGCGATATGCAGCATCTTGACGTATACAGCTTACGGTGAGCTGTATTCGGTGTACGCTGTATACGGTTTTATGGTCAACGTATACAGCTCACGCGTAAGCTGTATGCGGCGTGAGCTGTATACGGTCTAGCAAAGCGCGCATGCACGTGTGTAACAAACGCTCTCTTAGTGCAGTTAGGTACATTTCGCTATGATTATTGATGCATGACTCACAGGGGATTTTCTTCGAGTATTAGGATGAAGTGTTCAATGCAACTGTTAAGCGAAGAAGCAGGAAACATCTCCGTTTACTTTCGTCTTTGGCTGTTTATGTCTTAGTATATGACAACCAGCCTCTTAGATTAAAACGGATCCATTTGTTGTATGGAACAAATACTGAAGGATTTCCGCATCAACCATTGTTAAATGTGTAAAACGTGACATTTAAACGAACAGACAATACCTGATAATAATCAAATTGTGTATTTTATGTACTAGCACATTTAAAACTCCTTTGCAAATCGCAATGTAATATTTAACACGGAATTTACATGGGAAATCCCTGTGATTTACAACAAATAATACGCATTTATAAATATACATGTACAATATAATTATATTTCTAAATACAGTAAAACCTGTGAAAATCGAACAGCATCGGGACCGTTCGGTTTTCACAGGGATTCGATTTACCCAGGTTTTCTTATAACTCCGTCATTTCCAATAAATATACATTCTTTTTTTTCCAGTATCATTATACAGCATACTTTAATGTACTTTCTTTAGAATGTTTAACATTGCAACAAGAATAATAATAAATAGCCCCGAAAGATACTAAAGCAATAAAATATTTACTAAAACAATGAACTATTAACAATCTGATAACATTAATATTGGTATAAATAAAATAAATACGATAAGTTTAGTGTCATGAGTATACTTCGATTGAAAATGAAAGATAAATTAGGAAGAACCACGGCTTTAAAATGCAAATGTACGGGGTATAAATGCACCTTCAAATATCGTTGTCAGTAACGCACAGTTAATTAATACCATACAATCTATCTTTTCTACATATAATGCATATATAACTCGGTTTTGTTAAAATATTGTTTTTGCAATGAAAATGGATGACGTTACGTCAACAGATTAGGACACTTCCAATCATTTATCGATGACAACACTAATGAACATAAATACATCAATGAGATTTATGTGGCTTATATTTAAAATGCATGACTAGACCTCTTCCGGTTGATTAATTTGGAGAAAGATATAATGTGACAGATGTTGTGTCGCGAAGAAAGTACGTTAAGAATAGCATGTAAAGCGGTCGGTAGCCCGTGGAGAGGAGCGGAATGGGTCGATCGTGGGTATCCGACGATGGCTCACGAATTGCCTATAAGTACTAAAGATCGTACTAGGTTTCCACCAACAGTTTTTAAAACTGGATAACATTCGTCCTCTTAGAATGGTTAGAGATGCTAGTTTAATTATTAATTTAATTATTAGCAATGACATAGCAACTTTATAGTACAAAACCTTATCTTTTTATCACCTGAGCACGAAGTGCTTGGTGAGCTATTGGTATAGGGGACCTCTTCGGCGTCGTCCGTAATCCGTCGTCCGTCGTCCGTATGCCGTCAACAATTGGGACCGTTTTCGCGATAAAGACTACATTTTTTTATTGAATCTTGATCTAACTTCCACGGTTTGTGTTTGACCATAAAATATCGGTTGGTAATGATAATGGGCCAAATTGGACCAGAAACGTTTGAGTTATGGCCCCTTGTTTGTGGGAAAAGGCAAAAATTGCCCTTTTCGTTCATAGAGATTTCATTTTTCCACCAATCTTGACCAAACTTCCACGGTTTGTTTATTATCAAAAGATCACTGTAGAAGTCAACATTGGGTCGGATTAGACCACAAACACCAGAGTTTTGCCACCTTTTTGTTGAAAAATAGCAAAAACTGCCATTTTACCTTGATTAAGACTTTTTTTCCAATCTTGACCAAACTTGCACAGTTTGTGTGCGGCCAACAGATTTCAGCAGGAGCCCAAAATGGATAAGGTTAGGCCACAGACACCGGAGTTGAGTTATGGCCCCTTGTATGTGAAAAAATGCAAATAATGTAGGGATGGCAAAACTACTTGTATATTCGATTAAATGGTCGCTATTCGAATAGTTAAAACGCCATTCGAATATTCGCAAATGTGTATAGTTGTTAAAAATGTGATCATAGTATTTTTCTTTCAACATAGAAAAGGATTTTACCAATAGATACATAAAGTTGTACATGTTTTTCAATATAATGGTCCTGTGGCACGTATCAGACTAAGAGATATTGAATATATGTGTAAGTGTCAGAGGCCTTTAGTCTAGCTGCCAGTAAGACACGCCTTCACCTGCCAACGTGAAACCGCAATGGTTAAATTGGAAATTAAAAGTGTTACTAAAATTACGATAAAAGGTGCGATAACACATTTAGTAGTCATTATAGTTAAGAAATATTGCTCAAATTAAATGTATGCTTATTGACAGAAACGTGTCCAAATAGTTTAGAAATATGTAAGTAAGAGATTATTAATAACTTCTTTAACAAAGGAACAATTAAAACCGGGACCTTAGTTTCTTTCATTTAATTCTTAATAGGGCGTCATGAATGTTTTCGAATGTTTTGTGGAATTTGTTAATGAAAATTTTACTCGGTAATTGGTACTGAAACCTTATACAGATAAGTCACAGTATATCGACTAGATTACAAAGCTCAAAGTAGTTAATATGAGTATATCTGCAAATATTCGTATATTCGATTGAATGAAAATGCGATTATTCGAATACCGAGTTTGGCATTCGATGCCATCCCTAAAAAATGTCATTGTTTGTTCGTAGAGACTATTTTTTCTTCCAATCTTGACCAAATTTCCACAGTTTGTATGTGATCATTCGTCTGCAACAGAAGCCAACAATCGGTCAGATTGGGCAACAAACATCGGAGTTATGGCCCCTTTGTTAGTGAAAAAAATGCAAAAAATGCTTTTTTCGTGCATCGAGATTTCATGTTTCATTCAATCTTGATAAAACTTCCACATGTTTTGTATGGCCATAAGATCTCAACACAAGCAGCAAATGAGACAGGCCACGAACACAGCAGTTATATCCCCTTAATTGTTAAAATTAAAGCAAACATGAATTTGTTGCAAGACAAGGACTTCATTTTAAATCAGTCCGGATCAAACTTGTTTAAGCGAATTTCTATATAGGACGGGTAAATGGCAGTACACTCTACTCTTTGAAAGCTAGCATAACATGACCTTTGCACAGCGGTCGCCATTTTTTTCAGAACTGCAGCATTAACACTATTCTTCCGAAATTGCCTGCGAAAAGTTGGATACCAGGGTAGAGAAAATACCAGGTCCTTACTTGTTCTATGTATGAGAATTAATCAGCTAGACAAATTATTTAAGGACATTATGGCGTACATTCCCACAAGCCGTTCACAACAGTAAGGCTTTCATCCCTGCCAGTACTCAGGTGAGCCCTTTGGGCCATCATGGCCCTCTTCTTTTTTTTTTCTTTTTTTTTTGGTGGGGGGGAGGGGGGGGGCAATAACTATCTCGTTAAGGACATTAACTACCTAAACTACTGCACAACAGCACGATGCATGCGGTATTGTCAAAGCATTGATAACGGGTAGTAAATGAGTGCACTCTACTATATAAGGCCCACATGTACGGGCGAACGGATGATATGCCCAATTGTTTACCTGGTCCATCGCTTACAACGTTTGTCGGGGACAGATTGTCTAGATTAAACATTAACTAAATCATCGCTTTAAAACGAGTGGCTCAATCTTTAAAATACCACAAGTATTGTATTTCAGGAAATTCAGTGGCCTGCCATCATGTGCAAGCCATTTACGAGTATAAATGCAATACGTGTCATGTACGTTACTATTACATGTACTAGAGTGTAGTACTACGCTTTTGTGTTGAATAAACCTGATTTCAATCTGGGTTATAATATTTTATATTATTGAGTGGTCAACGCGAACGAGGTGTGCTGCCTGGGACCATGAATAAACCACGTTCTTTCCGGTTTCTCAGTCAACCCGGATCAAAAAGCAAGGTTAATAGCCGGTAGGTCGGAAACTAGGGTTGACCATATTCGATTTTAAAAACGGTTTTTATGGTTGTTGTTTTTTTTTGACATACTAATTTATGAAACAGTCGGGTTAATATATTTTTTGCTTCATTTATGTTTTATTGGGCGTAAAGTATGACAATTTCGCAACGCGAAGTGTAGTATTAAACTTGCGGTATGTTGGTTCAGAAAACGTCCAACCTTATGAAAGAATTTGAGAATCAGTGTATCTTGCTATATGGACTTAAGGACCGTTTGCTGGTAAACTTGATATCGCCTCCTT
The DNA here is from genome assembly GCA_027627225.1 of Congeria kusceri. Lineage (NCBI taxonomy): Eukaryota > Metazoa > Mollusca > Bivalvia > Myida > Dreissenidae > Congeria > Congeria kusceri. The sequence continues at coordinate 54,153,491 of CM051029.1, forward strand.
AGTGTTACAAGGGTCGAAATAACACGTAGGAATGTCTTGCGTCTCCGTGGGGTATTCCACTCTGTGTATTGGTCCACCATACAATTTCTTATCATTATCTGCAACAATATTTTATCTTAGCTGACTGAGCGAAGGCTACGTGCACTGTTTCTTCTGCAGCCGTGTATTGATATCAACTGATAAGGGTCGCCACACTGTGTCCACATTGTGACCACAGCAGGGTGCCAATACACAAGGGTACATCCCAGATTTGGGGGGGGGGGTCAACAAATAAAGAAGGATTAAACTAGGCCTTTAAAGAACCAGATATATAGGACCATGTTACACTAAGGTGCTAAATTGAACATGATGTCGAGTCTAATTCGGCGTTAAGGGTCAATCCGTATGTACATGTACACGAAGCTGAATCGACGAATTGTACAGGTCATGTGACCAGTCGAAGTCATGGCTACATGGAGGTCACAGTGTACGACAGACAGCGTTCTATCTGATGTGCAGGTAAATGAACGAAGCGAAATGACCTGATAAGACAGTGTCGAACTTCGCTTGCGTTGTCACGTGTTAAGTTTACATAGCATGTTGCTCTTTATGAGGCCTGTCAGCGTCGAAGGTGCACATAGTGGAGTTTTGGGGTTTTAATTGATGGAGATGATTAGCTCTTTACCTGCCATTTCCAGCTATGTATTGTTTATCGAAAGCTAGTTTCGATTTGCTGGTATAGTGATCGCTAAAGCAAATGCATTTTAATTATGGGTTAATGTTCTACCTGAGTATAAGATTTTAAATACAAATCCAGGAATGCTTTGTACTTAGACATTAGACTTAGACCATTATATCATTAAAAAAACGTTGTCTAATCGTTGATTGTTAGTACCAATAATGCCATTCAGTAATGTTAACATATTCAGACAAAGTACAAATCTGTCGTCTTAATACGCTTGCTTTAAAAAAATAGTTAATATGTTAATTTCAGATTTTTTAAAAGAAATTGCCCCCTTGAGGCCCTTTTCGATGACATAGTCCCTTTACTATGTATCCAACTAAGTAATCAGCACCAGTCGCGGACGAAAACGTACACATACTGAACAAACATACGTATTTATTATAATAATTATTGCAATAAAACATTTTACTCAACGTAACATGACATTGAATGAAGTGAGGGAGGGTGGGTAAATTTCTTAGAACATCTGTACAGTACGTAATCTAGTTCAATTATGAACAAAGAAAGCTAAGGCGGGCGCTACGGTCATGACGGGCTGCATATCTTATATGACGTATTAAACAGAGGCCACAATGCACGTTTTAATATAAACACCCGAAATGCTTTTGATAATTATACCATTTTGATAAAATTGTGGTATCTAATCAAATCGAGCGAAGGACAAACCCCATGCCTTGTTCACAAACATCACACTTTCACATATAATGCAAGTGAAAGTTAGCGTTAAAATATACACACTACCTCATACATTATAACGCAGAGAACCATTCGATGTTTATTATATCAGTAATAAGTGCATAATTTGCTGGTGGACCAATATTTTATACATAAAAAAACTTTTTACAACCGTTTTTACCTAAAGTCAGCAACGCTTGATGTCATTTTCTTTGGCAAATAGATTTTAAATTAGATACCCTGTCTTTCTTTCTCCCCGGAGAATGTTTTTGGTCCTAATGACAACTGTAAGTCGTACGTTATTGCCAACACTGGGCTAATGCGTCTTATTTGGTATAAAATGCAAAGGCCTCAACACAGTTAAGTCTGAATTAATAGGCCAGTGAGTGTAATATATTTACGACGGAAGAAACATAACAATAATGCAAGGCTCTTTCGAAAAACATAATAGGCGTGTCGTGGGAAAACCGGGTTTAATGCATGTGCGTAAAGTGCGGACTGCACAAGATAATCCGGGACGACACTTTCCGCCTACAGTGGATTTCTGTTTAGAAGAGACTTCCTTTAAAAAGAATTTACAATAAAAGCGGAAAGTGCCGTCCTGGATGAGCCTGTGTGGACTACACAGGCTAATCCGGGACGACACTTTACGCACATGCATTAAGCCATTAAGCCCGGTTTTCCCACGCCACACACACACACACACACACGCACGCACGCACGCACGCACACACACACACACACATTTATTTATTTATTTATTTATTTATTTATATTTATTTATTTAATACAATATCCACATTATTGTTGTTTTGTATATCACATGGTGTGTGGTATCGAATATTCTAACATGATACTCGCTGATTTTTCTATAGACAAAGAACAAAAATATCGGTGTTAAATTTACTACCACAAATTTCTGGACATAGTAGTTCTAATTACAATTGCAAAAATATTTACCAAATTATGCTAGATTCGAAATAATTGTCGCGTTATCGTTGTCTATCGGCCAGTGAACAACTCTTTGCCGTTCTGATGCATGGCTATTAAACCACTCGGGCTATCGCTCTCGTGGTTTAATTCCTACGCATCAGAACTCCAAATCGTTCTTTATTGGCCGATAAACGACGATAAATCGAAAAATATTTCTTAATGATATATTACGTTGTATTACGTTTATTTGAAGCGTTGCACGTAATAAAATCATGTCCGCTCATAGCCCAATGTACGACTCTCCCCATGTACAGGTTACTGTATATATATGATTGTGTTTATACTTCATGTCGTAGTTTGGAAACCGGTGTTTGTGTTTCATCTCAGGACCGTTTATATATCCGGTTTACATAAACTGAGGGTAGCTAGTGCATATTCGTATAATCTCGGGTATTAACCCTCGCGTCACAGGTACTTCACCGGTACGCTGTTTTATCGGGGAAGCATTAAAATGTAGACTACTTTTGTCTAAATGCCAATTTTGGAGTCCCAGACAGTTTTGTTGAAAGTACATTTCGCGTTGAAATCATGTTTTTGTAACATGACTACGGAATTTATTAAATTAAGAATATTATTTATTTGCATGAAAATTACAGAACAAATATGGAACAGTAAAGAAAATACGATATAAAGGCGAATAATATCGATTTAAACACGTCACTGTCATATTTCATCGAATTCCTTGTTAAAAGCGGTTAAAAGAAACAGAGCTTACAAGCTTTGTGGCAGATAGACACCCAGACTCTATGGGGCGTTTACTAAATCGCAGAGGTTTACCGTCTAGTTTCGACAAAATTGGCCAGTTTTTATCAACAAAGTAGCTTAGGGTTTAAGATCTCCGGTTTAATTGCTTTATAAACAGGCGTCGGTCGTTGCCAAATGCTTATTGCACTTTCCTTCATTTCGCCACACCCGTCAGTACTTTAAATGACACAAACATGAACTAGCTCTCAAATCGCCAATGTTCAATATTTGTCCTCACTCCCCGCAATGCTTTGATCTCTCTACCCAGATCTAAATATAGTGACACGTCCCTCCGAAACAAGCACTAACTCCTGTCCCGCAGGGACCACTGGGGTACACTGTTTCGATTCACCCCCTCGTCCGCGCAGTTTTGGTCACTACCCAGGTCTACATATTGTCACACTCTAAAAGCCCCACCCCAGTCTCTTAGATAATATTATCATAGCTTAGCTCGATTCACTCCCCTTCCCCCGCAATGCATCGGTCACTACCGTGGTCTACATATTACCTTGCCCTCTAAAACCCCACCCCAGTCCCTAAGACACCACTGGCATACACTAGCCCGACTCTGCCCTGTGCGTCGCTAACCCCTATAACCTACAAACTTAGGCGACTTCGCCTGCTATGACTTTAGTGCAAGGAAGTCACTGACCTGTCTTGTTTACTACTCCGCCTGTCAGTCGTAATGGGGTTAATTACAAACTGTGTATATAATTATACTACTCAATAATTCATGTATGGTTTTGTTGCGTTTCACTGTAGAAAACACAGCATCGCCAGCTTTTGAAGATAATTATGGTAGTCTCTTTACTGTAACTTTACTCGATGATTGAGGGGTAGTTGCTGCTGCTGTTACTGATGTTGCTGTTACTGTTGTTGCGTTTTACTGAAAAAATCGCCGCAATAGCTTATGGACGATGTGTACAATACAAGTTTCGACTACGATAATACGTGCTAGCTGTTAATAATACATTATACAGAATACATTCGCGCATTTTATCTGGAATCTAGCACATTACATTAATATATGATTCAGATCGTAAATATGGGTGGATATAGATAAGCGCGATGCCTGGTGAGCTGTAACGAGTCTCTCCATGATAATAGCTTAGTCACGTGATCAGCACATGTAGATTTCCTGCGTTATCATTCGCGTGGGCTGCCTGTGATGCAATCATAATGCGAAACACAACAAGTGGCTTCCTGTTCAGTAATGACAGTTTCACATGCATCCTTAGCTGAAGGCCATGCAGAATAAACATTGTGTTGGTTAGGCCCGAGTTTATTTCTTGTGTTTGTGGATCTCTTGGCCTAAATATCCCAAAAGGTAAATAAAAATAAAATTGGAAATAGCACAAAAAATAATTTTCGATGATCGTAGCAGCATTCCTTGTATGAACATAAATATTGGTGTAATATAAAGCTTTTTTTGCTCACAATCATGAAGTGCGTAAAGTGATCTAATCAATCCCGAAACAAAAGCTCATGTGATTTAAAAAGTGAGGTGAATTATCCAAGTCCATCGGTTTGCTTCATTAAACACTATAATAAAATAATGAAACACAATTTTAATCGAATTCTGAGAATAAGTAAAAAATGAACTGAATTTTTAAAATAAAAAAATCGTACTTAATTATATTTTATTTTTATTATTTTTAAACGATGCCCATATGTTTCGCTTTTATTTTTATTATTTTTCACGATGCCCATATGTTTCGCTTTTATTTTTATTATTTTTCACGATGCCCATATGTTTCGCTTTTATTTTTATTATTTTTCACGATGCCCATATGTTTCGCTTTTATTATTATTATTTTTCACGATGCCCATATGTTTCGCTTTTATTATTATTATTTTTCACGATGCCCATATGTTTCGCTGTTATTTTTATTATTTTTCACGATGCCCATATGTTTCGCTTTTATTATTATTATTTTTCACGATGCCCATATGTTTCGCTTTGATTTTTATTATTTTTCACGATGCCCATATGTTTGTTTTTTTATTAATATTATTATTCACGATGCCCATATGTTTCGCTTTTCTTTTTATTATTTTTCACGATGCCCATATGTTTCGCTTTTATTTTTATTATTCTTCACGATGCCGATATGTTTCGCTTTTATTTTTATTATTTTACACGATGCCCATATGTTTCGCTTTTATTTTTATTATTTTTCACGATGCCCCTATGTTTCGCTTTTATTTTTCCCTCCTGGTGGTCACCTGTTCAGAAATTAAACGTAAATCAAGAAATAAAAACAGTATGGCCTTAGGTTTACTGATCTTCCTAGTGCGATTGTCTTGGTTTAACTCGTGTTGGGCATTGTGTAGGGAACAATAGGCGATATTTAAAATTCACTTGTTGCTCCAGCTCATTGGTCGAAGTTCATATTTGCATATTCGTTTTTAAGGGGCAAAAGGAAGTTGTTTAACAGTTTCACTAAGTGATTATTCGAACTCGTGACCAGAATATCTCCAGTTTTCCGCGCTAACAAGTCTCGTATATATTTCCCGTATAAATACAGACATATAGATACAAGATTGAAATTCTTTGTAAATATATTTTGTTCTAGCTTTTGTTCTAGTAAGTTTTATTATCGACATACCGTCGATAATCCCATTAAAGTTTTGGCCCAAAGTGAAATAATGCGTTCTTGCGTGGTATGTGGTAGGCTGGAATGTCTGGTATGCGAACCTTGCATGTTTATCAGACGTAGTATTTCGTAGTTTACGAGGAACCTTCCTTCCAAAACAAACATGCACGACGAAATTTGAGTTAATCTTCACTAGCCAAGTTGACAAAAATGTTGTTTGATTCTGATGTAGTATTTTGCTGTGGGGCAGGAGGGCGGGGGGGGGGGGATCGGGGGGGGAGGTGGTGGCTGAGTACTCGGAAGAGACCTACTTGTGTGGAATGGTGACCACCTACTGCACTAACATGAGCCGGAATCGAACCTGGCCCCATGACTACGAAAGTTGTCAATCTCATACTTCGTCTCAAATTTATATATTGACCAATCATACTGCTTGTAACATTTAAGTTTTGATTTCTATTGGATTAATAGTTAAGCTTCAGACTAAGATGTAGCTTAAGAATGTTCGTTGCCATGGAGCCTGATCTCAATGGGAATCAAAGCACTGACAGCGTAGAAAGACTTATGGCGACAATGGAAACTAAAAACCTGTGAATTATGAGTGCATTTTTGCTAAAAGGAATCTTAAATTGTGTTTCAATGTAAGTTTAATTTAAAAAGTCAATCTGCAACGGGCCATGCAGGATGACTGATGAAGCGTAGTAGTTAGGAGTATCGATTGTTAGTGCTTCGTAGCTAAATGTAGGTCATACGATGCATGCTCTCGATTTTCTAAAAATTAATGCATTGCAGTATTTTTGTCAAAATAACTTTTCAGAATAACATTCGGTAACAAGAAATAATGCTTTCGCAACGAGCAAAACATAATCGATTTAGCGCATTAATTCAGAAGTCTTATTTCAGGACACGGAGGTAAATATTTCGGTTACAGACAAGTAAATAACGAAAGTAGGGGTATCATTAGTTTGATGTAACATTTTTTTATAATTTTTTTGATAAATTTGCTTTTTTAGATAACATAACTGTAATTAATCACATGATATACACATTACAACATATATGACGTTCAATTGGGAATCTGTTTTGAAGAAGAACCCGTTCAGGTTTCGGTTTACTGACTCGTAGCCTGCGAAGAAAAGAAAGAGTTCCCCGTGATATCTGTTATGGAAATAACCCTCTCAAAAGACCTAATCAAAACGCTGACAGCGTAGAAAGACTGTTGGCGACAAAAGAAACTAAAAGCATGTGAATTATGAGTGCATTTTTGCTAAAATAAAACATTTGTTGGAAGCAAGTTCAATGTCTAACTTTTAAACTTTATAATTTGGCTTCTTATTCAATAGTATTCTTAAGGTAGAAAGATCCTAATGACTTCGGAAATACTCGCGAAATATCGGTTAACTTCGGCCCATTCGCCACTTACCGTAAATCTAATCGATCTGATCCGAAACAGAAATTATTTTCGCGAAATAAACATTACTTTTCGAATGTTGAGTTATTTTCAATGAAATGTGTGAAATAAAAGCTTATTTGTCTTTAAAGATGAATGTAAAAATGTAGTTTGGAGAAAAACAAGGTACTCTGACATGGGGAATACCTTCAAATGACGTAATTGTTGGGATTTTCTGTTTACATTTAATCATGACATTTTCGCGATATTTCTGGTGTATTTCCTTACACTTAAGTTAAAATAGTTATAAATAAACGTCCAAGGATTATTAGTATTATTGGACATAATTATTCGTATATAAAAACATATCTGCGTAAAGGAGATACGTGCTCCTTGCTGTGAAATAACATTCGTTCACACCAAAAACTTGGAAAAATAGTCAGTCGAGGTGGGTGGAGAGCGGGACGTCGGGTGATCGAGTTTGGTGTTCTGTTGGATAATTTAAAATACTGTTCATTGTGTAAACTTGGGCCTGTTCCACTGTGGAATTTTGACGTGATCTACCCCTTTAAACAACATCTGAAAATTATGTATCGGCGAAATGATGATAATGGTCTAAGAGACACCTTTTTATCCAAAAACAGTGACATTTTACCAATAGTCACAAGCGTCAAGAAGAGTCTTGATGAAGTTATCACACAGATTTGCCAGCGTTTTGAAACTTGTTAACCCAATGTAATGAAAATGTCCATTGAATTTTCTGAAACACACACTTATAAAAAATGTTTATTATTTTTCTGAATTTGGTAACCAAGGATATGTGAACCTCAGCAAGTTACATTTGTATTTAAAATGTTTACACAAAACACTATTTCTTTAACATTAATGCAAAAATAATTCATTTAATATCGATACTGCTAATCGATTATAATTATAAGAGAAAAAATTATTTTAACATAGAAGGAAAATATTTTGTTGTTTACTTGTCTTATTTTTCATATTTTTTTTATAACATAGGGTTGCTTCAGTCCAAATGTTATACCTTGAGATTTTCGTGGTGAACCTATGTCAATTTATACCTTTTTCCTCTCAGATAAGGTTATACTATATTTTGGTATTACTGATTTTGACATACTATGAAATAAAATTAAAAAAATTACAGTAATTGGTGTTTGGCGTATTTTTACTGTAATGAAATATGTTGTGTTTTACCACATGCTTAGCCAAATTTAATGTAATAAGTATTGTTGGTCAACTTTAGTACTTATGTTTGTTATACTTTTTCATAAGATACACCTTTAACGTATAAATTAAAGCTATTCGGGAATAAATAAAATACATTTTGACAATATGTCAGTCATTTTTGTAAGTGTACCCCATCAGAATTTTAGGTTGAAGTAGACAAATTAGGGGTTATAAGAAAAATCGCATTTTTGTCAAAACGGGTGGTTAGATTTTGTTTATATTTCACAGTTTAGTCTCATAATAGATTTAATTATCAAAGATAAGAAGAAAATCAAGGTCTGAAAAAGTCCCATTAGGGTATTTCTACCTTAATGAAAACTAATTAGTAAGTAACGAAAAAATATTGTGTTCGAGTTAATTATCTTATGCTAACTGAATTATATACATGCCAGTTAACAAGTCAATCTGCAAGGGCCAGAATAACCGATAAAGCGTAGTAATTAGGCGCACCGATTGTTAGTGCTTCTTAGCCAAAGATCTATAAATAAACATGTTTATTTATAGATCTTTGTTCGTAGCCTACTGAGTCAAAATAGATCATACGATGAAAGCTCTCGATTGTCCATAGTACAGTTTAAAATTAATCAATTACAGTAATTTGTTGTCAAAATATTCAGAATGAGAATTGGTAGCAAGAAAAAACACTTTAGCAACGAGTCAAAAATAATCGATGTAGCGCATTAATTTGGTGGCCTTATTTCAGGACACTCCGGTAACTATTTCGGTTACATACATGTAAATTGCAAAAGTAGGGATGTCATTAGTTTAAAGTTATTTTGTTATAAATTGACCTTTTTACAAGCTGTAATTATAATAAATCACATGATATACACATTATAATACATATTACATACATTATCTTAAATAATTAAAATGTAAGAAACCGAGTGTGAAATTTTGTTGTTTTGAAGAAGGGCCCATTCTGGTTTCGATTTACTGACTAATAGCCTGCAATGAAAAGAAGTAGTTTTCCGCGATACCTGTTTTCGAAGTTCCCCTCTCAATAGACCGTTGGCTTCCGCCAACAGTCTAAAAACGAGTGTTTGACCAGGTTATCGGTGACAGGTCTTGGCGCAAATCTGGGAATAGCATCCGACATGATTGGCGTATCGAAGAAATGCGTCATACATTGCATGCCTGGCATAACAAAGCTGCATTCGTAAATATCTTACCGCATGAGTTTGCGCTGTTGGTTTTGTGCGTTGTAAATCAATGTGCCATGCAATCTGTAGTTTACGACGTAATAAATCGGCGGTTTCCGCTCTGTATATCTGCCGCTGTTATTATGATATGTAGTCTGATATCATGATACACACGTACATATACGTGACGTTGGGTAGTCAAAATGGCAGAATGCCACGTGATGTATATAAGCAGTACCTTTTGTATAGTACCACTTCGTAACAGTATATTGTAGGTATGATGCTTAAAATGCGGTAAATATATTGACACAAGAAGAAGAACAACACTGTTTTAATGTATATTATATCATATTATATGTTTGCGTGAACCTTCCAGCTACCGATGCGTATGACTGCGAAGTTTTAACTTTTAACCATGGAGAAAAAGCTGCCCGCTGACGAAATTAGAGCTTAAATAACCCCATTCGATTTGCATTACTCAACCAACCAATTTCGATTGGATTCTTCTTTGTTTATTTGTATAGAACATTTTTCCTAAAACTGTTACTTAAAATTACGATGTTTATGTATAGACTAGTCATGTAAATTGATCATGGCATTATGGTTGCTGTTATATTGATCCCTTTTCAAAACATTATCAGCAACTGTTAACATGTTCTAATGTGTATTGATATTTAATACACATGCGTTGACGTACTTTGTTAACCGGTGCAATGGTATTAATAATTTAACAAATGCAAATCTGTACTACAGTGCAAGTCATGACTTAAAAAATACGCAAAACAAGCCTGTGAAAAGGAAACATGAATCGAATCGAAATATTCAACTAAATGTTTGACATTGAAATCGAATCGAATCGAGCCGTTGTTAAATCGTTGCAGCTCTAGACGAAATGTCCCACAAATTGGACGGGCGGGATCTTTATTTGAGGCGTGTCGTGGGAAAAGCGGGCTTAATGCATGTTCGTAAAGTATCGTCCCGGATTAGCCTGTGCAGTCCGCACATGCTAATCCGGGACGACAATTTCCGCCTACAGTGGATTTATGTTTAGAAAATACTTCTTTGAAACAGAAAATATCATAAAAGCGGAAAGTGTCGTCCTGGATTAGCCTGTGCGGACTGCACAGGCTGATCCGGGACGACACTACGCAGACGCATTAAGCCCGGTTTTCCCGCGACACGCCTCATTTTTTGTATTGTTCTATTCGGACGTTATGCGTAGTAATGCAGCTTAATGATTTAGTTAACGTGATTGTATCGCGTTTTACCTTGTCGCAAGTAGTTTTTGCATGCGATCGATTAATTAAGTGCAGTTCTCTAGAAAGTTTAATATATGAATGTGCATTGTAGTGACTTGAATGCATGCATATTAATTTGCTATTATTTGAAAAAGTTAAATCTGTGATGTTAGGCTACTGTGATTGATTTGAAAGTGATCATGTTGAAATTTGTGAAATATTTATAAATGTATTCCCAGTCTATTTTACAGCAATCTATCATAAAGAACAATTGCATCATCAAAACATAAATTTTATATTAAATGATATGAATGATTAATTAGTTACTATGTAAATGTAACACTTTTTTGCTAATTTGTTTTATCAAATATCTTATTGTGTATTATATTGTTTTAATTATTTAATGCGCATGTCTAAATATAGCGCATTACTATCATATATAATATTTTATAGTGCAATAGGAAGCCAATTTTTCGTTGAGTCCCTTGAATGTGTTCCAAATTTCCACGGTTGACCATTATCAATCGATACGCGACGTAAACTTCGAAATATCAACAGTCAGGTTGATATTATGTGTTGTTATGGGAACACCGGGCTTAACGTATGTCTGTAAAATGTCGTGTAAAGACATTTTACGCACGTGCATTCAGCCCGATTTTGCCACGAAACGCCTCAAATGAGCATTACTTTAAATGCAACTTGTTATCTTGAAACATATGTGAACATTATCTTTAATACTCTTGAACGGCAATTAATTTCCTGTTGGTTTCCATAGTCAGTTCAAGCACGTATTTCTGCTTTCTCCTCTATGGTATACGATTTTCACCGAAACCTATTTACTTTTGTGTTGAATGACAATATACATCAATTTACGAACTAAAAAGCCGGTACTGCCACGGTAGGCAAGTAACTTTCCACCTCAGTGATTTATTTGTTCAAATATAGAAATAGACAACTAGGACGGGTAATGGATGGAGAAATATGAGTTACTACTGGTGTCAAGATTTATGGTAACACTAATATCGTATATTTATTATCGGGTGCGAATTATGCCTACTATTAATTCACGAGATTCAAGAATCGTCTTGAAATACTGTACTTGTGTTATCCATAATACGCGTGATATTTGATAGCATGATGCGTTTATTGTTGAACTTCACCACAGCAAGGCTGAGTTGCTGATTGAATAATGCACGTACTAGGTCTCATGGTTGCCTCCCTCGGTGTTCGCTGACACACATCATTTGAAAATGCAGGGCCACATCATGTGACTATCTCGGTGTTCGTTGACACGCATGATTTTAATATATACCATGTGGTTTTTGAAATTTGATCACGTGGAAGTTCGTGTAGGCTAGGGTTTCATACGAGCTATACTCAGAACCAGTTAAATCTCTGCGCGGAGGTTGATTAAGGCTGTCATATGTCGATAACTAGGTAACAGTTAAGATATTCTCTAAAATGTCCTATTGTCAGATGTCGATAACTAGGTAACTGGTTAGATATTCTGTAAAACGTCCTCTTGTCGGATGTCGATAACTAGGTAACTGTTCAGTAATTCTGTAATATGTCCTATTGTCAAATGTCGATAACTAGGTATCTGTTTAGATATTGTCAGATGTCGATAACTAGGTAACTGTTTAGATATTGTCAGATGTCGATAACTTGGTAACTGTTTAGGTATTGAAGTCCCTGGTTGGACATTATACTGTGTTTAGGTATTGTCAGATGTCGATAACCAGGTAACTGTTCAGATATTCTGTAGTATGTCCTGTTATCAGATGTCGATAACTAGGTAACTGTTTAGATATTGTCAGTTGTCGATAACTAGGTAACTGTTTAGATATTCTGTACTATGTCCTGTTGTCAGATGTCGATAACTCGGTAACTGTTTAGATATTGTTAGATGTCGATAACTAGGTAGCTGTTTAGATATTCTGTAATATGTCCTGTTTTCAGATGTCGATAACAAGGTAACTGTTTAGATATTCTGTAATATGTCCTGTTGTCAGATGTCGATAACTAGGTAACTGTTTAGATATTGTCAGATGTCGATAACTAGGTAACTGTTTAGATATTCTGTAATATGTCCTGTTGTCAGATGTCTATAACTAGGTAACTGTTTAGATATTCTGTAATATGTCCTGTTGTCAGATGTCGATAACTAGGTAACTGTTTAGATATTCTGTAATACATCCTATTATCAAATGTCGATAACTAGGTAACTGTTTATATATTGTCAGATGTCGATAACCAGGTAATCGTTCAGATATTCTCTAAAACGTGCTCCCATGCATTCCGCTAACAAATCCCCGGTGATTTCAAATGGAGACATGTATGGTAATGATCGTTAAGTGATTGATGGTGTACCTCCTCACTTTATTTATAACGCAGACATGTCTTAAGTATTTGATGGGACGGACTGCTATTTGTCTTGAACATTTGTTTGTGTTTTCTGCACTTGTAGATAGACAATGAAATGAGAGTTTAATCTTGACAACCGTTTACATGATTTAAAGAGACACTTCCAATAATGATCATCATCGTCATATTTGTTGTCGTCATCGTCATATAATATGCATATATAGACTTATCGCTGATTTTGTCGGAATTGTCATTAGCACCACCACCATCATCATCATTATCATCATAACCATATCACCATAATCAACAATATGATACTAATAATAATAATAATAATAATAACAATAATAAAATAGTAGTAATAATGATCATAATAATAATCAACGTCATCATAAAATCGTCATCATCTTCATCGGCATCATCTGACTCATACTCTAATCATCATTATCATCATCACCACCACAAACATTATTTTCGTTTTATGATTCTTAATATCATCATTATCATCTTGATCATCATCATTATCAACATCATCATCATCACCATCTTAATCAACATCATCATCGTAATCATCCTCCTCATCATCACCATCATCATCATCACAAACAACAACAACAACAACAAATTCTTATTCTTCTTATCATTATCATCACCGTCATTATCATCAACAAAACAACAACAACAACAACACTATAAATATCCCTATTTTGGGCTGTCCGGCTAGCGCAGTGGTTGGTACACTCGCTTCTCACCTAGGCGTCCCGGGTTCGCTTCCCACTCGGCGCATGTGAGTGTGGTTGGTGTTCACCATACCGGACAGGTGGGGTTTCCTCCGGGTACTCCGGTTTCCCCCCACAGCACAAGACCACACCAAAACTAAAATATATTTCAGTAAATAAAAGCTGGAAAATGCAGTTACAGGGGTCTCTCTCTGGTTTGGGGGAAGAGTACCTGTACCCTCAGGCGGGGGAATTTTTGCGTTGTTTTACACAGAAGGGGAAATTTCGACTTAGCAAACGAGTCAAAAATAAAAACTATTATATAAATTTTTCAAATTGCTTTATTTAGTCTAACTCTTTACCTGGCAACTTTATTCATGAAAATTATCAATAAATTGAATATTATATTAACTAGTCAAATTTTAACCATCTACGGTCTACCACTTGACCATTATAAGATGGTGCAGTGCAACAGATAATTTTTCATGCAATTTAATAGTTTTTCACTTCCGATTTTTTAAATCGTTTTTTTAACTTCCAATTTTTAACCTTAATTAATTTTGTTAAACTACTTATACTCATTCTAATAAGTAATAAACTGTGTTTTCGACTGTAAGACACGGTATTTGTGCCTTTTTGCTTTAACTGTTTTGATTACTGTGTAGCAGAAGCCATTTTCCCAAAACATAAATTACGGTTCCCGGAAAATAAGCTAGCAGTTAACCGTATATAAATGAAGTTGTATTATAAAAGCACAAATAATCGGGAACCAGACAAGTCAAACGGTCATTTAACATGACCATGTGGTGTTCTTTGGATTTTATCGTTAACAGTTTGTAACGGTGCTTAAGTAACTTTGATCACCGAAAATTACTCCCATAAACAAAACGAAAACAAATTCGATGGCAGTTCATTTAGGGGGAATTTTGGTCTGAAATGGGGGAAAAATATATAGTTTTTCGTTGAGGGAATGATGCCGAATTTCGGCATCAAAATACGGAGATCGAGACCCCTGAGCTATGATTCAAAATTCGTCCCAACTTTCGCGAGTCTCTAGTAAGTTAATTAGGTAGGAGTGCTGGGACACACTCCGGGTCCTCACATAATGCAGCCTCAGGCGAGGAAGGACCTTATAAACTTCGAAATACACACTGGTTTCGGTCTTAATGACATAGTTACTTAAAATCCATGTTCAGTGGCCTGTAGCATCTCTGAACAGAAATTTGACATATTTACCACTGATCATCATATACCTAATTGTCATCGTATTCGACATGGGATGACCTGATAATTACTGCAAATAATTATATGCTGTACGCAGTAATTAATATAGGCACATCATCCGTAGTGACAAGACACACGTGAGAAACATAGCAGCACTAATACGTGAGAAAGAAGTATTAAGAATTGCATAGCGCACGTGCGTTACTACGCAACCTTGGTGTTGGAATGTTGATAACGGGTTGCCCAAAACGTGTTCTAATCGCTATAGCTGTAGGCATTTGGCATTTTGTTATCTCGTGCTGATCAGATGCCTTTTGATCAGACAGGAACATCTGAGGCGTGTCGTGGGAACATTGGGCTGAAGGCATGTGCGTAAACTGACGTCCCGGATTAGCCTAAGCAGTCCGCACAGGCTAATCGGGGACGACACTTTCCGCCTACAGTGGCTGTTTGTTTAGAAGATACTTCCTTCAAACAGAAAATACCATAAAAGCGGAAAAGGCCGTCCTGGATTAGCCTGTGCGGACTGCACAGGTATTTTGGTGCAGTTTTTTCTGCCATCAGTGGAATTATGACCCTTTTTTAAAGGAAAAAATGACATTTTTTTGGATTCGTGTCGCGTGTAACTCAAAACGTATAACTACTAGACTGATGAAACTTTAAAAACATATTCATCAGCATGTGAACTTGTGCACCTGGGTATTTTGGTGCATTTTTTTCCGACATAAGCATAGTTTTGTGACAACCAGTGGAATGTGGGGGCACCCGTGTCCAAAGGACACATGTCTAGTTTTAATCAAGTTGGTATGATAGTTGGTTTAGGTTACACAACACTATTAAACGATGCAAAAGTCGACACTCGTATTTGTTGATTCAGTCTATATTGTGGTAATTCCTTCGTTATCTTTATGTTTTTCTGTTTGTTTTCAATTTATTTTGTCACTTTCATCTGCTTATGATGAAGATAATCGATATGAAATATCGTGCATACACACCTTAATCATTCGGCCTATATAAAAGTGGAAATGCTGATTTTAGCGAGAATGGAGTTATGTTCAGAAGAATGGCATTGGTGTGTCTTAAAAATTAATCTACTAAATTTGTTTTGAACATATGACATATTCAAATAGATGAGAACAAACCAGACGATGCATATCGCCTAAATAATGAAGGTTTTCGAGATAATATTATAATGGATAATAACCGATACAAACGACTATACAGATATCGCGCTTGTGTTGTAATCATGTAAATGGATCTAGATCCATTTGCATGATAAGTTTGTAGTGCATTGTCCAAATATATTTTGTGATATAAGAAATCGTTAAAAGATTATTCGTTTCGACGTAAAAAGCCCTTTCCCCGATCGGAACATGTCATTAAAAGATTATTGGATTTGATGTAAAAAGTCAGTTCCGCATCGGGATGCAACGCATTTCCCTCTTTAGCATACGTAGAAAGGACATTCCGTGTTGGCGTAGAAAAGACATTCCATGATTGCGAACTTGTGGCCTTAGTTGTATTTCTGTTTTGAATTGCTTACAATGTTTACATAGTAAGGATACAGTATTTGATACACGTGCACTGTAAATCAATGTTAAAACAAGACACTCGTATTCGACAGATATGCATCCTACATAGTTAACATTCTAGTAGATATTGCCTGACCTAAGAGTGCATTCACCGTTTAATCAATTTTAGTTGTAGATGTGTTCCATAGCGAAAGCATTTCTGCCGCCTAAGACAGTCAAGCGTTTTGATTTGTAGAACAGGTTTGATCTTGATCTGTCTTTCTTTGTGAAACAAGTAGGTAATCCGGGACGACACTTTCCGCCTACAGTAGATTTATATTTAGAAGAGACTTCCTTGAAACAGAAAATGCCATAAAAGCGGAAAGTGTCGTCCTGGAAGTCTCTCCTAAACATACATCCACTGTAGGCGGAAAGTGTTGTCCCGGGTTAGCCTGTGCGGACTGAACAGGCTAATCCTGCACGACACTTTGCGCACATACATAAAACCCGGGTTTCACACGACACGCCACCTTTGTATTGATTGTAATCCGGTTTCTTTGAAGTACGTCTATATTTTCATCCGCTTTCCCCACAAGTTCTTAACCCCTCACAATGACGTTTCTATCCGGCATAGCACACTATAAAACGCAATGACATCTTAATAGAAATTTGACATCCTTGAACGGTTGTTCAACAATATGTTTTTGGCAGGTCGAATGAATAGCGCTAAGTGGTTTTACGAATCAAATGTTGTAAAAATAGTCAGTATATCCGTGTTCGCGTTTCGTTTGATTTTTTTTTTAATTTCTGAAACTTGGTATTAAAAATGGACAAACAACATCACTTTCAAGTTACTTATAGTAATAGAGTCTTTTGGCAAGCCATTTTAAACGATTATGACCCCATGTTAGCAATTAAACAATTTTGTAAACATGGTAATTAAGGAAAATTCATAATACTAGTAATAACACAAGGAAAATTCAAGAGTTGGTATTACAAACATACTTCATCAAAGACCAAGAAATCTTAAAGATCACTGGGAAAGGCTCTTCATTAAAATCCCTGAGCTGGAATTGACTTTTTTTCTTAATAATCAGATAATATTTTCATGTAAATGTCCGAAAAGTTTCGCATGAAAATTAACATGTTATTGTATGCAGAGGTATGCCACCATAAGCCACTTTCATGAAATGGTCCAATTAATATGGTTACCATATGTGAAATGGACAAAAAGGTTTTCAAGAAAACTGCGTGCCGGTATATATATTTCCAGTAAGTTTTAAGAAATGTTGGCAACTTTTCATGAAAATATGTCAAATATATAAGAACAGTATCTGGTTATATATCTATAAGTCAATCAAACGAGTGCGTTGTCCTAAGAAGTGCACTCGATCTCCGACTTGATTTTATCGCAAACGAATGATTATTGGGTCTGTATGTGCACAGATTTACTGACGTCACAAAATATGAATTTACAATGAACTATAACTACGTTACGAGTGTGTCGGTGTGTACATGAACGAAGCTTTGCGTTTCCAAAATCTGCTTTACTAAATCGATATTGTAAATGGCCTTTTAGTTATTGTCTTGTTTCAGGAAAAGTTTAACAAAAATCTGCCAACAAATTAGTACAAGAGAAAGTACAACTGTTCGGCACAGTCGAAAAATTAATCTTAGTCTTAATATTAAATATTTATAAGCATATGGAAAACAGAGGTCACACCTAACTAACCTCAATATGGTTTGGTCAATATTTGAAGTTGGAACTTAGTTTGAGATGAAGTCAATAAGTTGAAACACGCAGTTGGAAAACCGCAAACACAGAGGCGTAGCTTCCTTTAGGCACTATAGGCACGTGCCTATACACTTTTTGAACCCAAGCTATGCCCCTGAAACACTACCATGCATTCTTCGGTTGCGAATTTGCGCTATAGCTCAGCATGCCTCTTGAAACCCAGACGCTTGTGACATATCATGTTAAGTAAACAAATCGACATTTCACAATCCGGCTCGTAGTAATGACCTTGACGTGTACTTTTTCGGGTTTTTGGCGACAGTAATGCGATTGTTCAAAATCTTTTAAGCGTGAACCGGTTTAAAGTCGGCGATCATAGCTTTGGCGTAGATATGTGTAAACACTAAAGGGAGTGATTTCAGTTTAATATAGGGCAAACATCTTTATTTAGAAGTTATCATACTTCTGATGATAATGCATCCTATCCTAGAGCCAAGCATTTTTGTATAAATCCACACAGTGGGAGGTGCTTGGTGTATCAAATGGACTTGGGGCCAAATAGTACCAGAATCTAAATTCCGACCAAAGGCAACTATATGCCTGCCGCCCCCTTCCCCCACCGGGGGAAATATTGATTAGTGCATTATTGATAAGTGCATTTTGTATAAATCCACACAGTGGGAGGTGCTTGGTGTATCAAATGGTCTTGGGGCCAATAGTACCAGAATCTAAATTCCGACCAAAGGCAACGTATATGCCTGCCGCCCCTTTCCCCCACCGGGGGGGGGGGAAATATTGATAAGTGCATTATTGTTTCCGTATGATTAAGGTGACAGTTGTTACTTTACGCAAGAAAGCTAATTATGATATTACTTGTCTACGTAAGAATACTAACGATGATATTGCTTGTTTACCTAAGAACACAAATGATGATACAACCTGTTTGCCTAAGAAAACTGTCGATGTTATTAATTATCATATAGCACAGTGCCGCTGCTGTGAATATGTCGCAACAGTGATTGTTTATTGATGCTATATCGTTCATTGCCACTCTGATATCCATGTGTAGAACAGAAGGGAATCGTGCATTGAAATCCACATCCAGTATGTACATCATAGTATATTGTTAAAACGCATGAAACTTTGTTTGCAAGTCGTAATAAAATATACGTTCTGTATGCGGATATATATTCTTTAAGCTGTCACAGTAAATTGCGTAAACTGTTTTAAAATGTTATAATTATAACTTTTTAAAGTCGTAAGGATACATAGTCATTGCATAGAAACGAGGCCAATGAACGCAATTTAAATCGCAGCTATCATTATCATGCTCGACTAACTGTAAAATCGGCTTTCAATTTTAATGGAGCCATTACCGCGTGCTTTTTATGGCCGCATTATGTGTGTTTCATCATTCACGACCTTGACGTATAACAAATATAAAGGCTTAATATATTATTACGACTGACATTTTATTTATTTTTAAGATGTAATAATAATTGCTTCGTCATGGCCAAGTTTAAATGTGATTTAATGATGTAGAGTAGAAAAGATACGGTGATGATGATGGCGGTAGTGGTGGTAGTCATGGTGATGATGTTTATAATAAAATATGATTCCGTTGATGATGATGATGAACTGGCTGTTGATGATGATGGTGGTAATGATGATTGTGTTGTTGCTGCTAATGATTATGGCGATGTCGGTTTGACGATGATAATGATGAAGATGATGATAACATATGAAAAAGAGGAGAAGAAGAAGAAGAGTTAGAGTAATAATAATGATGATGATGATCATAATAATAATAATGATAAGGACGACGAAGAAGAAGATGATGATGACGATGACAATGACGACCACGACTGTATGTTCCGTTTTCGTTTCTACCACCGAGCACATCAACTCCTGATAGATATATGTGTTCGGAATGTGTGCGGAATATGAAAATAATTATGATGTTGCCTAATCTGTTACGTTAAATGATGTAAACTTCGATTCGCAAAACTAGGTGAACGTAAGGTCACTATCCGATGTCAATCTTGCGCAAGCTGTAACGCTGTGTGAATAGCATCTAAATGTTACCACGTCTATGACGCAATAGGCTCTTCATCGGAGATTAGCGAAGTCTGTGGAAATGCCGCGTGTCTACAGCCGTGATTTATTGTCTTGATTTAGAACTGAGGCATACTGCACTGAATTGAAAGTACATATGTAAAAGTATTTGAAGGTAATATTATAAATACATGTACTTGTATATGCTTGAGTGTTTTGCCAGATGTACTTACGTTGCATTTTCATGGGATATGAATGGAGGAAATGCCACAACGCTTTAAAAAAAAAAAACTTCATCTAAAGCATATGGCTCGCAGGACGATTTTAGGACTACATCAATCACGAATCTTTGTAGATGAGGTCGCGTCCTCGATCCCTCCGGCCACCTCTCTACTCTGTTCCCTCACACTGCCTGTCATATGTGTCGAACGGTAGGTCTGGTACTGCAAAGATGTTTGCGGGAATTAGGTGACAAAATCAGTTGGTTTCCTGTCCTTATACTAGTAGCCACGCCGGATGGTTGTCCGTCCTGTCGTCATGTCGGCTATTTCCTTCAGGTGCACACATTTTCAACGATTGGCCATGTTTATTTTGCAGGTCATGATTTTAAATATATATCTATTAATCATACACCTAATTGTTCCCATAATATTAGGCAAGCCTACACTAGCAGTAATGTTGACATGTTTCTGAACATCGTAAATTGATCTTAATTATTTGTTTTCATTTATGATCTTATGACGCAACGAAATGCAGTATTTCCCAAACTAAATATACATGTGTTAATCCTTTCTCAGTTAAGTAAACAGTTTGTAATTACAAGTATATAGGTGGAAATTGGTACGCACGTTGTCAAATACAAATGGATTAAAATTAGGGATAAATGATGCTTTTAAAGCAAAACGAATAAGGATAATATTTTACTTAAGATGTTTCTGGAATACGGCTTCTGACTAACTTTACGACCATCATCATTACTGCCTCATACCGCCGTTGACTTCCACATAAAACGGCAGTTCGGCTAGCGCAGTGGTTGGTACACTCGCGTCTCACCTAGGCGGCCCGGGTTTGCTTCCCACTCGGCGCACACATGCGCACACATGTAAGGTTTAGTTGTTGGTCACCATACCGGACTGGTGAGGTTTCCTCCGGGTACTCCGGCTTCCCCCAACAACAAAATTCGAAATATTTAAGAAAAATATAAATAACTCGAAATTGCAGCTATGATTTAAAAATTCGTCTCAACTTTCGATGAGTCTAAAAGTAAATTACGCAGGGATGCTCGGACACACCCCGGGTCCTCACATAATGTACATTCGGCGCGGAAGAACCTCACAAACTTTGAAAATACATACATACTTCCACATATCACGGTAATGAGATACTAGCTGTATACATGCAGACGCCATCCCCGCATGCTTTTCGTATATCGTAGAAAATAAGTGTTTAACATGTGTTGTTGTTGCATAACTTATACCGTATGGAGTCCTACCCCCATTTATCAATCTTGCCAATGAAACCATGCAAAATGTATCAGTTTCCGAATCAGAAATCATAGATATTATCAAATGTTTATTTACAAACAAAGCTGTAGGCGGAGACCTTGTTGGTCATCTAGTTTTAAAGAAAACTTGTCACTCTATTTCCAAGCCCTTATGTATTTTATTCAACAAATCATTAGATGAATGTACATTTCCAAACTCATGGAAGTCAGCTATAGTGATGCCATTATTTAAAAAGGGTGATCCTAACCTACCATCTAATTACAGGCCAATTTCGCTTTTGAGTTGTGTAGGCAAGCTTATGGAGAGAGTTGTTTACAAACATTTATACAATCATTTAGTTGGTAATAACTTGCTGTATTCTAACCAATCGGGTTTTCTTAAAGGTCATTCAACTGTTTCTCAATTAATTGATATATTTCATCAAATAGCAAAAGGTATTGATGAAAGGAAATTCACATGCATGGTATTCTGTGACATTTCTAAGGCATTTGACCGAGTATGGCACAAGGGTTTACTCTTCAAATTAAAACAAAATGGTTTTAACAGTAATTTACTTAAATGGATCGAAAGTTATTTAAGTAGTCGAAAACAGCAAGTTTTTGTCGGGGATTCTACTTCTCAGGCGCTAGAAATAAACGCTGGTGTTCCTCAAGGCTCTGTCCTTGGTCCTCTATTTTTTCTTGTTTATGTAAACGATATTGTACAAAACCTTCAAAGTATCTCTCGTCTGTTTGCAGACGACACATCCCTTTCATATACTTGTTCAAATTCGACCGAACTTGAAATGATACTCAACCATGATTTACGTGTTATTAACACCTGGGCAAAAAGATGGCTTGTAGACTTTAATCCACAAAAAACCGAGGCAATTCTATTCACAACACAATCATCCATTCCCCTCCCACATCTTGTTTTTAATAATGTGCCTGTTCAATTTGTTGAAAATCACAAACATCTTGGTCTCACATTCAGCGCTAATGGTAAATGGCACGATCATGTCTCCAGTTTAGTCAAATCATCATCAAAAGTGCTTGGCATCATGCGCAAACTAAAATACATGATCTCTAGAAAGACGTTGAACCAAATTTATATTTCACATTTAAGACCACTATTAGAGTACGCATGTGTCGTTTGGGATGGTTGTGAAATGTACGAAAAAGAAAGTTTAGAAAAAATTCAGAACGAAGCGGCTACAATAGTAACCGGGCTTACAAAATCTGTTTCCTTGACTAATTTGTATTCTGAAATTAGCTGGCATAGGTTATCAGAACGTCGAAAATATCTTAAACTAACTTATATGTACAAATTACATAATGGTCTATGTCCCAGTTACTTAATGAATTTATTACCAGAAACTGTTTTTCAACAATCTACTAGAAATCTTAGAAATGCAAACGATTATGTTATAGTATCAAGACGCACCGAACTCTATTCGCGATCTTTCATACCGTCGGCTATCGACCTATGGAACAATTTAAATAATGAAATTAAAACGTGTACTTCTCTCTTGCAATTCAAAACCGCTTTAAAACAATTAATGTTAAGAAATCGCGAAACACCAGCATATTACTTCGTTGGTGATAGAAAAACATCAATTATACACGCCAGACTAAGAAATAATTGTAGCAACTTAAAACTACACTTATATAACAACAAATTGGAACCTTCGCCTTTATGTATTTGTGGTGAAGTTGAATCGGTTTACCACTTCTTTTTTACTTGCTCACTATTTACTGCACAACGTACAACTTTTTTCGCTACGTTACAATCTATAGAACCATTAAACTGTGATACTATTCTTTTTGGTAATAGTAGTTTTGATCATGATGCAAACTGCAAAATTTTTCTAAATGTCCAACAATTTATTAAGACGACAAAGCGTTTTTCATAATCTTGCAGTAGTTAAAGCTTGACTTGTTATATGCTGGACAGGACTCGTTTTGTTTTGTTTGTTTTTTGTATTTTTTTTGTTTTTTTTTTGCCCCCAATTTAGTTTGCCTTTCATGATTATTAATTTCTCGTACATTTTATTAGATTGCTTTTCTTTTTATTTCCTATTCATATATGTTTATTTTCATATTTGAGCGTACTTGTGACTCGTTCAAAATACATACATCGCCCGAAACACGTAATTAAATCACACAGGGAAAGACCACATATAATGTTGTTAGAACTTTAGGTCCTACCCTTTTTTCATATGAATGTATCGATAAATAATTTATGTATGTATAAATGTCATTTGTACTTGTACTTCAATATGAAAATAAAATATGTTTAAATTACCGTACTCAGGCATCAAGATGGTATAAGTCGAGTCGTGTCTCCAGTTTGCCATTGGTCCCAATGTTCACATTATTATGATTGAATGATTATACTATATGTTACTAATGATAGTTTAATGATATTTCAGCATGTATTGGCATAATTACCACCAGTCATTTTACGACTTAGTTCTGTCACCGTGCTGTCTGGTTAAATATTACTGAGATTGCTATACAATATTTCGAATTTTAAGCGTATATGTAAATGTGCTATTTTATGTTTGCGCATACTAAAACGGAATAATTTTCTCAATATTAAGTTATTTGTACTTGAAGAGATTATTCTCATACAGCGATTGCCGTTACATTTACATACTTTGTAAAATCACGGTACGTACATTTTACATGTACCCTTTAAAATGCAATTTTGAAAAAAAAACTAACACATTTGAACATATTTTTAATAAAAATATGAAAACTTAAATAAAAAATTGAAAACACAAATTTAGAGAATTAAGTTTGAAAATATAGCTGTGAACATTAATATGCAGACTTACACATTATTCCTTGTAACTATTGATATTAGATATGCATTACAAAATTTAATATTTACAATAAATATAATGTGCTGCACCAGTTTGTATCAGTAAATAAATATGAGGCGTGTCGTGGAAAAACCGGGCTTAATGCATGTGCGTAAAGTGTCGTCCCGGATTAGCCTGGGACGGCGGTCGTTCGACCTAAAGCTTAATTAACATACAAAAAGGTTGTTATCAGAACAAGATGTCATCGCTAGTGTTTATATTATCTACGCAGATGTTCCCTATGAATCACTATTCCTGTATTGATTGTGTGTGCCGTTTCTGTTCTTAGTTATTGTGTTTCTTTATCGCCGCGATGTTAGGTGCACAGAGGTATTTCGTCGTCTTCTTGTACTGTATTGGAGAAGGTTTTCATATTTGAAAATGAAGATTAGTTGGTAGTGGCGCATTTTAATGTCACTTTTATTGCGATATAAACTACTTTCTTGTCAATTAATGTGCGTCATCCATAAATAGGAATCATATTTTGTTTATAGGCTTGAACTTGAAGATTTCGATGCGTTACACACGTATATAATATTAATGTTAGAATAATGAAACTCATGAGACATCACCAGAGGAGAAACCCTTATTAACTTTCGCTAGTCTTTTATTTTAGGAAAGTAACAAATAGCCTATACAAAACAGGACAATACGCACAACACAGCACAAAACATAAAAACATGATTATAACTGTGGTCTTCGCCTTAGAACGGTCATTGCAAAGCATTGGGGGTTTAAACCGGTTTAAAGGCATGCCAAACCTCACACTTAGCCTAGAATTTATCACAATGCACGCACTTGTAAATAAAATGTAATACTGTTTTCTAAAGCGTATTGAGAACTCGTATACATTTGTATTCATTTACTAGTAGCGTGCGAATTAACCCACTCCCCCAAGGCCTTTTAGGGTTCTGGGCTTTATTGTATTCACCCTGTCTGTCCGTTTGTCCGCCCGTCCGCATCGGATTCTGTGTGGTGCATCATGTGACTTGAATGCCATGGATGTTCTTGACTCGTCATATTTATTATAACGATGTCTGTGAGAGGCTGTTCGTGGTACAAAAACCAGTGTAATTACCGAACAGATGGCGTCGTGACTTTGGCGTACTATTTCATCTTTGAGCTTGTAACATGTATGTTAACTATTGATGAATGCGGAGTGGTTTTTCGTTTTGTTAACCCTGACAACTGAAAGTTTTGTGTCTCATAAATCATCATTACATACAGAGAGTGAGAGAGAGAGAGAGACGTGATATATTACGCATCTATACACTATTATCAGTTTAAGCCCATTGTTATCATCGCATTTGCTGCCACTTGGGATTAAAACAAGCACAAAACGGGCACGATAATGCGCCTAGCTTCTAGACGTTCAGTATATGTACTGGACTATGGAAGGGTATATCCGCCAGTACATTCATGCTTCTAAATGACAATTAAATGTTGCTAAATTACAATTGCATGCAGATAAATTACAATTCCATGTTCCTAATGACAATTACATGTTGCTAAATGATAATTGCTTATTCCACTGTGTCATTCGTTACTAATTAACTGCAACTTCCATGCGACCTAGTGCTTCTTTCGATAGGTTAATTAAATTAAATCACATATTCTTGCGTGTAAATGACAAATGCATCCTCTCTGTGTCATCGTTAAGTGTTTTTGCGAACAAGTTCATATTGCTTTGTACATTTTACTATGTGAATTTGATTAAACCTAGTAATGATAGTTTAGGCATTAAACGATTGAAAGTTTAGCAAGGCGAAAGCAGCAAGCACTTAGCAACAAGAAGTTACTCAAATGCGACTTGACAATTTGTAATATGCCATTCATATGTAACCGGGAACCAGAAATTCCGGCCGTGTCCGTAAAATCGCTGGGAGATATCTAACTCCAAGCTACTTTTGACTAGTTAAGCTCCTGGCTATTTTGGTCGAAAAAAGGTCCCGTTGTTCGTACCGCCTCTGCGAATCAGTAAATGGCCGAGGAAAGCTAGTCTTAGTGAGCACAAGCATGGCGATGTTGAGCTAATACCTTTGTCTGTCAGTACTTTCGTCCGTACGTCCGGGTGCCTGTCTGTCACAAAGCATGTCGTATCTTTTTCCTTAAACCGTTTTTAAGGAATTAATTGAAAAAATAGTTTTGTGTTTAGTGTATCAGTCCTGACGGTTTGCGCATTAACTGCCTGCCCAACCGTCTGTCTGTACGGATGACTTTCAGACATACAACGTATCCGTCCTACAACTTCTGAATAGCTTGAAACACTGCCCGGTTAGCTCAGTGGTTGGTAGACTGGCTTTTCATGTAGGCGGTTATGGAAGGGTATATCCGCCACTATATGCATGTTACTAAATGGCAATTGCATGTTGCTAAATGACAATTGCATATTGCTAAATGACAATTACGTGTTGCTAATGACAATTGCACGTTGCTAAATGACAACTTCCTATTGCATTATGATATTCGTAATGGAGCGACATACATATCCGCCAGTTAATGACATTGGTATGTTATTTACATGCATATGCGTTCTGCTACGTGGTAACTGCATGCTTCTTAATGCCAAATTCTTGCTTCTTGCATGTCATTGATAAGTGCTTTCAGCCTTTTTGTTTGCCTACTGCAGTATTGAAATGTTTATTCATACTATTCCTTTCTGCATTACTAGGCTCATTTACTTTGTTGTTGCTGATTGTCACAAGCGATTAACTAACTAGTGGATTTTGTTAAGCATGTTAATGCATTATAACATGACAGGGAACCAATAAGAATTTGACTTTCTAGCGCAAATTACTATATACGTGAGACAATTCTTGACAGCAAATTCAGATGTTCGATTGTTTCCGGAGATGATATTGTAGACTGCTTTTGTCATAATAACACTGTTGGAGTCCAATCTAGTTCTGTTGAACGTGCATTTCGCGTAAAATGTAATCGTTAAGAATATTTTTTTCAACAAAGAATTTTAATTACAGGACAAACATGAAATAATAAACAAAATACGACATTTAAACGAAAAATAGCGATTTAACGTTGTTGTGGATTTCTATTATCAATTTCTTAAAATATTCATGAGTAACCCAAGCAGTAGATATGCATATATATGTATACACATGCATTGACAGACGGGCGGACGGACACTCGGACACATGTGTTGATGTGTATGTGTGTGTATGTGTGTGTACTGCATTTCATGGGGACCCGGGGTGTGCACCAGCACCCTGCCTAATTTACTTTTAAACTCATCACAAGTTGGGACGAATTTTGAATCATAAATCTGTTTCTGTTGTATTTTCTTTTTATTCTGGTGTGGTGTTGTGCTGTTTGGGGGGAGGGGGCGGTCAGTACACAGTGCAGGGTGCAGTGCAAGAGGAAACTCCAGCTATCCGGTATGTTGACCACCAATCATACCCACATGCGCCGAGTAGGGAATGAACCCGGACCGCCTACATGAAAAGCCAGTCTACCAACCACTGAGCTAACCGGACAGTGTTTCAAGCTATTCAGAAGTTGTAGGACGGATACGTTGTATGTCTGAAAGTCATTCATACAGACAGACAGTTAATGCGCAAACCGTCAGGACTGATACACTAAACACAAAACTATTTTTTCAATTAATTTCTTAAAAACGGTTTAAGGAAAAAGATACGACATGCTTTGTGACAGACAGGCACCCGGACGTACGGACGAAAGTACTGACAGACAAAGGTATTAGCTCAACATCGCCATGCTTGTGCTCACTAAGACTAGCTTTCCTCGGCCGTTTACTGATTCGCAGAGGCGGTACTAACAACGGGACCTTTTTTCGACCAAAATAGCCAGGAGCTTAACTAGTCAAAAGTAGCTTGGAGTTAGATATCTCCCAGCGATTTTACGGACACGACCGGAATTTCTGGTTCCCGGTTACATATGAATGGCATATTACAAATTGTCAAGTCGCATTTGAGTAACTTCTTGTTGCTAAGTGCTTGCTGCTTTCGCCATGATAAACTTTCAATCGTTTAATGCCTAAACTATCATTACTAGGTTTAATCAAATTCACATAGTAAAATGTACAAAGCAATATGAACTTGTTCGCAAAAACACTTAACGATGACACAGAGAGGATGCATTTGTCATTTACACGCAAGAATATGTGATTTAATTTAATTAACCGATAGAAAGAATCACTAGGTCGCATGGAAGTTGCAGTTAATTAGTAACGAATGACACAGTGGAATAAGCACTTATCATTTAGCAACATATAATTGTCATTAGGAACATGGAATTGTAATTTAGCAGCATGCAATTGTAATTTAGCAACATTTAATTGTCATTTAGAAGCATGATTGTACTGGCGGATATACCCTTCCATAGGCGGTCCGGGTTCATTTCCTACTCGGCGCATGTGGGTATGATTGGTGGTCAACATACCGGATAGCTGGAGTTTCCTCTTGCACTGCACCCTGCACTGTGTACTGACCGCCCCCTCCCCCCAAACAGCACAACACCACACCAGAATAACAAAAAAATACAACAGAAACAGATTTATGATTCAAAATTCGTCCCAACTTGTGATGAGTTTAAAAGTAAATTAGGCAGGGGTGCTGGTACACACCCCGGGTCCCCACGAAATGCAGTGGCGCGGAGGGACCTCATAAACTACGAAATACGCACATTCAACACACACACACGCACGCACGCGCGTACACCACGCACGCACGCGCGCGCACGCTCGTACACACACATACACACACATACACATCAACACATGTGTCCGAGTGTCCGTCCGCCCGTCTGTCAATGCATGTGTATACATATATATGCATATCTACTGCTTGGGTTACTCACGAATATTTTATGAAATTGATAATAGAAATCCACAACAACATTAAATCGCTATTTTTCGTTTCTATGTCGTATTTTGTTTATTATTTCATGTTTGTCCTGTAATTAAAATTCTTTGTTGAAAAAAATATTCTTAACGATTCCATTTTACGCGAAATGCACGTTCAACAGAACTAGATTGGACTCCAACAGTGTTATTATGACAAAAGCAGTCTACAATATCATCTCCGGAAACAATCGAACATCTGAATTTGCTGTCAAGAATTGTCTCCCGTATATAGTAATTTGCGCTAGAAAGTCAAATTCTTATTGGTTCCCTGTCATGTTATAATGCATTAACATGCTTAACAAAATCCACTAGTTAGTTAATCGCTTGTGACAATCAGCAACAACAAAGTAAATGAGCCTAGTAATGCAGAAAGGAATAGTATGAATAAACATTTCAATACTGCAGTAGGCAAACAAAAAGGCTGAAAGCACTTGTCAATGACATGCAAGAAGCAAGAATTTGGCATTAAGAAGCATGCAGTTACCACGTAGCACAAAGCATATGCATGTAAATAACATAACAATGTCATTAACTGGCGGATATGTATGTCGCTCCATTACGAATATCATAATGCAATAGGAAGTTGTCATTTAGCAACGTGCAATTGTCATTAGCAACACGTAATTGTCATTTAGCAATATGCAATTGTCATTTAGCAACATGCAATTGTCATTTAGTAACATGCATATAGTGGCGGATATACCCTTCCATACTGGACATCAGTTGTAAACCAGCGCAGTTTGTGGTTCTAATTGCTAATCGTCCGTTTGTTAAGTGCGGGAGAGTAAATCGTTCACTCGTACTTTATAACCCCGTCTCCTGAGCGTTGTTCGGAGAAACTCAACGAGGTGTTGATGGTTTTTTTGCGTAACCATTTATGCTGTATTCAGGTTTGTGATCAAATCCTTGCGCTGTACTATTGTCTGCTTGAAACCAAGCGTCGTATTTGTTGTCCCAGGCAGATCGTTACAAGCACCAGCCAACATGCATGCCTATAGGATCCGTATCTCTCTCATGTACATATTGTTGATTATTGTAAGTGACAAGTTACGGCTGTGAAATTTGCCCGCTTTTATACAGCATTGAGCGATACTGTTGATTTTGTAACGCCTTAGCTCTTAGTTTTGTACTATAGACTTAGAACTATATTTTTAAAACACCACAGTTTCTGCGTCTTGTAGACACGTCATTTAGCAATGTAGTTACAAAAGAAACCCATCGCATTTATACTAGATAATGGCGTGCTACATACACAGAGGTTGCGACCGTAGTTATTCACAATATGTTTTAATGGAAAGAAAGAACTAGTGAGACGTGAATGCCCTATATCGCCATTCTCTAGTTATTTCTCTTTCATTTCCGCCGTCCAGGAAAATTGCAAGGAATGGAAATCAATATAGAAAAGTACTTGTCAGCCTCACTCGAAATCGAATTTGATTAATTGGTATTTTATCCTGTCGTACTAGAGGAGTAAAAATAATTGGAAATGTAATATTTTATATAAGCATTGATTTTGCATAGACTCTGACTGTTATGATGTCGATATATACAGAAGTGCGCTTGCACGTTTAACGCACACGTTACCCGCTCGGGGTTTTAATTTTTTCAGGCTTTTTAGCTAATTTGTTTTTATCAGATATCGTATTGTGTATAAAATTATTTTATTTATTTAATGCACATGTCTTAGTAGAGAGCATTTCTATCAAATAATACGATTTATAGTGCAATAGGAAGCAAATTTTTCGTTGACAGTCCATTTAAGTTAAAGTTCTTCGATATCAATATAATTTGACGCGTTTTAATACTTAATAGTTTGATTAGACCAAATAATAGCACTGTCCTTTATGTAATTAGTACATCGATCTATACATAATCACATCGATCTATACATAATCACATTAAACTGTTGCTTTTTCAACATTTGACATTTTGTTTGTTTCATTAACATAATTTTGTCGTTGTATACTGCGGTAAAGCTACTGCTATCATGGTATTTACGTTGGCATGAATATGACAATGATACTAGTATTATGTACACATTATGTAACAGTTTAATGATTAAATAATTAAGATGTTTAGGTCAAAGGGTGCTATCCACATCAAAGCTTTCTACGACGCCGATCCCTATGGGCAATTCATAGACATCACGTGATGTCTGACATGCTTCGCATGCTTATCATTTCCAAATTTAGCGCTGTCGCAATGTGTCCACTCAGTGCAATAAGTAGCGTGCTTATAAACTACAACTTAATTTTTATATACTGCTCGCTACTTATTGCACGGTAAGCTTGCATATTAGGCCCCACCCACCATTTACCGATCTAATATCAAAGTTATTGAATACCGGAAAACAATGAAAACTCTCTGAAATATGGTATAAGACACTCAAATGTATATGTCATGGTCATGCTATTGACACGACTATGTATACCTTGCTACTGACGTTTGAATCAGAGGAAAGTATCTCGACGATACGCTAGTCTATGGGGGTGTTGATAACATGCATATCGGTGTAGTTCAAACTGGTATTGCCCATTTGATATCATTACACCATTTTTTTATGAACACAAAATTATACCAATGTGCAATTACCGTTAAAATCAACAACAAAACAAAAATGTTGTAATACAAAGATGCAACCCAGATGCAGTGAAAACAACAAATATATTTGTATGCTTAATGTAAAATCACTTTAAAATGTGATTTAGCTTAGTGCTTGTTTATATCATGAATACAATTAATGGCAGTTTGTTTTACTATAGTCTACATCAAAGATATGTATGTGTACTATTTTGACTTAATATACTCGGTCATACTAAGTTTAATTATATTTGCTGTTTGCTAATTGATAAATGTGTATTTTGTAATTGTATTTTGTTTAAGATTTACATGTATCTAATGTAATGTTTCCGTGAGATCACTGCCCGTTACAGACATACATTTGTTGACTTTGCTAACTAGTACACTGTATAAGTACAAACATACTTTTCATAGCCTTGTTTAATAATATATGCCATTATTTATCTACACACATCGTCTGGTAGCCACGCATATCTACGTATGTTAATGTGAGTTTTATTGCTATGCTTTTAAGGCTGTTAGTAAAAGTAAAACGTGTGTTTTATTAACGATATACAGTCATTACCGTTTAAAAGTCGTCCATATCAGTAGTGGATCTTAATTGGTATTCGGTTGGTTAAATTGTTGTATTACAGATTGGTTAAACACATTAATATAATAAAACAGTTTATTTCCCCTGAGTCATATATTTGTGGTGTATACATGAATTTCACTAGGACTGTGTTAATGGCAAATTGAACCTGACTTATTTAATAACAAACTACACAAGTATCATTTATGACGAAAACATATGTGATAATTAGCGTCGTATATGATACCGCATGGTTATTGAGGTAGATAGATAGATATTTTATTTCAGACTTGTACATTGTACATCGTCTACAACACATAAAATAATATAAATACAATGTCAACGTGAAATGCATGGGTTAACAATATTTTGGATATTAAATAATATATTTAAAATTAGTTATTCAATATATACCACATTAACCTATATACCACATTAACCTAACATACTTGTATATACTTGTATATATGTATTTTATTTTCTATCTGAAATATATAAGACTAAACATGTTTGCAATGGAGATGAGCATTTAGGCAAAAGTGTTATGGAATGCAGAACGTACACTCAAAGCTTCTTTTAAAAACATACAAAGATTTATAAGTTCAGTTCTATTATTAGTTTTCAACAATTGGACATATTTAAAAACCGATGGGCGTGCACGGTATTTTAGTTTAACATATTTATTTCTTAGATCAGAAAAGCAGGGACAAATACAAATAAAGTGATATTCGTCTTCGACGTCAAACTTGTTATTTTGTAAACAATATAAACAGTTATTGAGGTACATGTATCTGTTTTCTCTGTACATAAACCTGTATATTCTCCTCTGCTGAAAACAAGTTCGCATTTGGTCAATCAATGTTCATTTATATCTGAAAACAATCCTGTAGATTTATCAAACAGTTGCGCTGAATGTATAGGTACCAGGATTTGTTAAAGTACATTCCATTCATTAACACACGTAGTGTATTGAAATGTAATATAGTTTCGCTCTATATTATGCAGCTAATGTTTAGGTTTGTTATTTTCAGAACGTCTAGGGCATTACAAGCATGCATATTTCTCTTCTAACCCCGTGAGGCCCCCGCGAAAAGGTAAGTCATGACGCAGTGTTGTATCTGTAACGTATTATGTAACTAGCACCAAGTTGTTATAATTTTTTCCATAAAAACGACGTCATAAAATCTACTTATTGACGTCATATGAGTGTTCTTGTTACCTTTATCCAACATTGTTATTCATTTAAACATAGATCAATGCATAGCTGTGAGTGGGATATGAAAGTTCTTTCTATATTATAATCAACGACTTGTAAAACATGCATGAACAAGGCTGTGTGCGTCATAATATCAGAATTGCACGCAACTGTTTGCTCGTAATTCAGAGTTCCCAATAGATTTAGCTTTAATACAGATATGTCACTTAAACGCTCACATGCAAAGCGTTTGACGCGAATGATCGTGGCAATGTTAAATGACATCGTAAATAGTACCGGATGTATACTCAATGTTGAATAACACAATGTCATGTAATTGTGTATTGCCCACTCAAACCAACACAATTATTAAACACCTACACACTCCTCGTTGTGTTGCATATGCACGCTAAACGTTTTCCAATTTTACATTTCGACTGATACAGAAACAGTATGTGGACGATGTAGCACAGTTAATTGATATTCATTTGTTTAAAACATTCCACTCGTAAGCCCCACGCGTTGATGTGATCAATAAATAAAGCAAATCTCAACGGAATTGCCGTTCTGCTCAATTATTGACGGAAAAGTACAACAAAGAAAACATTACTACGTGTTTGAACAAGAAAAATGTGAACTGATCGATTGGTCTACTGTGTCTAAACTAGGTTTGGCGATTGTAGTATAAATTGGCCTAATTGTTCGTTTTTCACCATAGATGTTTGCCCTTTGTCCGTTCAGAAGATATTTATTAAATTTTGAAAATATTCTCTTGTCCCATTATGCTCTGTTACAAGCTGGACAATACAGACAAATCGTGTTGCAGAGTCTGTAATCGTATCGAATCAGAGGTAGGGGGACAATGGCCGTAGTACAACCACTGTTATGCAGTCAAGTGTTTAGGCTATTACGCCAAAAAAAAACAACAACTATTTAAAATCATTGTCATTATAACCAACATAATATATTTTTCTTTACTGCTTTGGTATTGTATAAAACCTTCATTGAAGAATGTATACAGGACGGCATATGATTTTAAACATTACAACATAAGACGGTTGATACAATATTCCTTTCCAGTGCTTTGCCACTAAAGTTTTAACTCCTCCCCAGCTATTGTTAAAGGATTAATTTCCATTCATCGATAATCACCAACACTTCACAAGCATTACCACGTGAACTTTTTGTGTTAAAGACGTTCGCAACATTTCTTTCAATTTCTTTCCAACGACAGATTATCTTTAAAATTGGCATAAACCTGCATCAATGTATCCTAAAAGTAAAACAGTCGTACAAAATAGGGGTCACCGCCCTTTTCCGAAAATATTGAATTTTGAATACGGTACCTGTCGAAGCCCGTTTTCAGTTTGTGTTACTTAGAATGTTGAATAATATAAAGCGTTCATATTCAAACAAAGATCGAGATTGTTAAATGCATCTTTTTTTAAATGTTTGTTGCGAATGTCTGTAAGTAAGTTAGCAGTTAAGCACGTGATATTTGAGTACAATGATTGGTTAAAACACTAGATTAATTTGCATATGATTAACATCTGTGGAAACGTCTGTTATGTGCGAGCGCACACACACAACTGCGATAATATGCGTTTTCAGGACGAGAAATAATACTTTTCCAGCAATGCACAGTTAAAAGTAGTCTGAGCATGCAGGAAAAGCTGGATTATAATACAGTATCATGACGATAAATAATCAACAATAATTAACAACACTTGACAGATCACGGACGATCATGATTTATTTACAGAAGAAATTATTCTTGTGCACCACTAAACGGGCGTGAAGTAATCTTTTTTACAACAATACACTGGTAACACAATATTTTGGATTGCGTGAAATATTTCGATGGTATAGGGTAATACGAAGACAATTGATTATTTTAACAACATCAGACAATTCACACAATTCCGTGCTTGTATATTTAGGTTCTTGTCTAACATGACCTTCATAATCTCACCGTCTTGCTTAATGGGTAAATGACCGGCGTCACTTTAACGATACTTGCTATTTGGAGCGGAAAACATACTCAGCCTGAGTGCTGTAAATGATTGTAGCATACGCAGTTGTTGTAACCATTCGTATACGATGAAACGTATACATGTCTGTATGGTTCGTAAATGTATTCTATTTGTCATAAGTAATAAAGCTATAGACGGTGCATTAGCCATGTGCGTCATGTGGGCATGACCGAATTTTCAATCTGTTCCTTTGTTAACGAATGTTCCAAAGATACGTCATTTTGAACGATATGTTTATATCCGTATACGGTGTTGTGCCCTTGTATGTAGCAAAACTACAAAATGTCTACAAAACTAGAACAACTTACATCGATATTGAAACTACAATATTTCCATTATATTACATATATATAGCATTGCCTTCCACCAAAGTATCTGCATGTACATATGTGGCGCGTCT
The DNA here is from genome assembly GCA_027627225.1 of Congeria kusceri. NCBI lineage: Eukaryota > Metazoa > Mollusca > Bivalvia > Myida > Dreissenidae > Congeria > Congeria kusceri. The sequence goes on from CM051029.1 coordinate 54,189,855, forward strand.
TCATAAAACCGGTCTTAATGCATGTTCGTCAAGTGTCGTCCCGGGTGTCAATATATAGATTACATAGTACAAACTGATTTAGAAAACAAGCGTAATCAACGCTTATACTAATTCTTTTTCAGAATGTTTTTGTTATTTATTACTCTTACTTTGACCCAGAAATCGGCACCCCAACGAAGTTACAATGTGACATGTTTCATCCTGCATAACGAAACCGTTGCGGTCGGAATGATTTCCCGGCGTGAGATATATGTTCGATGGACTGCCTTTAGAAACCGGGAATAGTCCGTTGCATAAAATTAATACACTGTACTGCATTACTTTAAGTCTTTTATTGGACACATACATTGAGTTTCATTTGACACACTGAGCGGAAATTATATAATACAACTCAAGCTATCTCCTTATCAATTGTGAATCAGTTGATATGCCTGACATCAGTATTTACTTAATTGCAGTACGCAAAACATGTACCTCGAAAATGTCAACGTCGGTCTCATACTGCTGAATCTGTAGTAAATGCCACAGAGCTTGTTAGAGCGGCGTGGTTGATGTGATCAATATTTCATATGGAAATTATCTGTTTCTCAAAAGACTTACTACCACTTGGGGCGATCGTAAGGTAACAGCGCCCAAGCAGGACTAATGTGTCTGTGTATATTGAATGATTTAGATGCTGATTAAGTGTGATAGGTTCAGTTGAGTAAAGACAGGTAACTGCTGAAAAAAGGGAACATGAATATGATAATATTTATTTCTACGAACAGTAAGACTGTTTTCGTGGAAAAAGACGATATGTTCGAACATTAATATATATGTGTAGTTACTAACTTACTTCGATATAATTTTATAATTTGCAACTGGTGGTAAGGTATCTTATATTTCCGTTCCTTTAAGTAACGACACCAACATTACGTAGAAAATACCCAGTTTAATAGCTTTGTATTTTATTTCAGTGTAAAATTGTGGTTTTCTCTGAAACACTACCTCGTATTAAGTAATACATCTCACATGTTGATTAGTACTAAATGGCGCTTAGCATTTAACCGTGAAATTTATAGAAACACATTACCCAGTAGTGATGACGCACGCTTGCAAAATTCTCGGGAGGATTGTAACTGGTAGAAAATTGTGGCGCGTCGTGATAAAATCGGTCTTAATGCATGTGCGTAAAGTGTCGTCCCGGATTAGCCTGTGCAGTCCGCCCAGGCTAATCCAGGACGGCACTTTACGCTTTAGTGGTATTTTCTGTTTCAAGGAAGTCTCTTCTAAACATAAATCCACTGTAGGCGGAAAGTGCCGTCCTGGATTAGCCTGTGCGGACTGCACAGGCTAATCCGGGACGACACTTTACGCACATGCATTAAGTCCGGTTTTCCCACGACGCGCCTCTAATAATTATATCCTAGTTCTTGGCATCGGGTGACAGGGAAACGTGGCTACAACGGCTAGTTTGAGTCATCCAGAAAATAATATCGTTGGTTTTGTTAATTTAACTCGACACTTTAAAAAGTGAGTAACGGGAATGTACGCGAAACACATGCATTCTTTTTATCTTTCATTATTTCTCACTCTCTAATAAGTATAGTGCATTAGTAACACATCTTGATACTTCTCCTCCAGAATACTCGCATTGATTATTATTACATCTCCGATTAGAGGGTGGTAATTGCATTTCACAGCTTGGATGTTTATCTGTGTAACGGTGCTTTTTTATGTGCTCAAACGATCTCACGGTAGAGAGCGCTCACGAAATTACATTAATAATATGTGTTACATGACGCAACATAAGTGCGCTCTATTTCGTAACCAACTTTCCATATCGCCATGGGACGAACTACTGACAGCCGAATAAATCTGTTGGCATATTTGAATAATCGTTATTCCGTCTGGTAATGGCTGCTCCTTTTTGGTAATTTCGTTAGGCATGAGCACTGAAGCAGAGCCAATGATGCGTTATTCCATAAAGATGTACATTGTAATTACCAATTAAAGCCGCAGTCCATAGAATATAATGCAATGCATCTTACATTGGCAATAGTTCTAATGCACGTTAAGCCGATTATTCGGCTGAAAACTGTTGTTTATTTAAGAAATGCATTTAATAATGTCAATATTCCAAAATGCTTGGTACGAACAGAATATACACTAATAAACATGCCGATTATACTCCAGAGGCATCACAAGCTATCGCATACAGAAGCTATACGATAAAAAGTTACCAAAACTTTATTATTTTACCGATTTCATTGCGGCTTCTTGTATTTTGATCGGTAAGATGTCCATAAACAACGTTTTATGCAAAGTTTTATTTTATTAACATATTTATGGACTGCTGCTTTAAGTGCAAATGGTTTGCTGCAGGTATTGTAGCTCCAGCAATTTAGATCCCAAGTCAGCTGTGATTTCTACAGATGAGATTTACTTTGCTGGAATTACTTACATACATTCTAATGCATAACACTGCCACGCAATTCTGAAATATTTTTTTACATTGGCATATCTATACACAGATTGATGACGAACATGCACTTATTACCACAGAAACTTAAAACATATTGTAACAGAATGTCATACATGACATAGTTGTTATGTTACGAGGCGCCCAACTATTTATGACATTTAATCCAGCAATTGGTTGACATAGTGACGTTTCCACGGTCGTCATGAATCGGATCGGAATTTCTAAATCTGGGATTGCCTGTCAGATACGATGCAACGCCTATAGACTATTTTACAATTTGTTTTGATAAGTACTTTTCAAAGTCGTGCCATTTAATTTAAACCGTCCCCTTAATAGGTCCTTGTGTTTTCACCAATATACGCTCGGAAATGAATGCAAATCAATGCAACTTGTGTTGTGGTGACAAGGACGGTGAATGGTACCAAGGTGAGGAGTGCAATTCCTTATTTTTTGTGTAAAGCAGACGTGTGAGCTCATTTAAGACGTGTCGTGGGAAACCTGGGCTTAATGCTTCTACGTAAAGTGTCATCCCCGATTAGCCTGTGCAGTCCGCACAGGCTCATCCGGGACGACATTTTCCGCCTACAGTGGATTTATGTTTAGAAGAGACTTCCTTGAAACAGAAAATACCATAAAAGTGGAAAGTGCCGTCCCGCACAGCCTAATCCTGGACGACACTTTACGCACATGAATTAAGCCCGAGTTTCCCACGACACGCCTCAAATAAACAACGTGCTTGACAAAGTTCTTATGAATTTTATATCACAGTTGCATTTTCTAATTCCTTACATGTATATTCTCGCTAATTGTTAACACAAATCGGACGTTAAATTGTGGCAATTTTAATCCATCAAATTAAATTGTTGTGGTTGCAATGATTCCCCGGCGTGAGCGACATGTCCGATGGATGCCTTTGGAAACCGGGAACGGAAGCCCATTACATAATCTGAATGCGCTTAAGTACGTTATTTGTTTTGATACTGGGAAACAAAAAATGAGTTGTATTTGACATACTGTGCGGAAAATATTAACGGCAAATCGAAGCTTTCTTCTATTTGAATTGCGATTCATTTGAAATGCTTTACATCAGTATTACAACATTGCATTAGAAAAGGTATACTTCGAAAATGCCAATGTCGGTTTCATAATGGTATACGTATTAGCTATTGTGCTATTTATAGCATTGCAGTAGATGTGATTCATAAAACGTTACACCCAGGGCTATCGAAATCCAACAGCACTCGAGCAGGGCTAATGTTTCGGTGTACATTGTATGATTTAGACGCTGATGCAGTGTGATAGTAGAATGAAAACATGAAAACTTTTCAAGGAAAATTGAGTTTGTTATCATTACAACCCACAGGAAAGCAAGGTTTAATGCTATGCACAAATAGATTGTCGGCCATAGCAGCTGTGATATTCATCTTTCAACTCATCTAAAATTAAAATATTATTAATAATAATCGGTATATGACGCAATAGAAGTGCACTGTATTTCGTATCTATGTGGGCCGTACTACTGGCAGCATAATACGTATGTTGGTATATTTGAATAAGTGTTATTCTGTTTGGAAATGGCTGCTTCTTTTTAACGATATCTTGTTTGGCAAGATCATTAAAGCAAAGCTAAGGACGCTTTGTATAATAAAAATGAACGTTATTAGTACCAGTTCAGTGCGAATGTTTTTCTGAAGGTATTATCATTCCAGCATCTCAGATCAAAAATCATCCGTAATTTCTAACAGATTCGTTTACTGTGCTGCAAGTTCTTACACATATGCGAATGCCTCACATGGTCACGTAATTCTATAGTATCTTGACGCGTCCATTGACCTATTTTGCAGGATGCATTTGGTTTTATACCATTGACATTACTAGACACAGTTTGCTGAAGTATATATACTTATTAACAGAGACTTGAAACTTATTATATCTTAAACTCACACGCATTCGTATCATATTTGTTATGCTACAATGCGAACAGCTCATTATGGCATTTTATCAAAGTTCTTCAAATTGGTTGTCATAGCGGCATCTCCACGATCGTCATGGATCAGATTGGAATGTCTAAATCTGTAATGGCCTGTCAGATACGATGCAACGTCTTATTTCCTTGCGCCACTGTAAACAGGAAGACTCTTAACATGGTGAATTGTAATATTCGTTGGCACGAGGAGCACTTAACAAACTGATGTATGATTCCAGTAATCTGCACTAGAAGAATTGTTCGTTACATGGCTTAATTGTAGAGCGCATATTGCATAAACTGAATGCACCAAAGTACATTATTTATTCCTAATGTAGGAAAAATAAATTAAGTTTCACATACTGCAAGGCAAATATTAACGTCAACTCAAGCTGTCTCCTCCTTTTATATACCAGACATCAGTATTTACTTTATTACAATACTCAAAGATGTACTTCACATGATGTTAATATGCAAAAGCTATTGCGCTTGTTAGAGCAGTGTAGTTAATGTAATTATGTTTTCATACGGAAATATATAATATTTTGTTACATAAGACGTAATACTTTGGGCGATCGATATGCAACAGAGCTCAAGCAGGGCTAATTTGTCTGTGTACATTGAATGATTTAGATGCTGAACAAGTGTGATAGGTTCAGTAGAGTGAAGACGGGTGACTTCTAAAAACAGATGTATGTCATATTGCTTGATACGGACAGTGAGACTGTTTTCGTGGAAAAAGAAGTTGTCATTTTAATTTATTGTTGTAGTTCCTGATTCATTTTGACTAACGTAGATATATTTTGCAAGTTGTGGTACGGTGTCTATTTCTATGTTATAACAAAAAATAGTTTAATATAAAATATCGATTTCGAAAGCTTGTGTTATTTTGTTACATTGTGAACCTAATGCAGTTGTCTCTTAGACATCCATCTCCCCTGTTTCGGTACCAAACTGAGTTGTTTGGCATTTCATATTGACATATATATATAGCAACGTGGTGATGACGCACGCTCATGGTGTTCTGGAAGTTTTAACATGTGGTAACAGTATTTGCATGCACATTCGGTAATGACATTTAAAGTTACGCTCCCAACTGTAAATATGGAATTTAATCCGATATTCGTGGTGTCAAGTATCAGGGATACATTGCCAACAGGTCTGCTTTGAGTCACCTAAAATATCAGTTTTGTTGATGCAACTCAACCTTTTATATTAAATGACGGAAATTCATGTGCAGCAAATGAGTAGAATACTTACAATTGCACGTTTAAGCTGTGAAACAACATGTTTCCGTCTTTATCATTCGATAAGACGTATGCCGTCGAAGTAAACGTTTCTCAAATTGGTCCAGGAAAATCGTGTTTGTTATTACTAAAACTTGCATGAAAGGTATGTATAGTGCGATTCACGACTGGATTGTCGGCCAGAGTTGTGGTGGAATTTATCTTTCAACTGATCTCAAAATAGAAAACGCGCGTGGAATTATCTTAATAATAATCGGTACATGTGTACTCATGGGCTTAAAGCCTAATGTATTTTGAAATAAACTCTAAACTCTATAACTTAACAGAAATGCATCACATTTTGTAACCGACTTTCCGGATTATGTCATGGACCGTACTTCTAGTAGCGTAATCGATATTATGTGAATAATCATTATTAGATCTACGTGTGGAAATGGGTTCTTCTTTTTAATGTAATATCGTTTGCCATGATCATTAAAGGAAAGCAAATGAGGCTTTATACCGTAAGGATGAACATGTACCTTATAAAGTGTCAATGGTAATGTAGCTCCAGCAGCTCAGATCGCGCGTTGTTATTTAACGATGCGACTATTCGTGGCATTTTATCCAGTTTCTTGAAATTGGTTGTCATGGCGACGTTTCCACGATCGTCATGAAGCGGATCGGATTTTCTAAATCCGTAATGACCTGTCAGATACAATGCAACGTCTTATTTCCTTGCGCCACTGTAAACAGGAAGACTCTTAACAAAATGAGTTGTATCTCTCGGCACGAAAAGCACTTAACAAACTGATGTATCCACCAATCTGCACAATAAGTTCGTAAAATTGCTTACCACATGAAGTCTACGCCTTTTCGGCAATAGTGTATACTTTAAATTAGAGCGAATTTCTTAAGTTGACGTTTTCATCCTTTGTCTGGGTATTTTTTTCAGGTACAGTAAGCTTAACAGTTTATCATCTGCAGTCGTATCTTTATGCTTGTGTTGTACGTATTGTCCTGTATTGTATAGGCAATTGGTCACTTGCCTCAATCAAAGGACCAACGGATTGTAATAAGGGTTTCTCTCCTGATGATGTCTCTGGAGTTTCATTATTCCTATATTGTTCACTTAAATGTTAATCGCATGTTTGCCGGTCGTATCACACAGTAAGCAACACGACTATGGTGTTGCATAAAACATGTTCATATTGAATACGATTTCAGGAATACTTAAAAGTTAACTTTGTACAAATAAGGCTCATTCAAACACAATGGCGTGTAGCTCCTGATGTGTGTATTTATTTCATTGTAGCTCATATATTATTGTTTTAATGTGGAATGTCAATGTGTTATTTAGTAATATTTACCTCAAGAGGTATATTTTTGCTAGTGGTTTGTTTGGCTAATTTGTGATGAATCCGCAATGTAGATATTAATAAAATCCTTATTTGCAAAATTAAGTATGGATTGTTCTGCTCAGTGGAAAGACCAACGTATTTAACTTTTAACTTTCACATTTATGTTTTGTATTATTATTTGCGGGTGCGTGCCTAATTAAAAATTATATATGATTATCTCCAACCTTGAACTGTTGTTTTCCATTGTTATTTTGTCCCAGTGTACTTTATAGAAACAACGATTAGGCGAGATTTCCTCAAAGTACTTTATAGAAACAACGATTAGCTGAGACCTTGAAATGTTGTTTTGCAGAGACTTTCCTGTAAATGTCAATACTTTGCAAATGTTGGTTATCACTGATTATTTATTTTCTTAGTAAACGGTTATTTGCTTATTTGTTTTCGGTATACGAAATTAGTGTATTAACACCTTACATACATAAAATTGTATTTAACGTTTTATCCATCCATTGTTCTAGTGAATGTTCACTTTAAATTTATTTTTATTTTTTATGTTCACAACTAAATTAAAACAAAAGGTTTATATGTTTGTTTACTTGCATACTAATACTTTCATACATCAGCAACTTTGAACCGCATGCATATTTGCTTGAAGAGCTCATTAAAGCTGTCATTATGAGACCATCATCATTTCCGAGTCTTACGTGCTTGGCTCATTTGCATTTCTGTGTTTGCGAGAGTGCACTTCACTATTTTTTCGTTTTGTCTTCAGACATTTGTAGTATAGGAAACAGTCGTCTCTTAAACGAATCATTGCCACATTGCGGTTAGTAATGAAAAGTGATAAATTACCCGCAAATGGGAAGTTAAAAGTACAAGCATTGCTTCTTTATACACAGAATTAGTTAATACGCGAGACGTTGCATAATTTACCGATCTTTTCTATCGAAGAAATAAATATGCAAATTATGAAGCTTTTGAGGTTGGTTGACCTACTCATGGGAGTGAATTCATTGACTTCGTTAAATAGAGAGCACGTTTAGCCAATTACACGGGGATATCATTTCAGTTTACGAAACGGATATGCTTTTTATTACATAAGCATCAGATTTGTGTGAACCTTGTTTCATGAAGCCGAACATAAATAACGCAACGGTTTGAGGAAAATCTAACATGAAAGTAGTGAAGCAAATGTATTCCATAACATATCGCTGCTTGACATTTTATGTTTAATTTAAACTGAGATTTGACGTAACACTTGGCTCATGATGTTGCATAAATAACGGCATATGCGTCCAATGTTTAAGCTCATAATCTTCTGACGAACTCCTTGTTACTATTTCGTTTTGATCTTTTGACTTATTTGCTGCAGCAATCTGGACAAAGGAAAATTTATACTGTTATTCCATGCATTGATCTAAACATAATAATTATTGTCCACTTGCTTTCAAATTGGCATTCTCTTGTTTGTCGCTGATTTTATCATTTGTTTCACCTTTAATATACTAGTACTTACATTGTAATCGTATGTACTTTAGAGTAGGATCGGTTTCTTCTCAAATGTCCGGACATTAGGACATGTTAAAAGTCAATTAAATGAAACTGTCTCGCAATTGTTCAGATGTTTAGTTTCACTTTCCATCTGATAAAATGTTGTCTTATGCGATTTCAACACTAATCCACATTAAAAGTTCTTCGCCATGTCGAGGTCGTTATTCTAGCTACGTCTTTCTTCAGCTTTTCATCCCGTAACAGCATTGCCATTTACCGGCAAACTAAGTGTATGTTATTAGTTCTAAATGTAAACATGCCACTTAGTGTATGTTGTTGCTTTTTTTAATCAATTTTGAGCGCATGGACTTTGCACTAGCATCACTTACTCATTATCTAAGCATTTGTTTTTAAACAATTCAAAGGCACCTGTCGGTGCAGACAACTTCCTGGCTATCAGCTTCGTTCGAGATATGAACTGTACACACCCTTGCGATCTAATGTAAGGCATTTCTGTGAAAACCTGTTTTGGTATTTGACGATACATTGCAACATTAACAACATTGGGTGCTTCCACAAATGTTAATCATAGTCAAATTAACCAAAATATTAATTATTTTGCCTGGATATCACCTGATTCAAGATAATCCTTGTGATTCACATGTAAGACCAAAGACAGATAATTAGTCTTATATATAGCCTTACAGTAGGGAAACTGAAAAGACTTATCATTTGGAAGTCTTTTAAGGTATTCAGTTGTCCGATAAATATTGCCATTGCAGAATGATTGACATTTTCATAATAATTGTACTTGGATATCACATGATTAACTATAAAAATATTTTTACGCAACTGAGCATGTGCGTATGTTTGTGTGTCTTTTGTGATACCAGCAAAAGGACATTATTTCCTTAAGATACAAGAAGAAGTGGTCCGAGCTTCCTCTGTAATGCGGTGGCATCTAGCAAAAAACAGCGTTTCCTCTGAATGACAGATTTAATAATTGATGACGGTGTTCGTGACCCAACATCACGTTCATCTGATCAAACTGTACCACGTGCGTTGTACATGTGTACTTCATGCTAAAATAGTAGTGCACGTGTCCGCTGTAATCACAAGTGCAACAACACAATTTCTTCATTTCCAAAACAAGCCATTATCTGTTGACAATGTTTCAAATTTGAAAAAAGGGTTAAATATAGTCGGATATGCTTACGTTAGAGGTGTTAGTCTGGAATTGTCCAGCCCTAGTTATATTTGTTTATTTGTACTTGTAGAGTTGGACCCTAAGCTAGTTATTGCAAGTGTTTATTTATTTTAACATGGTACTAATGGAATAGGAAATTGCATTTATTTAAATTATGATTTGTTATCGTTTGCTTTATAAACTTTTTGTGGTAATATAAAGGTCCGCATTGGACATTGAATGATTTTGAGCATAAAGTATCCACATGCTTCGTGTATGAATGCTATGGACATATATCTGCGCAAAGAACCACAAGGACGAACCTCAGACGTAACTTTCTTTAAAATAACAGTTATTTGATCTACATGCTAGATACAAATTGTATTGTGAAAGTGTAGTGAAGGTTTGTGATCATTTGCCTGCATATTTCAGAACACCATGGTATTCATAGCCTAAAACATACTTAACATTGTCAGCCCAGGAGATGTTTGGCCCAAATGCGGTATCTGGGCGAAAATGAGTTATTGTTAGTTTTGAATACACTGATATGTTTAGAAACTGAAAATGGCATCCTTTTTTCTAAGTCATGCGTTTTGAGCGAGAATGAGCAGTTTAAGTAACACCACCATAACGATAAATGTTCACATTTAACACAGATTTTAATGTTTGTAATGCATACAATAAAGAATCTAGCATGGTGAGGACAAGTAATATATATTTACTGAACTGCCTTTCCCAAATAACAAACTTTGAATGAACAAATGTTTCGGACAAAAAAAAAGAGATGGTGGCTATGGCAACCAAACAAGCAGTCATAGCAAACATGATATGTTTTCTACAAATAACCTAATAAATAACATTTTTCGTTGACAGTATTTGAGACTTAAACAATTATTTGAAATATCTTGATCATAATCCTGACTGTCTCATAAAAATCACAAGCTTCAACTTTGACGTCAATTTCCTCGAACAAAGCAGGCCGCAATGGGATAAAAATCTCATGGGCTGCCACATTTAATAAGAACACAGTTTGATTGCATTCCATTTTGTACGTGGATTCAGTTAGGTTTCAGTCTGAAAATGATTTGTGTTCATTAATAAAGTGTCAATCATTATGTCGATCAGCGAGTTCGGGTTTAATACTCTTCATTGCAATTATTATGGAAATTATTACAAAAAAAAACCAACAAGATTTGCAGATACACAATGTACGTAATTATGAACAGAAAAGCAACATCGAAAAAATCTTAATTTCGAATTGAGTTGGCAACAGTTGCAGAAAACGTGCGCCTGTAAATTGCGATGCCTAAGGGATTGAATAAATAATGAGATTAATCGACCTTACCGTGAAATATATAAGTAATCGAGCAGAGTTTCGTCGTTAGGATCTGTGTTTTATAGTGCACGTGAAAACAACGCATGCATAAACCCGTTTATGACATTCCTACTACATTGATTAAAAAAAAAGTAACATGAGTGTATGGATTGAATGATTCATCATCACGAATGAAAACGGTAGTAACTTATGAGTGGCATAAATTTGATTTAACTTGTCGGTGCATAACAAACAACAAAAACACAATATTAATATGTAGATTGAACGCGTCTTTCTTCAATACAAAGTATTTGAAGCTCGGGAGCATATAATCGCCGAATTCTAATTCAACTGTAATTCAGTCTGGCCTTCTGTCAAATGTATTTTTCTGCATATCCATCTTTCTTTCTGCCCATCCTCCCATCCGCCCTTCAGTCCGTCCGTTTTTGTCGTTTCCAAGATCACGTGCGCTTATTGTGAGTCCGTTCCGGTCTGATGGTGTTTGACAGAGTTGTTGCCCTTTGAATATAAGAGTAGAGTATTTTTGTTTTTGCACTAGATCTAAGCAACACATTTCTCGAATTCAATGAAACTTTAAGTGCAGGATCCCTACCTAGAGAACATGCACATCAAGCGGTTCCGGTCATTTTTTTCTCACGGATTTATAGCTATTGTATTATAAAATAGGTGATTTTGTTCCGTACTAGTTCGCAGTATCTAATGACTCGAAATCAATTACGCTCTATGTTCAGCATCACTACCAAGAGGACAATATGCATATTGTCAGGTGGTTGTGGTCTGATGATATTTCATGAAGTTATTGTCCTATTATCATTATTACGTTTTTGATTTTAGTTTTAAAACTTATTTCAATAAGAATCATTTGCATATTGGTATGGTATTTGTGTCTCATTATTTAAATTATAATCATTTGCATATTGGTATGGTATTTGTGTCTCATGTTGACATATAATTTAGACAACTGATTTGGTCTTGCGGTTTCATCGATATTGATATTTAAACATGTTTTACTCATTTTTAAACGGTCTATTGGCCAACTACATGAATGGAATTAAAACTTAGCGTACTCGTACAATGTAGATTCAAAAGTAAGTTCGGCAATCAGCCAAAAGTAGCAGAAGCGTCGATGTGACGACAAAATTGCATGTATTGGACAAAGAAAACCGTTCTACAGGGACATTCATGTTCGTATGCTATTCCCATTACATTTCTTATTGTATTTTAGCGTTGCATAATACAAAGTATGGAGTGTAATTGCCCAATGCACGAACTACATTATTGTAACTAAATAAAAATAATTCGGTCAAACAATTCGTGAGATACATGTACGTTGAAGCGCCGATTGAAACCGGGAACGAAAGCCCGGTTCATAAACTGAATGCACTTAAGGGCATTATTTTTTCCGAAGATTGGAAACATAAATTGAGTTTAATTTTACATACAGATCGGTAACTCAAGCTCATACGCCTGCCGTCAGGATTTAACTAATTGCATTACGCAAAGATGTACTTCAAAATTCAATAGCGGTCTCATAATGCTCAATCTGCAATAGCTATTGATATTGTTAGAGCAGTGTAGTTATGTGATCAATATGTGACGTGGAAGTAGCATCGTCGGATACCCACGCCTAATCATTCCGTTACACTCCAGCATTACAATTTTACTTTTTGTATTTTAGCTTTTGTCTCTTATGCAACATAGCTGAAATCATTGCCATTGGATGATAAATGTCTAGATGTTTTAGATAAATTAGTAAGCTAAAAGTGATCTCATAATACTGGAGTAACATAAATGGTTAGTTGGTATCATTTATTACCAGTGTATCATTGTATGTGCTTCGTCCACAACTATTAGTTTAATGGAGGTACTGGTCCTAATCATGTCCCGCCACTTCTGAACACCAAGAAGACTTTCTGGTGAAGAAAATGTGAAGTCGTGCAGTCCTGCTAAAATATCAGATTCTTCAGAAGGATCTCGTTCAATGAATGTTGCATTGAAACCTAAGGATGTCAAGTATTCACACTGTTCCTTCATGATTGACACGAGTGGTGTAATGACAAGAACTTGACAGGCAGTGCACTGATCACGTTTAATAAACTGAAAGAGTTGATAGACCAGGCTTTTCCCCCCACCTGTCCGGGTGCTTAAAAAGACATCACATCCTTCTAAGAGATTAGTGATACATTTTGTTTGAAACTCACTTAATTTCTCAATTTTAAAATGTTCGCATGCTTAATGAAACTCTAATTCTATGGACGTCGCCATTTGGACAACAAACCCAAAGTGTAGATAGTACGGGCCAAATATCTTCATAAAAACATGATGGAACCAATGAAATCACCGCATTTTACACACCCTAAAACGACGAAAAGCGTTCGTAATGTCCCACGGTCGATAACTGGATAGGAGCGGAATGGGTCGAACATGGGTATCCGACGATGGTGGAAATAGATGATATTTTCAAACGTCATAACGCTCGTTAGGCAACCGCGCTCAAGCAGCGATAATGTTTCTACGTGGTTTTACATTGAATGATTTAGATGCTGATTTAGTGTGAAAGGTTCTGTAGAGTAAAAGCAGGTAACTGCCCATATAACACAAGGAGAATACTAGAGTAGTGTTGAATACAGATAAGTTTATTTAGCGAGGCTTGGAAAACATTATTCACGCTTTTGTGATCAGTAAAACATGTCTGCCTTTAGTTTGAAAATAAACGAAGTAAAAGATATTAAGTATCAGTAAACAAACTCCTCGCAGCAGTTATCTCTTTTAGCGGTTAACAGTACTACTGTCGTCAATAGTAAAGTCCTTCCTGACCTGGAAGATTTCGTTTTTGTAATATACTTATTTATTGCAACTAATTGTGCAATGTTCTACATAAATGGACTAACAGTCAATTACCTGCGTGGGCGTTGATCACGAAACCCCTAAAATGACGTCACGAATAACAACAAATTACTTCATTAGACTGTGCGTGTATTCTTTATCCCACAGTGTGCGAATGAAACGAAGTTTATTCCATTTATTTCATTGTTTCATCTTTGTAACGTATTCTCCTTCGGAAAATGTCTTTATTCAAAGCCAAGGACTCTTTATCATGTATCATAACGACGTACATTATTATACTGTACATGAGTACCAATTGACTGAGGTAGTTTGTTGCAGGTATTTCAGCTTCAACTTCTCAGACCCCAAGTCATCTGTGATTTTTACAGACTGAGCTCTTATTTGTGCTGAATGTATTTTTGTTCATATATTTGAATGCTAAACACTATCACGAAATCACTGAAGTATATGTATGCTTCCGAAACCATTACGCAGGATACATTGGGTTGAATAGTACTTGCCGTTACTATACAAAGTTAATTGAAGCACATTTTCTTATATCCCAAGAGACTTGTAACGTATTATAACGGAAAGTCATACGCATTGAATATCATAGTGTTTATGTTACGAGCATATTTATGGTATTTAATCCAGCAGTTGGTTGTCATGGCGACTTTTCCACGATCGTCATGAATCGGATCAGAATGATGTTCTAAATCCGTAATGGCCTGTCAGATACAATGCAACGTCTTATTTCATCGCGCCACTGTAAACAGGAAGACATAAGGATTTGTAGTATCTCTCGGCACGAGAAGCACTTTAAAACTGCTTTATCATTCCACCAATCTGCACATTAAGTAGGTTCGTACAAATTCTTACCACATGAAAAATACGCCTTTTTGGCAATAGTATGTACTTTGTGTAAATGAAAGCGAATTTCTTACGCCCGATTTACAGTTTCCAAAAGTTGACCATGTTTTTATCGGAATTTTTTTCCGATACAGTAACCTTAACTTTTACATTTCACTTTTATGTTTGGTATTATTTATATTTATATCATTATTTCCCGGTGTGCCTAATGGAAATACTAATTCTGATTATCTCCAGCTTTGAACTGTTGTTGTCCATTATTATTTTCCCCCAATGTGTACGTTATAGAAACAATTATTAGCCCAGACCGTGAAATGTTGTTTTGCATAGACTTTTCCACAAGTGTCAATCATATGCAAATGCTGGTTATCACATTTTATTTAGTTTCGTAGTTAATGGTTATTTGCTTATTTGTTTACGGGATATGGAAAAAATGTATTTACACCTTACATACATTTATTCAACGTTTTATCCATCGATTTCCTGAGTCAATGTTCATTGTCAATTAATTTTATTGTTTATGGTCAAGGGTCAATGAAAACAAGATGTCTATATGTTTCTTTACTTGAATGCATATACTTGCGTACATTAGGATATTAGAACCGCCTGCATATCTTCCTGTTTAGGAGATCATTACATTTTCTTGCACGTCATTTGCGTGAGGACTGAAGTGCTCATTAGGACTCTCATTATGGGACCTTCATCATTTCCGATTCTTGCGTGCTTGCATAATTCGTATTTCTATATTTACCAGGGAAAACGTGACTGTTTCGTTCCACTGACCTTTTTGTCTGGGCATCTGTAGCATAGCAAACATCTCTTTAACGAATCATTGCCCCGTTGCGGTTAGTAATAACACGTGTTCATTAAAAGAACTTTTCCAAACAGTGCTATCTTTTAAATTAATCCAGTACTTGAAAGAGATAAACACATATAACAAAATTTAGTTCATATTTCCTATTCTATATAGAAGTCAACATACGTAAACGGCACGATATAACCATAATATGTTAAGTTGCCGTAAAACCCAAATAAACAAACAAACAATTACCCGCGAATGGGAAGTTATAAGTACAAGCAATGCTTCTTTATACACAGATTTAGTCTATACGAGGGACGTTGGATAATTTGCCGATCTTTTCTCTCGAAGAAATAAATATGCAAATTGTGTAGCTTTTGAGGTTGGTTGACCTTCTCTTGGGAATGAATGTTCATTGACTTCGTTAAATAAAGAAGCACATTTAGCCATTTACACTGGGTGTGCATTTCAGTTTACGAAACGAAAGTGCATTTTATTACATCAACATAATGTTTATGTGAGCCTTGTTTCATGTATCCGAACATAAACAAAGCAACGGTTTAAGGTATTGATGTAATACTTGTCACATAATATTACATAAATGAATACATATGCATCCAATGTTTAAGGTTCATAATCTCCTGAAGCATTTTTAGCTCGACTGTTCGAAGAATAGATGAGCTTTCCTACTACCCCCGGCGTCGGCGTACGCGTCTGCGTCTGAATTTGGTTAAAGTTTTTATTCAAAAGTCTTGTAACTTCAAAACTACATAAGGTATTCACTTGAAACTTGGAATTTACCTTTGTCATCAACTCCAGTGTCAGGGGCAACATTTCCCATAACTGTGTTTTGTATTTTGACAGAGTTATGCCCCTTTTTCACTTAGATTTTCAGGTTAAAGTTTATATTCAAAAGTTTTGTAACTGCAAAACTAAATAGGTTATTCACTTGGAACTTGTAACTTACCTTTGTCATCAACTCAAGTATCAAGGGCAACATTCCGTATAACTATGTTTTGTATTTTGACAGAGTTATGCCCCTTTTTCACTTAGATTTTCTGGTTTAAGTTTATATTCAAAAGTTTTGTAATTTCAAAACTTCATAAGTTTTTCACTTGAAACTTGGAACTAACTTTTGTCATCAACTCCAGTATCAGGGGCAACATTTCCCATTACTCTGTTTCGTATTTGAACTCTGTTTCGTATTTGACAGAGTTATGCCCCTTTTTCACATAGATTTTCTGGTTAAAGTTAATATTGAAAAGTTTTGTAACTTCAATACTACAAAAGCTATTCACTTGAAACTTGGAATATACCTTTTTCATCAACTCCAGTATCAGGGTGAACATTCCTCGTAACTCTATTTTGTATTTTGATAGAGTTATGTCCCTTTTTCACATATATTTTCTGTTTAAAGTTTATATTCAAAAGTCTTGTAACTTCAAAACTACATAAGTTATTCACTTGAAACTTGGAACTAACCTTTATCATCAACTCTAGTACCAGGGGCAACATTACCCATAACTATGTTTTGTATTTTGACAGAGTTATGCCCCCTTTTCACTTTGATTTTCTGTTGAAAGTTTATATTCAAAATGTTGGTAACTTCAAAACTACATAAGTGATTCACTTGAAACTTAGAACTAACCATTTTTATCAACTCTAGTATCAGAGGCAACATTACCCATAACTATGTTTTGTATTTTGACAGAGTTATGCCCCTTTTTCACTTAGATTTTCTGGTTAAAGTTTATATTAAAAAGTTGTGTTACTTCAGAACTACATAAGTTATTCACTTGAAACTTGGAACTATCCTTTGTCATCAACTCCAGTATCAAGGGCAACATTCCCCATAACTCTGTTTTGTATTTGACAGATGTATGCCCCTTTTTCACATAGATTATCTGGTTTAAGTTAATATTCAAAAGTCTTGTAACTTCAATACTACAAAAGCTATTAATTGAAACTTGGAATATACCTTTGTCATCAACTCCAGTATCAGGGTGAACATTCCCCATAACTCTATTTTGTATTTTGATAGAGTTATGTCCCTTTTTCACATATATTTTCTGTTTAAAGTTTATATTCAAAAGTTTTGTAACTTCAAAACTACATTAGTTATTCACTTGAAACTTGGAACTGACCTTTATCATCAACTCGAGTACCAGGGGTAACATTAACCATAAGTATGTTTTGTATTTTGACAGAGTTATGCCCCCTTTTCACTTTGATTTTCTGTTGAAAGTTTATATTCAAATGTTTGGTAACTTCAAAACTACATAAGTTAGTCACTTGAAACCTGGAACTTACCTTTGTCATCAACTCTAGTATCATGGACAACATTACCCATAACTATGTTTTGTATTTTGACAGAGTTATGCTCCTTTTTCACTTAGATTTTCTGGTTAAAGTTTATATTCAAAAGTTTTGTTACTTCAAAACTACATAAGTTATTCACTTGAAACTTGGAACTAACCATTGTCATCAACTATAGTATCGGGGGCAACATTACCCGTAACTCTGTTTTTTATTTTGACAGAGTTAGCCCACCTGTTACACAGACTTTGTGGTTTAAGTTTTTGTTCCAAAAATGTATAAACTATACAAAGCTTCACTTAAAAATATTGTATTTTAACAAATGTATGCCCCTTTCACTATCCAAAATATGTACCAACTGAAATACTTTCAAATAATCGAGCGCGCTGTCCTCTGACAGCTCTTGTTAGTAACTATGTTGGTCTGATATTTTGTTTCATTTGAGCTGTACATAAGTATGGTTTGACAGTAATTTCATGTATCGTTCTTAACATAATAATTATTGTACATTTGCTTTCAAATTGACATTCGCATATTTGTCGCTGATTTCCTTATTGTTTCACCTTGAAAAAGTACTTACAATTTAATCGTATATACTTGAGTGTAGGATCGGTTTCTGTACAATTTCCGGACGTTCAGACATGTCGAATCGTCAATTCAATGAAACTGTCTCGCGTATGAGGATGTTCAATTTTATTGTTTATCTGATGAACTGTTTTCCTATGTGGATTTGACACTAATTTTGACACTATTCGACATTCGAGAAAGTTCCTTGCCTTGTTTACTCCTTGTTGTTAGCTGCCAAGGTCATTCTTTAGCTTCTCGCCCCATGCCATCACTGCAGTTTGCCTACAAAACGTGTGATTTATTGGTTCTAAATCTACAAAAGCCTATACACAAACCAATCCTTCAATGAATGTTTCAATACTTGAGATATGTTTTGGTATGTTTCTTCCTCAATATTGCGGAAGCATCTGAAAAAACAACAACAACAGCAGCAGTTATTCCTATGTTTGACAAATTTATTAGCTTCTGACGATGGTCTTGACTCAACATGACGTTTTTCACTTGAGTGTTAAATGTACCACGTGTGTTGCGCGTGTGTACATCACGTAGTGCACGTGACCTTTGTAATTAGAAAAGCAGCTACACAATATCTTCATTTCCAGAACAAGCTGTGCCTGTAGACAATGTTTCAAATTCTAATCGAACAAGGGTTGAATCTATTCCAATATGCTTACATTTTACGTACGAAGAGCCTAAAAGAGTTGGACCTTAATGCTCAGCGCTTTAACTGTTTATTTTAACAAGGTCCAAATGGAACTTGAAATGAATATGTTTAACTATGATCTGTTATCGTTTATTGAATTAACTTATTGTGGTAATATATGGTCCGCATTGTACATGTGTCAGTATGGGAAGCAGATTTTCTGTTGGCATCGTTTATGAATGTTTGGGATTTATGAGAATGTATCTGCTCAAAAAGGTCACACAAGGCAGCCCCAGACGTAGTTTTGAAATAACTGTTTTTTCATGTGAATGTCATATTTTATGGTGGAAGTGAAATTAAGGTTTGTGAGCATTTGCCTTCATAATTATAGCACAACATGGCAATTTTAGACTAAAAGATAGTACACATTGATTAATTGCTGGTAGACCTATTTCTTTATCTAATCACATGAAGAAACAATATAGCAATACCGTTTGATTGTATTCCACCTTGTACGTTAGGTTTCAGTCTGTAAATTGGTTTATTTTAATAAAGTAGCATACTATTTGACAGCTGGTTAATCCCCCGCCGCAAAGCGGGAGGGGGGTTATGGGAATGCCCTTCGTCCGTCCGTCCGTCCGTCTGTCCGTTGCATTTTCGTGGCCGCTCCATATCTCCTATACCCTTTGAAGGACTTTCATGAAACTTGGCACAAATGTTTAGGTCATTGAGACGATGTGCAGAATGTATGAGTCAGTCACGCCGGCTCAAGGTCAAGGTCACACTTGAAGGTCAAATATTCGAGCCTCCATTTCATGTCCGCTCCATATCTCCTATGCCTTTTAAAGGATTTTCATGAAACTTGGCTCAAATGTTAAGGTGATTGAGACGATGTGCAGAAGACATGGGCCTTTCACGCCAGCTCAAGGTCAAGGTCACGCTTGAAAGTTACATTTTTGAGCCTCCATTTTCGTGTCCCTTTTCGTGTCCGCTCCATATCCCCTATACCCTTTGAAGGATTTTCACGAAACTTGGCTCAAATGTTTTGCTCATTGAGACCATGTGCCGAAGGCATACGCCAGTCACGCCAACACAAGGTCAAGGTCACACTTAAAGATTGAATGTTTGAGTCTGTATTTTCATGTCCGTTCTATATCTCCTGTGCCCTTTAAAGGATTTTCACGAAACTTGCCTCAAATGTTTATCACATTGAGGCAATGTGCATAAGGCATGAGGCAGTAACGCCACATCAAGGTCAAGGTCACACTTAAAGGTCAAATGTTTTAGCCTCCATGTTTGTGTCTGCTCCATACCTCTTATGCCCTTTGAAGGATTTTCATAAAACTTGGCTCAAATGTTTATCACATTGAGGCGATGTGCAGAAGGCATGGAGCAGTCTTGCCACCTCAAGGTCAAGGTCACACTTAAAGGTCAAATGTTTGAGCCTCCATTTTCGTGTCAGCTCCATATCTCCTATGCCCTTTAAGGAATGTTCATGAAACTGATTAAGGTCAGAGTGATACTTCAAAGTCACCTTTAAAATCTTATGAAGGATCACGGCGGGGGATATAGCAGTCCTTTGGACTGCCTTGTTCGGGTTTAATACTATTCGGTGCAATCATTATTGAATTAATTACAACACATAACCAGATTTGCCTATACAATGTACACGATTATGAACAGCAAAGACATCAGCGGTACATGCTTCTTTACGATGTAGAGTTGGCAACAGTGTGAGCCTGTAAATTACATTGCCTGCACCTGGTGCCTACAATGTTATAGGGATCGTATAAATAATGGGATAAATCGACTTACCAAGAACGATATAAGTAATTAAGCAGATTTACATCATTAAGCATCGGTTTGAAAAAAAAAACGCATTCATTATAATTTTTATGATCTTGCTGCTACATTGGTATAGCACAAAATTAATATATGATTTGACGGATTCTGCATCACAAATCACGTCAGTAGTGACTTATACGTGGCATTAACAGTACATTTGATTTAACGTTTCGCTCGGTGCATAAAATGTAGATGCAAAGTGTTTTTAAATGCAATTTATTTTATATCCCGGAAATATATTCATCGTTCTTTCCGTTCGCTTTGTCCGTTAGTCCAGTATGTTCGTTTCCAAGAAGACATGCGCGCATTGTTAGGTCGTTCGGGCTGATGATGTTTGACGGAGTTATTGCCGTTCAAAAAAAGTATATTTTCGTTGCGGCGCTAGCTCTGTGTAACTTATCACTCGAATTCGATTAAGTGTTTGTATTGGACAAACATAACCGTTCTACAAAAACATCTGATTCGTAACATTTCTTATTGTATTTAAGTATTGCATTATTTCAAGTGTGGAGTTTTATGGTTTTTTCCCCAAACGTATGGCTGACAGATGTGTGCATGTACTGGTACAGTTTACAGTGTGTCGTGTTAACTGTGCCTCTTATAACGGTTGTCGGTTAACAATTGTTTTGTAATTGTGTTGATGTATATCTAGCTAATTACAACTCGGTCAGCGGGCTTCTCAACTAGATAAACAATGATATCCTTGGGCTTCACATCACTAGTAACAACGTTGTCAGTATGCTAGATTAGCGACATGAAGAAAGCCCATCAAGCCCCTTTTTATTATAGCCTATGCACCGTTTAAATTTGGAATTGTTACAAAACAAATGGAATATGATTTTAGAACAAAGTTAGGTGCAAGTATGCCAACTATTTACATGAGCTCGTCGATTTCTGTCTGTAAACAACTACACTGATTTATTATGTTATGTAACATTATGTATTGGGGAAACATGAACTTTCTTAGTGCAAACAAATTCACTATCACGGTGAAATATCAGTCGAGGTAAGTCAGTGCAGTAAACATGTGGTAATTAATGCCTGTGACTTATTAAGTGCGTCTCAAGCGTACTTTCAACATTTATACTCCGCGAATAAAGCACAAATTTACATGTGTTTCTTCGGCGAAATATTTAAATAAATTAAAAAAAGAATGTAGGTTTTTAGTTAAGTATCTTAGTTATCAGAACTTACAATAAAAAATCGACAATTTGCTTCACAGACCATGAGTCGCAGGTTTGACATCGCAGACCACGAGTCACATGCTCTTCCAAACGTATTTTTCCGTGTACTGATTGGCGTAAGTTTTTGGCACATGCTGTGCTTCAATCCGTAGTAGACGTTTCCACAAATATCAATCTTTAATTCAAACTAATCTACAGCTTTATCCAATTACTGCATTTGGATATCACATGTTCAACGGATAACCTGCTTTACTCAACAGAGCACGTGGTAAAGCGTGTGATTTGTGATGTTCGATGAAAACAATAGCTGGTTTTAAACTGTACGCGGCAAAACCTGGAATGGTCTTTAGACTGTTGCCTCTTGATCGGAGTGGTGATTTAATTGTCGCATTAGTTACTGTGTCTACGGAAAGAGTCTAAACGGGACAAAAATCAGAATTCAATCTGAAATGAAGATACAATTATTATATACATGTAAAAAATGTTCAGCATCATAACAACTTCTCCGGAAAGTAATGAATTGTTGTACACCGAACAAGATTATTCAACATTCTACGTGATCGATCATTGTGGTGTTTATCTATTTAGCAACTTTTTTTTTCGCGTACATGTTTAATGTAAAACAAACGAACGATGCTTTATTCAATGTCAATCAACGCTTGAGTCATGATCACATATTGCTGTTTGCATTGTTCCAGTGATATAGTTGGCAGCAGGAGAGCACAGGGACTATCAAGGTAATACATTTGAGGCGTGTCGTGGAAAAATAGGGCTTAATGCTTGTGCGTAAAGTATCGTCCCGGATTGACTTGTGAAGTTCGCAAAGGCTGGTCCGAGACGATACTTTCAGTTTTTATGGTATCTTCTGTTTCAAGGAAGTCTCTTCTAAACATAAATCCACTGTAGGCGGAAAGTGCCGTCCTGGATTAGCCTGTGCGGACTGCACAGGCTAATCCGGGACGACACTTTACGCACATGCATTAAGCCCGATTTTCCCACGACACGCCTCGATTATCCAGATATTTCCGATAGTAACTAGCTAAACCTGCAACGTGATGTTTGTCCATAACGATCCAGGAATGGAAAAAGTTACGCATTGGATTTCGTATTGCCTTGATATAAAAACCTGTGTTATGTAGTTTGATCACGTCTACAGATGTGACCTTTTCAATAGCTATCTATACTTGCGTAATTAATAGGATGTTTCTAAGTATAACCGTTCCCCATTTAGAACTGCCGATAGCCATCCAAATGATTTTCTAGGAAGATGATTCGTAGCAGTAATGGCATGACCCGGATAAAAATCATAATACCACGATAATAATCGTTCTTAATGTGCCGTCGTGTGATACTTTCATAAGCCAGTTATCAAGCGTACTGTATATTTTGCTATACTAAGTTATATTTAAGTGTGTTCTATTTACAAAAGAAAACGACAGACATAATTATCTTGATGTGCGTATGCAAGTATGTGTGTGGCTTCATGACGGCATTTTTCTAAATTTAAATTGACTGGAAACATTTCACGTAACTTTTTACAACTAAGTTTACTAGCAGGATGAGAAAATTGACTGCGCCGGATCAGCTTGACTATATCTCATGTGTAGATAAGTTAATCATTAAACGTGCAACTGTATATAATAGAACGCTCTAAATGCTAGTAACACCGAATAAATCATATATAATAATTCACATACATGCGGCCACCGTATATATATTTCACAAAATGATATCAATATAAAGATATTAGGATATCCCGTATATCCCTTCATAGTTGTGTCTCTAACTATTAAAGCCGCTCCCAACAATTGCTGTTGTGTATCGTTTAATATTCATTCATCAGTGCATACAACATATTACCTTAAGTTTTTTGTAACCCCATTCTTCCAGTTTGTCATAAATGTACTAAAAATAAAATGAATGGATAACTAACTTCAATACTAAAATGGTTGACAATTGTGGACACGTCCATTTGTGCCATCGGGCATGCTTTGCACGTGACCATATGATGTATTTTTCTACAACTCAAGAGGAACCTTTAC
Organism: Congeria kusceri; assembly: GCA_027627225.1. Classification (NCBI taxonomy): domain Eukaryota; kingdom Metazoa; phylum Mollusca; class Bivalvia; order Myida; family Dreissenidae; genus Congeria; species Congeria kusceri. The sequence continues at coordinate 54,213,977 of CM051029.1, forward strand.
GTAACGAGAAACCGCATCTTTGGATCGATTGCCATCATTGCAGTAATGTTGTTGGCAGACCACAAGTTGGCTTCGTTAAGGTGACAAACATTAATTTGTAATTAATGTTGAAACCTGCCCAAACCGAACCCTGTGAAAACCGAATCCCTGTCAAAGCCGACCGGCTGTGTCGGTCTCGATTTTTTCCTTCTTGTTATATATATAGATATATATATATATTTATATTTATATACATATATATAAATCTTAATAAACCGAACGCTGTCCAAACCGAATACCGACCGATTTTATCGCAAATTCGATCTCATTCTACCTTAAATAACCTGAATAAACCGAACGGTGTATCCGGTCAGGTGTCACTTCGCGATACCGCAGAGGCGTGACCCCGATAATTGGTGACATTATTTGCGTAAATAAAAACGTCGATGTATTATTGTTGAAAAAGTGCATGTACAGAACTCCTTCGTAATACTATGCCACCTTCTGTGCAAGTTCCATGGTATAAAAAAGCTCTCATAATCATATGCGTTAATATGATTACTATCGTCATTTTATATGAAACACATGTTTGTGGTTTTATCCAAATGTAAATAAAAAGGTGTGAGGTTTTACAGTATAACCTTTATAACTTTATAAAGGCAACCGCAAATATCACATAATTATGAACTATGAAAACATATACCTCGCTACATCGTCAGCAAATTTGATAATACTGCAAATGGCTTAGAGTTGAATTCGTAATCGTGTGTATCATTCCTTATATGCAAAACTTCAACTTGAATATGTCAATGACTTTCTCTGGCTACGATTTACATAGCGGCATCTTACACTTACTGGAACAAAATGTGATAAATTGCCCGTTGTCTTCCTGCTAAAGGTCGTGACGGCAAGTTTATGTAAGTGTGAATTGATGCAAGATCTCGTAACGGCAAATGGTTGGAACACTATTTTGCAACCGATTTGACAACATGGCATCATGTCCAAATTTAGTTACAACTTCATCTAGTAGGATGTTACAGTTTGTTTTGCAGTAAAAATAAGTGTGCAATAAATTATTGTGCAATTGGTTGCGCTGATAAAATGTTTAATAATGTACGAACCAACACGCATTTTCGCAATACAAATGTCTTTTTTTTGTCCGCCAACGATTATATTTTTCATAAAATTATTGTTTTACATACACAATCAAAACTAATCCTTAAACAATAGCTGGAAAGGAGAACCAAACATGTTGTGGTACAAACTGAAAATGCGTATTATGAACTGCGCTTATTATAAATAAAAATGCACTTCTTTAGCATTGCCGTTCTTATGATTCCGGGATAGAAGTAGGTTTAGGGCTGAAAGAATTTTACTCTATCATATATCTTACTAACATATATCCAATTAACGAATGTATATTACAAACACACATACTTTGTATTGAACGCATTGAATTTTTGTGACAGAATTTGATTGTCCAAGTTATTTCGGTTCAACTATAGTCTATGATATATTTAGACATAATACTTAAACAGGAACGGTTATTTAAGAGGGGTATTACAATACTTGTATTTTTAACGTTTGTGAATAATACAATAGCTTCATCAATAATACTAGCTAACTGTATTCAGTTGTTAATTGTCTTTTAAAACTCGTTTGCGAATATCTACTGCACTCAATAAGTGCACTATTCTTAACATGTACCCTACTCAACACATTTAATAATACGTAATACCAGATGATACGCTTATAGACGTGATATTTCATTAGGTTTTATAGTACACTAAGTCATATTGTTACGCTTATAAACGATATCTATTATCATGTTGTATAATTCAAATTAAGAAAAAAGGACAAACTCCAATTCACTACGCGTTTCTAATATGAGCGTGTTGTATAATTCACTACGCGTTTCTAATATGAGCGTGTTGTATAATTCACTACGCGTTTCTAATATGAGCGTGTTGTATAATTCACTACGCGTTTCTAATATGAGCGTGTTGTATAATTCACTACGCGTTTCTAATATGAGCGTGTTGTATAATTCACTACGCGTTTCTAATATGAGCGTGTTGTATAATTCACTACGCGTTTCTAATATGAGCGTGTTGTATAATTCACTACGCGTTTCTAATATGAGCGTGTTGTATAATTCACTATGCGTTTCTAATATGAGCGTGTTGTATAATTCACTACGCGTTTCTAATATGAGCGTGTTGTATAATTCACTACGCGTTTCTAATATGAGCGTGTTGTATAATTCACTACGCGTTTCTAATATGAGCGTGTTGTATAATTCACTACGCGTTTCTAATCTGAGCGTGTTGTATAATTCACTACCTCATTAGTATTGGCATAAGTAGAAAAAGGGTGTTCAAGTTCTCAAAATATACGCACGTATATTAATTATCTTGTGTCAGACGTATAGGTCATTAATTAATCTTGGCATATCAGGTATTAAGCACCTTGTTATCGGATATAATGCTAAGTATCGTGTTCAAGCAATATGATAATTTTGCATCAAACTTAACAGGATAAGCAATGCATTTACAAATGTACTCGAATGGCTTGTACAATTTATATCGTAGGTAATGGTAATCGTGATCCTTAACGCAAAGTATGTATTAATGTATATACACATTTTATTATATCAACTATTGTCTGTCTAAAGATACTTACAACATATCGCCAAATGACTCGCAATTCGACATCTAAACGATACAAATGATCTAGGAAATCAAAAAACAACGTTTCTTATCAATATTTGCTCCATTTAACGGTGTTCTGTAGCATACGTAGCCGACGTCTCAGCGAATAGGCGTGTACTGGAAGTTTTGACCGAAATTAGAAGCCTATTTTGGGATTAAATACATTATTATGCTAAGTAAACGTTCTTCTTTGATGTTAATATCCTTGTAATTGAATTGTTAATCGAAATATAATTGGTTTTCTTTACTTCATAGGCCTTATTTATTGCTTAGACTATTTTCGGTTTACGTTCGTATCACTAACCTGTAAGTGGCCTACTTTCATTTTAACATAAACCTTACACGCTTCAGGCACTTTTGACAGTCGTCTTGTAAGAAACCACTTGCTAAATTTCTCAATAAATTCACAGAAATGTTCCTTGGGTGATCTTCTACCATTTTGATTCGTTTAAAAACATGACCGCCACGGTTTAAGGGAAACTTTTATTGACATTTATGGATCAATAAGAAACTGTAAAGAAACCCGAAAGCAGTTGACAATAGTAACTAATAAGACCATCGTGCTATTAAATGATTTATGTTTTGAGCAGTTTAAAGTTAATAAATGTACTTATGGCATAACTCAAAACATTGAAAGGATGATAGTTGAAATCTATAGATGTTTGGAATGTGTAACGTTTTATGGAAATTTAAGTGCTTTGTATAGTATATAACGTATGGGGCGTGAATATCGATTCTGTCAGATCTGAACGGAAATGCACTGACATAAAATAGATAAGAACATCTGCAATAAATCTGCAAAAGCGCGTTGGAAAACATATATAGACGCGATGATTGCTTTGGAATAGTGCAGTTGAATTGACAGATCTGCCAAGGTCTTGCGTTTTATACAGATTTTAGTGATATATGACGTCAATCGAACATTCCTGTAATACAAAATGGATTAACATTATCGGAAAGCACGCGCTGTGCGTAAGAATCAATCTAGCCGAGGTGCGTGTTGGCTTCGTATATCGTTTTACTTTGTTTCTTCATTGCTAATACTTGACTGCTGATCTAAGAATATGCCCTATATTCGAAGAAAAAAATATTTCTTGAGGTTTCTCGTTGCGCGCGCAGTAAAGTAATTTGGAGCAGATACTAGTATAACGTCAGTTCGAGATTATTGATGCTGATTGGTTATTTATAAAACCCTTTATGCAGTTAGACAAACAATAGTATTAAATATATAGCAGTGTATCCTCTTCAGATAAAAGTACTTAACTATTTTCTTTTGTAAGCATAAGGCGTTGATACATTAAAATAAACTCCAGTCCGTATTTTCCACGCATAACGGCGAAATTTTAGAACACGTCTTAGGACACGATTTTAATGAGATACCGTTGATATAATAATTATGTAAATAAGTGATTGTCCAACATTACTTCAGTCAGTCAGATTTCTTCTACACTGCCTTCATCCCAATTCCATTATCCGTGAATATTTTTAAGTCTGACAGTATGTGTTGAAACTCTATATTGACTGTGAGCTCAAGTTGTACATTTATCGTGTTCGTACATTGATTTTCCGCAACGTTATTTACCAGAAGCATGCAGATGTTAATGACCAGGTTGTGTAATCTGTGTCATGTTTCACACCATAACATTAAATGTACTGAGAGGAAATAATAACGCAGAATCTTGTGCTTATGCCTAGGCTAACATACATACCTGGCTGTCATAGTTTTCTTCTATTAAAAGTAAAAATTAGAACAGTAAGGCACTTTCTGATAAACATTTTTGTCCCATTTTCTAAAGGTCGAAGTATTTAAGTCGCACTCTCTTCATGACGCGCGAAATAATTGCAAGTGGTGTACATTTCACATGAACTTACATCGATGTAAATGTCGGCTGGAAATACGATTATATACGATTAAATAGATTTATGCGTTAAGTACAAAGGTTATTAAGTGAAGATATAAGGGTAATACAGTCTTCATTTGCTATGGGATTTTTCATCGGTGGTAATCGTCTGTTTGTCTATGTATTATTCTCTTCGCAAAGGTTCGCGGTAATAGGCATTTTATGTCCCTTAATGTAATATAATAGAACAAAGTCTTGATTGCGGCTGCGGACAAAACATATACATGTATTTATTGATCTTCACGATAAAACAGCTTGTAGTTTAGATGTATTCTATATTCTATACTTGTCCACATCACTATAGGAATATGTCCTTGTACTTAACGAGAACAACCTCATGTTCTGATCGATAGCCGTCGTTGTAGTAGTTTTGTTAGCTGACCACTTACGAGTTTTTGTTGAGGTGACTTGTGAATTTAATTTCTACTGTTTGATATCTGTGTAAATGAAAATGAAAACGAGTCGGGTCCGGCTAGCTTAGTTGGTAGAGCGCTGGACTGTCAATCCGGGGATGGTGAGTTCGAGCCCCAACCAGGCAACATAACTTGTGTGGGGATTGGTCATGAAAATATTTCTACGGCCATTCTACCCCTACCTCAGTATTCAAGTAGGGCAGTTGTCAGTTACTGGCATTGGTATGTGCACTTAGCACTGGTAAACCGCTTAGATCGGCTTAACTTGCCAAACAAACAAATGAAAACGTCCATGTATGATTGAATAAGTGCATGTACAGAACTCTGAAGGTGTTTAACAGTGTTGCACTCACACCAACTGTAAGCAGATGCTTCGTAATATTATGCCACTTTACGTCGCAGTCATGTATGCAATAGATATCACGTATGTTATTATGATTCAATATTTATCACGTAATATGATACACGTGTTTGTGGTTTTATCGAAATGTAAATAAAACGGTGTGAGGTTTTATGTACACAATAACCTTTTTATCGAACCTTTAAAAGACGACAGCAAATATCACATAATTTTGAACTATGAAAACATATAGTCGCTTACATCGTTATGCCAATTTGATAATACTGCAAATGGCTCCGAGTTGAATTCGTCGTCGTGTGTATCATTCCTTTACATGCACAGTTCACCTTGCATACGTTAATGGCTTTCTGTGGCTACGATTTACATCACGGCATCCTGCACTTCGAAATTCGGTCACTGGAACAAAATGTAGTGATCCATTGCATGTTGCCGTCTTCGCGATAGAAGTTCGTGACGGCAAGTTTATGTAAGTGTGAATTGATGCAAAGGCTCGTAACGGCAAATGGATGGAACACTATATAACAACCGATTTGACAACATGGCATCATGCCCAGTGTTTAGTTACAGCTTCAGGTAGTAGGACAGAGAGGGATGTAACAACATGTTTTGCAATAAAAAAAAGTTTGCAATAAATTATTGTGAAATTGGTTGCGCTGATAAATTGTTTAATATTGTCCTAACTAACACTCTGTTTCGCAATAAATATAATTTCTTTGTCCGCCCAACTATTATGTTTTTCATAAAAATATTGTTCAACATACACACGCATTATTTTAATTGTGATTCTTTGTTGACAAGTACAGTTGTACGATGGATGAAAAAAAAAAGAGAGCAATATTCTTAATGTATCCTATTGAACACATTTAATAATCGTAATTCCGTTTGACACGCTTATAGGCGTGATCTTTCATAAGGTTTAATATTACACTAAATCAAATTTATTCATAAGTAAAAACGTACAAAAAGGGTTTTCGTGTTCTAAAAATATACGCACGTATAGTTATTTTCTTGTATTGGACGTAAATGTCATTAAATTATCTTCGCATATCAGTTATTAAGCACCTCGTTGTCACATATAATGCTAAGTATCGTGTTCTAGATAATGTGATCAATCTGCATCAACCTTGACAGGATAAGCGATGCATTTACAAATGTACTCGAATGGCTTGTACAATGTATATCGTAGGTAATGGTAATCGTGATCCTTAACGCAAAGTATGTATTACACATTTTTTTTATATCAACTATTGTCTGTCTAAAGATACTTTCAGCCTATCGCCAGATGACTCGCATTTCGATTTCTAAACGATACAAATGGACAAGACAAGACAAGACAAATATTTATTAAGACTTGTACAGTGTACATCGTCTAAACACTAAAATGATTTACATACATACAATTGGTCTCATTATAATGAATACAATAATAACAAAAACAATCAAATTAAATGCACTAGGAAATAAACAAAACAATCATTCTTATCAATATTTGCGCCATTTAATGGTGTTCTGTGGCCTATATAACGTACGTCTCAGCGAATGTGCACGTAATCGAAGTTTTGACTGACTCTAGAAGCCTATTTTGGGATTTAATACATTATTATGCGAAGTAAGCGTTCTTCCTTAAAGGTTAATCGCCTGATATGTTATTCAATTGTTAATCGAAATATACTTGGTAGGCTGTACTTTATAGGCCTTATTTATTGGTTACACTATTTTCTTTTTACGTTCGTATAACTGACCTTTAAGTGGCGTTCCATTTATCTTAATATAAACCTTACACACTTCAGGCACTTTTGACAGTCTTCTTGTAAGAAAGCACTTGCTGGATTTGTAAAGAAATTCACAGAAGCGTTCCTTGGGTGATCTTCTACCGAATTCCTTCACTCACTTTGATTCATTTAAAAACGTGGCCGCCACGGTTTAAGGGAAACTTTTTTCGATATGCATGGATCTATAAGAAACAGTAATGAAACCCGAAAAGAGTTGACAATAGTTACTAGTAAGACCATCGTGCTATTAAATTATTTATGTTTTTTAGCAGTTTAAAGTTAATTAATGTACTTATGATATAACGCAAAACATTTAAAGGATGATAGTTAAAATCTATAGATATTTGGAATTTGTAACCTTTTATGGAAATTTAAGTACTTTGTATATAATATATACAGTTACGTGAATGTCGATTCGGTCAGATATGAACGTAAATGCTCTGACATGAAATAGATTAGAACATCTGCAATAAGTCTGCAAACGCGCGTTGGAAAACATTATTAAATATATATTATATAGACACGATGATTGCTTTGGAATAGTTCACAGATCTGCCAATGTCTTACGTTTTATATAGATTTTAGTGATATATGACGTCAATCGAACATTCCTGGAATACAAAATGGATTAACATTATCTGAAAGCACGCGCTGTTCGTAAGAATCGATCTAGCCGAGCTTCGTTGGCTTCGTATATCGTTTTATTTTGTTTCTTCTGTGCTAATACTTCATTGCTGATCTAAGAATATGCCCTATATTCGAAGAAACAACTGTTGCTAGAGGTTTCTCGTTGCGCAAACGGGTGAAATAATGCCGAGCAGATTCTTGAATAACGTGAGTTCGATACTACTGATGTTAACTGGTATTGAATAAAATCCCGTGTGCAATTGAATATATAACATTATAATATGACTTATAAATAAACGTTATTTGGTTGGCTCAGCGACACACCTTTGAAAGAAAATCATATAAGATGTTGCACAGTTTTTACCACACTTGTGCAAATATCAGATGATATTGCACAGTAACTAAAAATAGCTTATTTGGAATCCCAATAAAAGTGCGAATTTTGCCGAGGCTCGTTTCGTTCAATTACGTATTGTCACAATGTACGAGTCGGTAATACTCGTGCAGCGAAACAGTGATCGAAAATAAGGGAAGTAACCGAATTATATATTTTTGTTCTGATATTATTAAAATAAATATGTGTTCTTTATTCTTAAAACGCTATCAGCTGTCATTTATTTTATAAGTCATATAATAAAACAAATATGGACTTTTTAGCTGAACAATATCATGTGATGGGCGACGGTGCACAGCAAAATCATATTGAACTCGGCTGTCGCCTTGTTCAATAGGGATTTTGCTGTGCACCATCACATGATATTGCACACCTAAAAAGTCCATATTTGTATAGTGTATCCTCTTCAGATAAAAGTACTTTTCTATTTTCTTTGGTAAGCATAAATCGTTGATACCTAATCTCGTTATAATTATCTCCAGTTTTCTCTACTTTATTTCCCGCGTTTACCGGCGACGTTTTGGATAAAAATACGTTAGGACATGAATTTTATGAGATTCCGTTGAAAACATGTATGTACATGTTTTAATTTGATTGATTGTCCTTTTAACTCACGTTACATACATTTCTCGTGTTCGTAGATTGATTTTCCGTAACGTTATTTACCAGAAGCATGCATGTTAATGACTGGGTTGTATAATCTGTGTCGTGTTTCACACCATGAGATAAAATGTTATTAGAGGAAATAATAAGGGCCATATCAATTCGATTCTATGTTTATCGTCCCCGGGCTGGTAGGTTTTTGGATGCCTGAACGAATAAAAAAAAACAATTTTGACAAAATGAAAAATCTAATTGGAAAGCGATTAAATATGTCTATAACAATACATTTTATGTGATTTCTTTATTTTATTATCTCATTTAATGAATGACATTGTAAATAATACAACTAATGGATCTTAGCTCAAGTTATATTATATTTTCGTATGAATATTGTTGAAGGAGATCTTGCATTTGGGTATGTGTATCGATTGAAATAAGTTGATGATATTCCACAATTCTGATTCGGAATCTTGCATTTTGTCAGTAACTTACCAACAGATATATCTAAAACACTGTAAATTGGAATGTTTTCTCTTATTACTATTTTGTGCTGTCCGAAGGACATACTTTCAAATTTGTATCCATTAAATTTAATTTTTGTATAATTTATGTATAAATATTTTTCTGTGATAATGTTTGTAACTACCGGTTTATATATTTTTTGGTGTACATTTTAGGGTTTGTCAATACCTACAGGATATGATCTAACTCCAGACTGATCTTGGAAAAAATTTGACTTACTAGTAGTGTTACCAATGTGTGTAAAACATAATGGTGTGTAACTTGTTAATATACCATTTAAAATACTATGTTAAAGTAGGTATCCAATATGAAGATGTTACATACTAGTTTTTCAAGTAAAAATTTGCTTCAGCTTGTACCACTGACTGCCATGAATAAGTTGTAAAAGAAACATGTTTTTTATCGACTCGTTTGTTTTTTCCTGCCTGGTTGGTAGGTTTCGAAAAATCATGGGGACGCTAAACATAGATTCAAATTTGTATGGCCTAACACAGAATAGTGTACGTTTGCCCTGGCTTATATTACGTACATAACCGAGGTTCATAGTTTTATTCTGTTATAAATAAAAAATGAAACAGTAAGGCATATTGGTATAGGGGACCTCTCCTGCGTTGTCCGTCGTCCGTGTGCCGTCAACAAATAGGTTCGTTCTTACGCTGGAGACTTCACTTTTTTCCAATCTTAACCAAACTTGCACAGTTTGTGTATGACCATAAAATCTCGGACGGGATTGTTATTGGGCCAGATCACACCAGGAACACTAGAGTAATTGCTCCCTTTTTCATGCAAAAAAGTGCAAAACGTCCTTTTTCCAACTTTATTTTTCATCCAATCTTAACCAAACTTTCACAGTTTGTGTATGACAATCAGATATCAGCAGACGCGAAAATTGGACCAGACCGTGTTTCAAACACTGGAGTAATTGCCCTTTGTTTATGAAAAAAATATACAAACATTGACATTATGCAGGATAGAGACTTCATTTTTTTATCAAATCTTCACCAATCTTGCACAGTTTGTCTATTACCATGAGATTACAGTTGAAAGCGAATATAAGCAAGATTGGACCACAAAAACCGGAGTTATTGCCCTTTGTTTGTGAAAAAAATATGCAAAAATGTACATTATTAAGGATGGAACATTTTTCTTCACCAATCTTGCACAGTTTGTCTGTTAAAGGCTAAGTCGAATATAAGCAAAATCAAGCCAGAAATACCAGATTTATTGCCTTTTGCTTGTGAAAAAAATATACAAAAAATTGACATTATTTCATGATATAGACTTCATTTTTTATCCAAGTCGAATATAAGCATGATCGGGCCAGAGTTAGTGCCCCTTGTGTGTGGAAAAAACATCAACAAGTTATCAATAATTGACTGGCACACACGATTTTTTTATTGAATGTTGACCAAACTTACACAGTTTGCGTATGGCCATAACAAATGATTGATTCACTTTTATTTTCAACAGTTGCGAACCTTGCATGCAGTTGCTTGTTGGCATTGATGGCTTCAGAGCCTGCATTAACAACATTTATCATCATTGGACAGAAAATTATCAAACAAAAAGCAAAACTTGACCTTCGCAATTAGCGCATTGCAACTAGGTCCCCTAAACTGTCTGCGAAAAAGTTATCAAAATCTACTGTTCTGCATTTTCCATAATTGTCTCTGACTTAAAGAAAAAGGGTCAGGTAACAATATCGAGAAAACTGATTTTAGAACCATAAGCATAACCACCGCACATCCACTACCAAGCTCGTACTTTAGTTAGACGATTGCACTAGCCGATGTTTTAAATCAAATCGATCCTATCCCCGTTTTTTGCGTATGGTCAGATAACTTAATTTTCAAACCTGTCACAACAGTATGGTCTTCAACTGTACCAGTTCTCATGCGAGCGCTTTGGGCCATCATTTCCCTTTTGTTTCTATTTTCTATTGGTCGAAGTATTTAAGCCGCAATCTGTTCATGACGCGCGAAATGATTGCAAGTGGTGTGCATTTCACATGCACTTACATAGATGGAAACGTCGACTTGAGATACGATTTTATACGAATGAATAGACTAACGCGTTGAGAACAATGGTTTTTAAGAGAAGATATGAAGGGCAGTACAGTTTTTATTGGCCATGGGATTTTACATTAGTGCGTGTTGTCTGTTTGTCTTCGCAAATGTTCGCGGCAATAGGCAGTTAAAGTCCCTTTATGTAATATAGTAGAAAAATCCAAGTTATGCAGTTACATGGGCGGAAATATTCAGTAACTGAAAAAAGCGGCTGATAACCTTTTTTTAACGTTTCCCTTTTGCATGTTGGGATAAATGCGATGGTCAGAAAGGTGCGATATCAACAGTAAAGATGTGTTTAACACACATACTGAAGATTTATTTTTTATTATGACAATACATTTATTGAAGAACACATCAATGATAACGAAATGCATCATTTTTAATATATTGGTGAGTACAATTTTAAAGGGTGGAGGTTGGGCGTACGCCTGTTCCGCCACCACTAAACCCGCCTATGATATACATATGTATTCATTTAACTTACTGAAGTAACAACTACTTGGACGTTTTGTCCGATGACAATAGTTCTTACCATTGGCATGCGGTGCTGTGCGTAATCTGTATCTGTTTAAAGGGACTATGCCAACGATAAGGGCCGCAATGGGGTAATATCTTTTTAAAAAATCTGAAATTAAGATATTAAGAGGTTAAAATAAAGTATATATAATAGGAAAAGAGTTTTCGCATTCTAAAATAAAAAATCAATTTATAATATGGATCGTGTTTGTCTGGACCTTTTCATGTTTATACTTTGACGTCAGAATTGAGAGTATTTTGCAAAACCATAGTTTACATGAACTAGTTTTCGATAAGAAAGCCTTGTAATAGTGTGTATGTTAAATGTAAACTTATATGTAAAATTATAATGTGTTATTTAAATCTGTTATTGCATAAGTTGGTTAAAACTTGTTGATGTATTTTGTACAAATCAGTAATACAAGTTCTGTTCTGTTAATATGTTCGATGTATTAAATTAACTTTCATGGTTTACTTTTGACGGCAAACCTCAAAGAATGCGACTGTTATTCTTCGATATTTAATATATACTATATATGTGGATATACGATTGATATAGTGGATACTTCATGAATGATTTAGTTTATAATAATAACTTGTTTTCCCCGAAGGGGCGTTCTTTGAAGAAATTATTGCTACATGTACGCCGCTTTGATGTTAGTAAATGTTTTCCCGCGGTGTTAAGTTTTAATTATCACTGTAAACTGTACATCGAAACCTGTCCCTATGTATTGAATATATAATACAATTATGTTAATTGGGGAAGTTTGTTGAGGAAATCCGTGGATTTTTGTGTTTACCTCTATTTCGAAATGGTCATCCATACATCCATGTCTATAGTCGGCGTTTACGTGTATAATTACAACAAACGAACTTTATCCGACCTGTACGTTTTGAATAGTTGTGATTAGGTCCCTTTAATTAAAAACAACAACAACAGAAACAAGAAGTTCATGTCAAACATAATTTCGGGTTAGATATGACACACGCAAACTAACTTTCATCCAAATTTAATTCCTTTACATGTAATGTATTAACTTTTACAGTATAACCTATATATTGCAATTAATATATCTAATTAGATAGATACTGAAAACATGACTAAATTGAATAAAAAATATTTATCAGGTGCTTTATATTGTAATTATCGAATGTACATGCAATACAAGGTGTGAATTTTGTTGTGGTCTGATTATTTTACTTTGCCCAACTCAGACATACCTTTGATGCTCTATTTGGTAATAATCACGACCAATCCAACGGTATAGCCGAGCCCGGCTAGCTCAGTTGGTAGAGCGCAGGACTGTCAATCCGGGGATCGTGAGTTCACTTCCCAGCCCGGCCACACAACTAGTGTGCGGATTGGTCATGAAATAAGTTATACGGCCATTCTGCCCTATACATCTGATTCAAGTAGGGCAGTTATCAGTTACTGGCAAGCTTGCCCAGGTTAAGTGTGAGTAGGTTAACTGACCGCCGTTGCATTACTGAAATACTGTTAAATACGGCGAAAATTCCAAACAAACAAACAAACAAAACATGCATACAGTATATTGTATTTAATATATGAATATCGTTTCATTAACTTTACCATATAGATGCAAAGTAGTTTATATAATCAATTGAAAACGCTGAAAAACAACGTATCAATCCAATTTAGTGTTCGACACTTAGTGTACACTTCCGTTGACATACCGGACTCGTATGGGTTGTGTAGTAAACACAATATATTTGCAGTCAGCACAGGCTGATCCGGGACGGCACTTTCCGCCTACAATGGATTTATGTTTAGAGGAGGCTTCTTTGAAACAGAAAATACCATAACAGCGAAAAGTGCCGTCCCGTATCAGCCTGTGTGGACTGCCGGGACGACACTTTACGCAAATGCATAAAGCCCGGTTCTCCCACGCCTCATATTTATGTTCTGACACTAACCGCGGATCTTGTAATGCAATATATGAATGTCGAGAATAGAGTCGCCGTAGGTGTGAGGCAGTTGCAATGATGTTTAAACTATAAAACACGTTTTCGAACGATGTTCTTCATAGCATTATTGCTAAGTCTCCCAGTAACATGCCAGCGTTAATAGGAAAGTTACGGACGTTTTCTAGTTACAAACAACTGAAATAGAATAAATATAAATGTAACGTTATATAAACAACGTGCCGTTATGAAATCAATTGCGGGTTGTTTTATCAATATTGTTTAATGTCTGCAAGAACATCTATCGTGCTGGATATGGATTGCTTTTTTTTGTCTAAAATCTTGATGTAAATATACCCTGTATTGTGTGTATCGAAATTGTAAGGAGTGGCACTTATACCAAATGCTATTTTGTCAGTAATAAAATAAATAGGGACTGATCAGACGGAAGTTGACTAAATGTCGACTCAAAGGTTGCATATAAACAGGAATGAGATTAATTCACGTGCTTGTGCTATATTAAAAATACAAAACTGTGCTACATAGCTCCAGCACGTGCGTATTACGTGATAACTTAGTATGTGGTTAAATCAACTTATAAAATCAATAAAATCAATATGTTTGGAAAGGGACTGGCTGTACGTGGAATTGATACTGATAAATCGCTACAGGGGATAATAAATGAGTTAACACATACAGAAAACCGCCACTTCCTTTCGGGTGTTTTTTTTTTAAATTTATTTATATTTAAACTTCTTCCGCTATACATGGTTTTGTGACTAGACTAATTTTCATCTTGTATGTAATGTGTTTAAATTAGTTTTTTAATAAGGTAAATTACTAGCTTATGTGAATGAATGTGAATTGAGATATGTTTTTTGCTTATTCGTACACGTCATTATTAAATCTTCATATATATGTGTGACCTTCAACCGTATGGTATCGCGTGATGTCAGCATGATATTAACTCATGGAATTTTTAAAAATGTCTTGGAAAGTTGAAAAGTATCATTGAATATGTCTGTCAGTGCATAAAAATGATCATAAAAATGATCAAATCCATTTAAGTATATTCTTTAAAAATCTAAATCAAGAGCGTAATGATGGACATATATGAAATGCAGCGCTACAAGCAGTTCTATTCTATTCTACAGATGACAAATCAGCATATAAAAACAAATTTATTATTAAGATCAAATACAATGTGGATAGCAGTGTACTATTTTGACTTCAGTACGTTTGGATAGTATCATGGAAAACTGAGTGATGTCATGGAAAAATCATGGAATTTTGGTTGCAACAGTTTATAAGAACCCTGAAACTCAAATAGCAGAAGAAATCGTAAAATATTGTATATGAAGACAATTTCTAGCGTGCCTCTTACATGTTTAGATTACGTTTTGACAACTTGACAACTGTGAGTGCCCAAAGTCAGGTTTTAGCGTACCAATATGCAGTATGCGTGTATTTGTAAGTTTGATGTAAACATTGGCTAGCATTCGAAACGATTAAAAGTATTCCAATAATTTTCGAGTGAACTGTATCGCGCTATTGACAGTGAAGTATTTCCACTTGTATACTGAATGAACGGCTATTGAATGCAAATCATTCAAAATAACGATTGTGTCACATAGCTGCGAAACAATACATCAGCTTCGCTGTCATATCGGTTTGCAGCGGTCTTCGTATCCAGAAGCGGAGCCTACGCACCAAGATCCAATTCCTGTGGCGGCGTGCGTCGCAGAACAAGTGTCGTAATTTCGAGACTTGTCTCACACGCTGTGGTGTTTTAATTCCGTGAACTCACATATTGGATATGTGTGCGATTTGGAACGCATGTATGTTGCACATAGGAACAGATGCGTAGTGGAAAGCGAACTGTTTTGAATGTGTACTTTCGGGACTTGTCTCACACTTTGTGGTGCTTTTATTCAGTGAACTAAAATATCTGATATATGTGTGTGATTTGGAACGCATGTATTGTGCACACAAGAACACTTGCATAGTGGAAGGCGACCTGTTTCGAACGTGTCTTGGTGGTAATAGTTTAATCGTTATCAGTTCTACCTGTTACTCGGTAACATGCCTGTGATGCTTTGTGACACGTGTATAATTGTGATAGATAGATAGATGATGTATTGGATTTATATTACTCGTGTTATTGTGTAATTAAGCGGTATTGGATGTCCTCCGGCTTCTCAATTTTAATTTTAAAATGAAATTCAAGCGAGATTGTTTATCTTAAACACTTGTATAAATCTATAACTTTATTTACGGAAAAGAGAGTATAGATGATCGTGAAATATGCGTATTTTCTCTGGTATGTCGTTGTGACGTAGGCCCTTCCTTTACATGGAAGCAGTGGAGAAAAATAATGGACGGATTTACATAACAAAAGTCGAATATATTAAGTAACTGGTGATTGATTTAAAGAACAGTGAATTTAATTGGGACGTGAACTGCGTGTAGTGGTATACAATGCTGTGTATTGGTGTGGAAATATTTAAGAAATGATTTCGTTTGCATGTATTGTATATACGCAACACATCTTTAAATTATACATACTAACGATTAGCATACTAATCAAAGATTCAGGTGCACTGAACACCGAGTGAACAGTTCCTGTAAATATGAAAGGTAATGAATGTTGTGAAATAGTTTTAAGGATAACAATTTGTCATGTTTATTTACGCTTAATGTTATACAATATAATAATTATGATACTTAGATTTCGTGGTATAATAACTTATTAGATGAGGATAATTTTGAAAGAGGATGTGTTTGATGATGATTGTTGCGTTGTATGGTCATGATGATGTTGATGTAGATGGCGGTGATGATGATAATGATAATGATGATAATTCTGATGATGATGACGACGATGATGATGATGATGGTGATGACGATGATGATAATGATGATGATGATGATTGGTATTAATAGTAGTAGTAGTAGTAGTAGACGTAGTAGTAATTGTCGACATAGAAGTAGTAGTTGTTGTTGTAGACGTAGTAGTAGTAGTAGTAGTAGCAGTAGCAGTAGTAGTAGTAGTAGTAGTAGCAGTAGCAGTAGTAGTAGTAGTAGTAGTAGTCGTAGTAGTAGTAGTAGTAGTAGTAGTAGTAGCAGTAGCAGTAGTAGTAGTAGTAAAGTGATGATGATGGTGATGTTAATAATTATTATAAAAAGGATTATGGTGCTGTCAATGGTCACTTATGGAATTGAAAATGCATGAATCGATCAATGCATTGACATAAATCATACTATATATCGATCTAGATATCATTGCAAACATTATAAAAACAAAATATTCTAAAAATATCTTTGTTAAAAAACGCCAACGGTTAATTCGTTGGTTTTTAACAGTGGCGTGTCGACGTGCCGTGTCGACATGCCGTGTCGACGGTTGTTTCACTAAAGTTACGTAGTCCGTTTCCAAGAAATTTTACTCATAACGTATAAGAGAAAAAAAAAACAACGCAATCGATAACTTCGTGGAAGGATTTTATATAGTTATTGTTATTTATTTTCAATTCACTTCACCTTTGCCTGTAAATCAACTGTTAGCGCTTTTGGCACGCTTCCGTAGCATTACTCGATATTGCCATCTCCTCCGCTAAGTGATATTAACACTTCTTGGAAACAGTGCCGTGTTTATCATAGGAAAGGCGCACTTTCAACGGACTCCTTACGTCGTCAGCTTAGCAGTCAGCCCTGGTGTTAATTGCTTTACAATGCCATCCATATTTAGTATTTCAATAAGGAATATTTCGTCGAAAACAGATACATTGAACTCTGTATGTAAATCCAATTATACTGTAACTTATTCCATCAGGAAACATTTTCGCACTCGTATTTATGCGTATGGTTATTGTAAACAAATCAAATGTTAGTTCTACATGTACCACATTTCATAGAGTTTTCTTTGTTCTGCGGTATTCAATAACTGTGATATTATAACAGAAACTGGTGGGCGGAGCCTAATATGCAAGCTTGTCGTGCAATAAGTAGCGTTCGGTATATTAAAATTAGTTTTAATTTACACGCACGCCACTTATTGCACGGTAAGCTTCCACATTCGACAGCGCTAAATTTGGAAATGACACACATGCTTGACAAGCGTGCCAAGCATGTCAGACAACACGTGACGATTATGAAACGCCTATGGGATGCTCATCGTTGAAAGTTTATGGTATAAAACACTTTTGGCACACTCTGACCTCAATATGTTAATTATTCAATATTGCCCTGTAGTCTTGTTTAATAACTAACAAATTTCGGTTAAAGGATGCTGCAACTATTATACTTATACGCGAATCATTTGAGTTTTTTGTACAATTAGATATGAAATATGCTATTTGAAAATGCTTCCTTTACAAGCGAACATGTTTAAGATGCCAGTAAGGCGGTAATTTAGCTGTGAACACGTCTGTACATGGATGGCCAATAGATTAAATTATACTATTCGAACATGCTTATCTTACAAGTAAACATATAAGATGCCAGTAAGGCGGTAATGAAGCTGTGAATACGCCTGTACCTGGATGGTCCATATATACAATTATACTTTTCGAATATGCTTACTTTACAAGTAAAACATATAAGATGCCAGTGAGGCGGTAATGAAGCTGTGAATATGCCTATACCTGGATTGTCAATAGATACAATTATACATTTCGAACATGCAAGGATGGTGGTAATACAGGTATGTAAACGCCTGTACCTGTATGGTCATTACAGTAATACAACCATATGATACAGTATTGTGAATATACACTATATGTCGCACACGTGATCAGTTTATTGGTGCAGGTCATTTCCTTGTTTTCAAATTGATATCTTAAAATATCTTAAAACTACTCTATTTCGGAAAATATGTGTTTGGCCGACGGCTTTTGAAAACAAAATAACAACACCAAAGAGACACAAACACTAAAACAAAGAAGTGGGGAACGTCACGTTAGATTATTAGAAACACGATTGAATAAGTAAATATGAAATGTTTCACGGTAATTAAATAAACGAAAGTAAACATCTTTAAAACCGCATCAAAGAAAAGATGTACTATGTCATAATGGTACAAAGTGTCCGGAATAGGCTGTATTATTTTCGGAACGTCTCGGAAGGTGTCTTAGTGATTTCCAAGCACGTCTATGTATTGTAGATACTGGGTCCATATTTATAAAGATTCTTAAGCCATTCTTAACTTAAGTTGAACATACATGTAAGTCAAAATTAGAATTTGTGTTTTAAACACTATGCTTTGGAACATTTGCATGAATAATGCTAGATATTAATAAACTTTGAATTATATTGTAATTATGTGTCAAAATCATCCAGAAATGCATTACTTTGTCCGAAAATCCAGTAATTAAATTTGAGAATTTTAAGATATTTCTTAATTTTCGACTAAGATTCTTTATAAATACCTGCCCTGGCCACGAAATTGTAATTTTTCGAAATTCCACGAAATTTCTTCCAACGAAGATAAATGTTGTTTTTTCATTGAATAAAAGAAGATCTAATTGAAACTACGAGTAAATAGAGATTGTTTAAAGGGGCATATCGGCTGTATATCGGATAAATATAGACACCATTTAGAACATGTTATCTTCCTATTTTTATTCAAAATATTTTTCGAGTAGCAACAACATATTTATGGACTCTTTTAGAAAAAGATATTCAAAGAAAAGAACGTTTTTGGAATACATGCTTTCGGAAGGAATCGAACTATGCGCATACAAACTTTCTCACTTTCATGAAAACCTTCCGACTGTATGCACCGTTCATATTTAGCGCATGCGCGTAACAGTACAACATGCAATTTCATTCATATCGATTTTACTACTACAAATTTTCCCGCGCCCGCGAGAGTGTCATCGATGACCACAATGTACATGGAAAACATATGTGCGTTTGTCAACTGTTATAGAAACCAGGCCAACTTAATTGACATTGCTTAAATATTAATCCTTTGAAAATGAACTTTATTTGTGTAAATATTTATTATTATCAATATTATTATTATTATTACTATTATTATTATTATTATTATTATTACTATTATTGTTATTATTATTATTATTATTTTACTATTATTTTTTTATTATTATTATTGACTGATCGTCGATACTCCCCTTTAATACTAAAGTGTTTTTCAGTTTAAACAAAGTTGTTTACCTCAAGCGGTATTTTATTATTGTACATGTAGTATGTGATTGATTTCACTGTATATTTCCGCTTCACTGTCAAATGAACTTTTTCCTCTTGATCTGAAATTAATTGCCTTGTAAAGTTTTTCATCCGGTCAAGTGGTTTGCTTTATCCTGGTGTTTTGTATTTATTTATTTATATGAGCTGGTTGTAAAATTAAATAAAACGTTTGAACTTCAAGTAATATAGTTATTTAACTACGAAATATGACCCAAGTTGACCATTTGCTTTTTCTAAATGGATATATAGCAATCTGAAGTTTAAATTCGTGCGTGTACGTTCACTTCAAATGCATGCTACTAGCGTGCTATAGTGAATGGTGATTTTGTGATTGGTTGATTGTGGTTATCGTAGCTGGCATGAATAAGTTTGCAGAAAATTACTTGTTTTTTATGTATTTTAGTTTAAAAGAACTGTTATTGTATGTATGTCTATGAGGTTTTTTTTTATACGCCTAAATTACAATGAAACCAGTGTGCCAAATTTACAGGCATATTTTGTCGGCATATAGTGATTAGAGAAAATTAATTTGATATCAAAGAAGGCAGTTACAGGGCCTGCCGATTTATCAGGAAATTTTGCCAAATTTCTTAGCCGCTTTTGATCGGTGTCCATTTGGCACTCACTCAAAGTTTTGATGGTGCCCTGGTACATTCATGTAGTGTTCGCCAGGTTTCCAATATTAGGTTCAGAACTAAGCTTTATCCGTACCCAGGTGAGCGCTTTGGGCCATCATGGCCCTCTTGTTTACGGAGATTTTAGCAAGAGTTTTGGAACTTTGTTGGTAGAAAACAAATGAAAAGTCTCGCATTTTACTTTCTAAGAAGTGTAAAGTTGAAATAATTTTTTTGAAACAAACATTAACATTAAATAAAAATGAAAATGTTAACCATTTGTGTCAGCTTCAATTTTTCAATTAATAGGTCTTAGCTGTTAATTTTTTACGCGTTTTCGTTGACTATATGTGGGTAGCACAATTGAGCATTTTCTGTGTCTGGCCTTTAATTTGGGGTGTCACGATATTAGCAATCCATATTGCAATATCGTTTCGTGATATTTATAAATTAATCACGATATTTATTGCAATATATTGCGCTATTTGTAATTATGTATTTGATAAGCTTAAGACTGATAAATTCACTATGAACAGTGCAGTATCTTTTAGGATGATGTTTATTATCACCAACTTGATGACAGGCGCAAAATTAGCAACATAAAAACAACAGATAGAAAAGCAAAACAGAAATGAGAAACACTCTCAAACCATCTGTCACTGTCATGGCTGATCACTTTTATTTATAATATAACGCGTAGTAATTTTTTTTTTTACATGTGCAGGTACTCCATATGTTTTGTGCATAAAGCCATACACTATATATGTATTTCAAACATTAAAAAGTTGTGGTTTAATGTATATTAAGCATAAACATTTTAAGAGAATACGTGTTTACCAAAGTTACAATAAATGGAAAATTATTGGTCGCCGGTATAATCTATTATGGTCAGGCCTGTAACTCATCCCCACAAAACTATCAATTTTACAAATGATACTGGCTTTCAATTGTTTATCACTGACATCAAACGTGTTTTAATCAAGTCTAAAGTTGTGGAATTTAGTTATTAACAGGAAGAACACAAACCTGAAAAAAAACCCATAAATGTTGCAATATATCGGTATGGACATTCATATTGCGATATTTTATTGCAGAATCAAATATTGCAATTTACCAATATCCCGGTATATTGCGACACCCCTACCTTTAATATTCATGGAAATGGGATTCTTCCTGGTTTCTAAAAACATATTGGGCGGTGGATCCATGAACCATTTATTAATGAGGCGTGTCGTGGGAAACCCGGGCTTAATGCACGTGCTTAAAGTGTCGTCCTGGATTAGCCTGAGTCCGCACAGGCTAGTCCGGGACGACACTTTCCGCCTACAGTGGATTTATGTTTAGAAGAGACTTCCTTGAAACATAAAATACCATAAAAGCGGAAAGTGTCGTCCCAGATCAGCCTGTGCGAACTGCACAGGCTGATCCGGGACGACACTTCATACGCACATGCATTAAGATCGGTTTTCCCACGATACGCCTCACGTTGGGCGGTGGATCCAGTAACCAGTTTATTAAATATAATGGCCTATATTCTTCTCCATTTCGACTGCCATCTGAACTGCGTGCCGTTGGGGCTGTAATAAAAAAGGTTTTCCAATAAATGCGTTTATGGCAGCCCACCGATAGGTTTTTTCTTTTAAATGTTTCCGCGTGTCAATATTTGAGATTGTTTTCGTATAGTGACTTCCGTTAATTGAATTAGTTTGAAGTGTAGTCGTTGGCTGTCACGTCTGTTTGGAATATGGATGGATGTAAGCGCTTTGCAAAATTTAAAAAAAATATGTCAGGAAAGGTTTTAAGGCAATCCGTTTAAAACGGTAGCGATAGCTTGTGTGGACCACTGCGATCTGTGCTATATATTGTTATCATTAAAGAGTAAGTTTGACTGTCAACAGTTGGTATTGTAATTGATTCATCCATGTTAGAGTAACTCTTGGTCACCAATGCTGAACGCGTAGTTGTTCAATAGCAAGAAATACCAGCAATGTTGATCACATCTAATAATGTTTCAACTAAATACTCTTATTATACTGACGGCGTGTGTTCGTTTCTGATTTGAACAAAGGAATGACTGAAAAATAAATAAATACATAAATAAATACTAAAATATATAAATGACCGAATTCAATGAATGTATGAATAAATAAATAAATAAATAAATAAATAAACTATTATTTGCGATGGCTTCCAAATGTATATTGTTTTGTAGTTAAAATGTAGTATATTAACGCGAAGGTATTAGAGAAGTATCAGCTTTGAACGTATGCATGTATGGTAATCTTGCTTAAAGGGACCTGTTCACAGATTGACGAATTGACCATTTTCAACTTTTTTCACCGATTCCAAAAATAAAAGAACAGTGTATACAAGGGAGCAAAATAACACTACGGACCTAGAAATATACTGTAAAAACCGTTTCGTTTATGAGTAATCATCACTTGAAATTGATAAAATTATCAAGCGTTTGTAAATAATTTTGAGTGTTGCTGTTGTTTTCGTTGAAACTGTTGACATTACGTGAAACACTTTCATAAAGTAAATAATGCAATAAGATAGAAGTCGGAATGGCCCAGTGGTTAAGGCGATAGCCTTTTAATACAGAGGCTCTGGGTTCAATCCCCGGTGGGACCAATTTTTTTTCTTTTTTTTTTCTACATAATTATCTTGTTACTATACTTGAGCTTTTAAGTTCCGATGCTTAAATCCTTCAAGTTAAGACATTTATTGACATGCTTCAAAAAATGCGAAAATCTGTGAACAAGTCCCTTTAATGCTTTACTATTATTTTGTGTTTGATTTTCTCTAATGTACTCTTGCCTCTGATTTCAGATGTCCTTTAACAACTATGGCGACGACCGTAACATCCAAGCCTGGAAGTACCAGCAGCAGGCCCTGTATCGTCAGCAACAGCAGCAACAGCAGCAGCAGCAGCAACATCAGAAACAGAAACAAGATCAGCTCATCCTCCAACATCATCAACAGCATCAACAACAGCATCAACAACAACATCAACACCAGCAATTTCGTCAGCAACAGCACCTTCACAACCAGCAGTATCAACAACAGCGACTCGCCGCGTCACAAGCTGCGTATCATCAACACTCTCCGGCCCCGAGGTATAGTTGATTGGTTTTGATTGTATCATGTGGCTTGCTAATAATTAGCATTGGTAGATACAACGCCCAAATGTAATTACATATATTATTGCATTTGATTTAGTACGCTTATTTGCCAACAATAAATTAAAAGCCGTTACATTCATCACTATCATAAAACAAATGTCATTCAAACACGTCTTTAAATGATTATTAATTTTTCATGTTTATTTATTTAAACCCTGTTGTTTCCAAACAACTCAATATGTGTTTGTGTATATTATATACCATTCAGTTATTAAAGGGACTATGTCATCGGAATGGGCCTAAAGGGGGAAATTTCTTAAACTAAATCTGAAATTCAGAAATGTAATACTGACATATAATAATGGTTAAAACATGGTATATCCCTTCTTCTTCAGATACCGTTCTATCTTAGATACCGTTTCTTCATAAGGTACTCTAGAATAACAGCGTGTTCGGTATCCTGACACACCGGAAATATATGCTTTTATGCAGACATAGTCTTTCAATAAATACAAGTCACAACATCATGTTAAATCGGTCAAATAATCACACTTTTAATGCTCTACTTTCATATTCTGGTCTTTTGTTTAACAGCAGTGCTAGTACCCCTTTTCCATCGATATTCACTAGATTTTTTAAACTTAAACTGAAAAATAATTCATTAAAATTTAGATTAAAATAGGTTGCTTTATTAGTTTGTAAAGAACAATTGCGCGTTCACCAGCATTTGATGACGTCACAAAAACCCAAACAAAGACAAGAAACGGTATCTAAAGACGCTTGTTTCTAATGGGAGATCGTTATGGTTGACCTGTTCTGGGTGCTGTCATTGTTTATAAAGTGGGATTTTACAGATTTTTTATTTTGAAATTAAAGATAGATATTTTGTTCATATTTAATATGTTTTAAAAAGCGAGTATGGTCAAACCTATTTTAAGTACGAATTGTAAGTGTCACTAAGAGGACCGGTATCTAAAGAATAGAGGATATATGATATAAAAGCGTGCAGGCATTCTGAGAAAAAAAATCTATTGATAGTATGGGACTTGTTTGTTTGGCCCCTTTCATGTTTACATTTTTACGTCATAATTGTCTGTATTTTTATAACCATAGTTTACACTCCACTTCTTGCCAAGTATGATAGCGCAGTTGGTTAAAGCGCTGTCTACTGTCATTTATTCGTTTGACTCTTAAGTCGTGAGTTCGATCCCTGCTTAAGGATTTAATTTTTCAGACTTTTTGGCTTATTAGTATATATCAGATATCATATTGTGTATTATATTGTGTTTTTTTTTATATTTCATGCACATGTCGTTATAAAGCGCATTTCATTAATATAATATCATTTATAGTGTAATAGGAATCCAATTTTCGACGGCATAGGCCCATTAAATGATACTTTATATTTTTTTAAACGTAGACAAAAACATACAAGAGTGTAAGCGTGCGATATTACTCGCACAGGAAACCTTGATTTCCTTTACCGTCAGTGTAAATAAAAAGGATATTTGTTGATTTCGGTTTAAGATCTTATTTTATTTCAGGAGTTTTCAAATAAAAAAATATTTCCACGAGGGAAATAAAATATGATCTTAAACTGAAATGAACAAATTTTATTTTTTATTTTATGCTTTTTTTTTCCACCGTGTTTTACAGTTTAAATGGGTTCTAACTGGAAAACGTCATGATGTTAAGATAATGACTTCATTTCACAATTTTCAGTCCGGCATCGTTGACGGTTCATTTACTGTATTAAATCGGGAACCAGTGTGAAACAGTGAAAATAACCAGAGTGGTAATTTTCACTGTTTTTATTTCACTGAAATTTCCCTATAAATCACTGGAAAGCATTAAATAAACATTGGTATTTGATTCATTGCAGAAGGAACATAGAGGAGGCGGCCAATATTGTGAAACCCGTGCAATCGCCACGTGTCCAATCAGCCACAAAGTCTCAGATCACGCCTCCTCTTGACCTTTCTGAAGGTCGCCGACAGGTAGAAAGTCCGTTAGATTTGTCTGTAAAAACACAGAAACGAAGAGCTGATTCTACCGACTACGCCGTCTACGTGGATAAAGATGTAGGATACGCAGATGTCCCATCCTCAGCGAAGCGATTGTGTATCACCAAGCTGGACTATGCCTACCCACCAGGCCATCCAAGTGCTCCTGATATGGATACAGAACATTTGCATCATGGCGTAATGGTTAAGCCGCCACAGAGGCATCATCATTTACAGGTCCCAGAAAGCCCCCATATGCAAT
The DNA here is from genome assembly GCA_027627225.1 of Congeria kusceri. Classification (NCBI taxonomy): domain Eukaryota; kingdom Metazoa; phylum Mollusca; class Bivalvia; order Myida; family Dreissenidae; genus Congeria; species Congeria kusceri. Next base: position 54,239,982 of record CM051029.1, read on the forward strand.
CCGTTATCAAGTCTAAATCACCCAGTATTGGACACGGCATGGTTGCACCCGAGAAGACTCCTCGCATCGCTATGCCACAAAAACCGTATCTGAATATGGAACAGCCATATCCAGGAGCCTCTGGTTCAAGGCAAAGGAAGATGCTTGAAATGCGGGGATTGGAAATGCCAATTCCAGGACCACATATGTCCCGAGGCCCGCATTTACAGCCTGTAGCCCAGCCTCACCAGAATCGCCAGCCTTCTCCGTATGACGTTATACAGAAAGAGCAGCATCGTGCTATTCAGCGTTCACCGCAGGCAAACATGACCGAATCTGTTGCACTGAAAGGTTTCTTTGAACCCACACAAAATCTAACGGTCTCTGCAGTCCCAGGTCAACCGTTAGATCCACAACGGATTGCGTTCCAACAGACGTCTCCTCCTGTTGCGCCTAGTGATCCGAGATACAGACAAAATCCCGTCATATCCACGATGGCGCCACCGAAACACGACTTGAAAGAAATGGACGAACATAGACATCTAACTGGCTTTCAGCAACCTGCTATGTATCCTGTTATATCCGGTGTGACTCCTATGATCTCTCCTGGCGCTATGGGTCCGTCTTATGTACATGGTCCGGTAAATGAACATCAGCAACGACAATTGCAGTACCAGAAAATGCAAGAGGAACGCATTCGGGCAGAAAAGGCACATCCAAATGCAAATTTACAAATACAACATCCGATGAGTCAGTTGATGGATATTCGGCGTACACCAGAGGGCGTAAGACTAGATAAACATGCAAGAGAACCCGATGAAGGACTACGGCACCATGTCGCACAGATGCCGCAGCACCACGAGAGACTTCAAGCACCGCTTGCAAGTTACCAGCATGGCATTAGACAAATGAAACCGGATGTTTCTTCTACAAGATGCCTAAGAGTTGGTCATCCTGAACCGCTGTCGGAAATGCACAACACCCCACATCCACAGTCAATGGAGAGAATACAGGGCTTACCAATTCGTGCTGAAACGTTCGTCAGCAGAATGTCCATGGGACCTGTTGCACACACAGTTCTTGCCAGCGACGGGAGCGGTGTCGGTTTAAAACACAAGAGTCAAGGTAGACCAGCTCTCTCAGCATCAAGTGTCTGTGTTGAGGACAATCCACATTTTACACTCCATAACGCGTATGAAAAAATACCAACAAGCTCACTTGAGAGACACGCGGTACCACAAAGTACAGACCATCCAATTCATCCAAGTGTAATTCAGCGACCGCAAGGTTACATTCCTCCGCGCATTGTTCGCAGAAGCAGTTCCAATGAATCGGAACAAAGTCGTATGAATCTGGTTTTGAAAGAACCCGCTTTAGCAACAGCAACGCATCCTAGGTTATTTCAAGAAGGTATCATCGATAGACATCTCATCGAGGATCAAAGTCATAGTATACGACATGACAGTGTGTCTATGGGTAGTGCGAGGCAACAGCCAGGTAATCATAGAGACATGCTTTCTGGAAGAGATGTTCTAAAAATTCAGCAAAGAGCGGCCGAGCAGCGCAATAACGACCTAAGTGTTCAAAAACAGCACTTTTCGAAGCCAATCGCAAATGGCTTTTCCGATAACCGCCAGTATACTGAACGTCGAAAATCGATTCCGGAAGTCGATAAAAGTAAGGAGGTTACACAGTTGGAACCTAACATGTCGAATTCTAGTCATTCCATACAACGTTCATCTCATCTTGCAAAGCCCACTGTTGCTGGAAGATCCATTACTAAGGGCACAAGCGGTATCCACAAAGAAACGGCGGAGTCGGACAGTTTCAGGCAGTTTTTGATGCGTGAATTAAAAAAGCCCGATGACGATAAAAGTGTAAACCCTTTTGCAAATCGCTCTTTACTCCAGGAATTTGATCGTTCCGCAAATTCCTCACCAGCTCCTGGAAATGAAACTAAGTCAGATCTGGAATCACCTGCAAGTCGTGTGTCTACGCCATCATGCGAGTCCAAAAATGCTAATACATCATACGCTTTGCCCTTGCAGATAGCAATCCCTGGTCATAAGGGAAACACGAAGACCACAACGTCAATGACGGAAACAATCAATAGTACCAGCACTCTTAAGAAAGAAACTATTCCTTCGAAAAAGTTTATGTCCAGAAAGCAAATGATATTGAATGCATTTCGACAAGAAGAAGGTCAGAAACATACGGTGGAGAGCGATAAAGTGGAACAGATTGAAAACTCAAAGGATCCATTTATTAAACCAGAAAAAGAGACTAGTCATCATATATGTCCACCATCTCCAAAAATGCCTATACTGAGTCCTCAGGAAAAAATCAGGAATTCAACTGGTGGTAGTATTGCTAGTTCTGCTGTGGTGGAGCCTCCGAATCTTGAAAATTCATCCACTCCAGATACTGATAAAGGGAAGATTAATAAGAAAAGTCTTGAAGAGCATTTGCATCAAATGATCTCAAATGCTTTGAATAAGGACAGTAGCGAAAATGACCCAAAGAAAGCAAGTGTTGATGCCATGTTTCGTGACTTAATGTCCCAGTCCCAAAGTAAACTGTTTGTATCACGTCAGAATTCACAAACAAGAAATATTCCAGTTGCAAATGTCGCACCAATCGTACATGGAAAGTTTTTGTCAGACTCTACTTCGGAGACTCTGAAACCGAACACTGAAGCTAAGCAAGAGTCAGATTTTGATGAAGACGACGAAAAAATGGCTGAGGCAGTGACAATGTCACTTTTTGGAAAGGTATTAAAGAAAATTGAAAATAATAATTCTAATAGCACGGCTGTTAATGAAGCATTGGACGTAAAAAGGGGAACCTTCAAAGAAAGAGGTAGTACTGACATCAAAGAAGAAACATCTGATGAAACTGTGGACGTGTTTGTAAATTCTACAGGAATCAGACGGTTAATGGATTACCGTCTTAAAAGTGAATCGAGCCAGAATCTTAAAAATAAAAAGGACAGTGACACAGGTGAATACAACATTGCATCATTAACGGAAGAAAAGGACGCAAAGCTAATGGGTCGTAATGTGTTTGGTGCATTTAGTGACATGTTTTCGGAAAAACGGTTTTATGATTCCAATCAACACGCTGTGTTAAAAAGAGGCAATAGCGACCCAGTGAGACACGGGCTAACGTATCCAGATTCGGATATAGACGAGGAGGAGAGACTTCGAAAGGTAAGTAATGTTATACGTATGTAAAGATTTAATATTATAATCAATTTAAAAGACTAAAGTTGGGGAATATGGTTTCATTTGATAATATTGTAAACACAAACAATTAGAACAGTCTAAATGGCGATCTTAAGTTGGAGAATATTGTTTCATTGTGCTTCAAATGTACAAACAAACAAGCAACATATTTTGTTCTAGGATCCCAGTACCGGTTATGAAGGCGATGATGAAACTGGTAGAAACCTAGTTCCGAGAATAATTTGCAAACAGTCAAATGCAAAAGCACAGGTAATTAACGTGCTATTACATTTATGCCATTTAGTTTGTCGTTTAACCTTTTGCTTTTTTTTAATATATGTTTCAATTGTTATGATGTATTAGCTAACTTTATCACATTAGGAACGTTACTATGATACTTAGATGTTGATACTTACTAGATAAAGAACATTCGGTAAGTGTCGAATAAAGATAAGTTTATTTAACCAGGTTTAGAATAGCAAACCTGAACAACGAGCCCTGAGGGCCGATGCCAAAGCAGTCGAAAGTAAAACAATATGTTATGTATGTATATGTACCATAGGTAAGTAAATTTTGTGTTCCAGCCAATCATTGCATTTGGGTACCACATGTTTGCATCTTAACCTTGTAAACGAAATAGCACGTTGTAATTCTTTTGGAGTGCTTGTCAAGCCGATGAATAGAAGTTGATGCGTTTATTATAGCTGGGGAGAAGTTTAAAATGCTAGTGGCAACAAATGAAAACGTGATACATGTCGTGGGAAATCCGGGCTAAAAGCATGTGCGTAAAGTGTCGTCCCGCATTAGCCTGTGCAGTCCGCACAGGCTAATCCGGGACGGCAATTTCCGCTTTTATGGTATTTTCTGTTTCAAGAAGTCTCGTCTAAACATAAAACTATTGTAGGCGGAAAGTGTCGTCCTGGATTAGCCTTAGCGGACTGCACAGTCTAATCCGGGACGACACTCTACGAATTTGCAATAAGACTGGTTTTGCCACGACATGCCTCGTATGTTGGTTGTCAATATATTTCAGGCGGACCGATTAATCAAGAGGGCACGACATCGTCATGCTAGCAATGGAGTGGAAGGTAGTTGGAATATTTAATAGTTGATTGCATGATCCACTGTATTATTTAATGGACGATGAGGAATTAAATTTTATAGTAATTAATTGCACGGATGACTATAACATTGGATGGCGATATTGTTTGTGTAAGCATTGCATGTTAACCTGGCGGTAGTCTGTTTTTGATGGCTTGCTGGCTAGCTACAGTTTTCAACTGCATGAACGATGCACGTCTCTATTTTACAACTGTGCCACTCGTACACTTCTACTTTTTGTAAGTCATTTCAATGTGACCTAAGGTTTTTTTAATCTAAACATAGTATTTAAGAAATAATGTTCGATTTAGATTTGATTGTCGGCTAATAAACAACTATTCGGGGTTCTGATGCGTAGGAATTAAACCACGAGGGCTTTAGCCCAATTTGTTTAATATACCACATCAGAACGACGATCGTTGTTGATTAGCCGACAAACAACGATAATGTCAAAATAATTTCGATTCTAACATGACCTCATCCCATTTTCTGCAAAATTCAATTGAACTATATTTTACCGCTTTGAAACTAGAACTATATTTTCGGGTCGTTAATTGGTAGTTTAACAGCGGTGAATTGTGTTCTTTGTCTATAGAAAACTTTGCGCGTGTCATGTTAGTATGTGTATTTAATACTGACTGCAAAGGAGCAAGACAATATGTCGTTATTGTGAAACCGCTTCTTAAAAAAACGTCTTTAGCACAGTTACTGAGAAAACAATTACAATAATAGAATAGCGTATTTCTTTAGATCCGGCGGTATTATATATCCTGTCGCTGTGCTTTTCAATCTTACTACAATTTATTTTATCTGAATTATTGATTTTTGTTGAACTTCCTCATCTTCAGAAATTATATTGTCGTGACACTCGCAACAATCATGTTCAAAGAAATAAGAAAGGTTTACTACCTTTTAATTTTATGAGTTACAGCCTTGTGAAAGTAATGGAACAAACTAACACGGTTTATGTAACATGAACATGGGGTATACTCGTAAAGTGTCAGTGTACTTGCTGTTAGTTCATGCTTTTGTTCAAAATTACACGTCTGCGTTGTGCATTTAATCGTCCGCCATGCCTATTTGTTGTGTGTATGTTCAAAGACTGTGACACTAATTTAGTCGTCATATCCACAGATATATGAATCAATTTCTAAAGTACAGTAGGAGTGCAACAAAGTAAAGTTTAGTCATAAGTACTTGTATTTGCTAAGTGCTATACATGAAAAATGTTGTATATGTCGTTACGCTGTAATACGTATGATGGCATTGATCGATTCATAGTAGTAGATTGTAATTGAATCCATCTGCAAGGCATTTGTGAGCATTGTTATTCTCGTTAATTGATCTTAACATCACACTTACATGTAAACCGTGATTACTTCACGGTTCTTGCCCACTGGTGTAATGCAAGGTATATAATTAAGATGTGCATGTACTAGTGTGGTTTGTGCTTAAAATGATATATTTGATTGTTTATATATTTGATACGTGTCTTTGGAATCGCGGGCTTAATGCATGTGCGTAAAGTGTCGTATCGGATCAGTTTGTGCAGTCCGTACATGCTAATCCAGGGCGGCTCTTTCCGCTGTTTAGCTCACCTTTGTTTCGTTCTCACGCTGGAGATTTCACTTTTTATCCAATCTTAACCAAACTTACACAGTTTGTGTATGACCATAAAATATGGGACGGGATTGTTATTGGGCCAGATCATACCTGTAACACCAGAGTTGTTGTCCCTTTTTCGTGCAAAAAAGTGCAAAAATGCCTTTTTCCCAACATATAGACTTTATTTTCCATCCAATCTTAACCAAACTTTCACAGTAAGTGTATGACTATCAGATCTCAGATGCCACAAAATGGGCCAGATCATGTTTCAGAAACCGGAGTTATTGCCCTTTGTTCATGAAAAAATATACAAAATGAACATTATTCATGATAGAGACTTCATTTTTATCCCATCTTCACCACTCTTGCAAAGTTTGTCTTTGACCATAAGATTACAGTTGAAGTCGAATTTAAACAAGATCGGACGAGAAACACCGGAGTTATTGCCCTTGTTTGTGAAAACAAATATGCAAAAATGGACATTATTCAGGATAGAGACTTCATTTTTCATCCCATCTCCATCAGTCTTGCACAGTTTGTCTATGACCATAAGATTACAGGCCAAGTTGAATATAAACAAAATCGGACCAGAAACGCCGGAGTTTTTGCCTTTTTTTTGTAATAGACGGACATTATTCAGGATAGAGATTTCATATTTCATTCAATCTTCACCAATCTTGCACAGTATGTCTATGACCATAAAATTAAAGGTGAAGTCGACTATAAGGAAAATCGGGCCAGAAACACCAGATTTATAGCCCTTTGTTTGTAAATAAAATATACAAAAATGGACATTATTCAGGATCTTCACCAGTTGTGCACAGTTTGTCTATTAATGTAAGATTACAGGTAAAGTCGAATATAACCTTGTATGCCATTGCAGTTATTTTTACATGCAACATTAATGGCTTCAGAGCCTGCATTAACATCAGTTATCATCATTGGACAGAAAATTGTCAAAGAAAAAGCAACACTTGACCTTATAGCACAGCCATCGCGTTTATATTATTGCAACTGCATGTAGTTCTCCAAAACTGTCTGCGAAAATGACATAAAAAATGTTTGCGCATTTTCGTTAATTGTCACTGACTTAATGATTTGTCTTGAGAACCATTAGCAAAAACAAAGAAGTCCCTTCTGCACATAAATCGTCTGTAGGCGGAAAGTGTCGTACGCACCCGGGTTTTCCCACGACTCGCCTTATATTTGATCACTCGATTACAATCGGACCTTGCAGCATTCGAACTTGATTCTATAGGCCTGTCATTGTACGTAATAAGAAAGATGAAAATTCGAGTTGACATGTTTGCCTTAATGTTTCGACATTGTTTCCGTTCATCAGAGAACCATAATGTCACATATATGTCTCTAATACGAGAAGCCGGGCGCTAAATCTTATTGTAAGAATCGTGTTGCTGCATTCCAATTCCGAGATATTTGTCCCAATCTTGCGCAGTGTAATACGTAAATATTGATCCCGCCAAAAGAGTTGTACTTTTATGAAATAGATGATAGGCACGATGCATCCAATAAAACTCTCTCAGCTTTTATTTTTTAAGTATGTTTTTCTCTTGTTGTCTGGTTGCAGGTTGTTGTCAAAGCTTTGTTTATAATCGTCCGCAATGAAGTTAATTACCTTCTTGCAATGCGTTCTTACTTTAGTGGAATCAACAGCACACGGTGAACCAAATTTAAAAAAAAAATGAAAAATGCATAAAATGTAATGACTAAGAAACACTGTCTTTGTATACTTCCATAATTTCCGATATCAAATGGAAAACGTTAGGATGTTATCAAGACATAAACTGTGCTTGATATTACAGACATACACAAAACATGTATTTTTGTACATGTTTGTGCAATTTAAGGTGCTTGAACAATCTATCTTGCCAATAGTCTTCATATCGTCATTTTTATAAGTCAATAAACTTTACGTACATTTTGTAGCATCAACTTGTAATGGCAGATTTACTAAGGTACCATGGCTACCGAGGTTTTTATATCATAATTATTGTATCCGTAGGTACCTTGAGGTCTAGAACAGGGATTCACAGAAGTGGCTTTAAAGACTTTACACCGCAGGTTCTTCCTAGAAGAACTCGCTCTAGATCCTGTAAGTGACTCCCTGTTGGATATTTCGTAATATAATTATGCACGAGAACAATGCCATTAGTTTGTTCAAAATAATTATCTGGAATGTCAATACAAGTCATTTCCATAAAAGTGAATGAAAACAAGCACAACAGTAAATCTTTTTGAGCACATGTCTGATATAAGTTATATTAGTTACCTGCAATTTTCGTTTGTTGTTATGTGTATGCTTTAGGTATGTTATGCTCTTCTCCGTTTGTGTAATTATCACGCATCCTGAATCTGCATTTGCTTTACTAGTTGTCGTTTTGCTAGAAATTGACGAATCTTGTTTAGAGAATATTTGTGTTCGTGTGTTTATTATGTAACAATGTGTACTAGTTATCTACAAATGTACATTTCAGTTAATACAGAAATTTCAGTCGTTCATGATATATCGTTTGCGTTTTCAGTACAAACGCATAGCCGACTAGGTGGTCGTCATGAAGGTCAAAGACATCGACGACACTCCTCGGCCTATTCTAATACTAGTTCCTTCAAGCGTTCTCCTACAAAGCCTAGACGCCGTAGAACAAGTTCATTAGACAGAGAAACAAAATCCAAGTCCAAATCCAGAACAGATCAAGGATTTTATTCTGAAAACGAATTTGACCTTGACGCGGTCAGAATTGCTAATAAAGAAGCAAAGGGACCGTGTAACAACGAGGATGAAAGTACAGACGACGAATATTTCAATACAGAATTTAAAAATTTCCTCCCGAAAAGTAAATCGGATAAAATCAGTGGTGTTGTACAAATTTCAAAGAAAAGAAAGAACTTCCATTTTAAACAAAAGTACATCTTTCAACGGAAACGTAAACAAGGCAGAGGAAAACATCCAGTACGAGAGCTCTCAGACGCGGACCACATTTCCGGGGAACATCTGAGAGAGATTTATAGCTTCCAAGAAGAGGTACAAATTATAAGTAATTAGTAAATACCATAGAACTATCAACCAGGCTTGAGTGAATTCCGTTTTGGTTTCTTGTGAATATAAATGTGTGTTTTCCATAAGCGATGTAGAATTATCTTTGTCCTTAAAGTAGTCCCATAAACAAGCGTAGTTTATGTGACGTATTCTTATATTATATTTCAGAACAGTGATATTGGTCCTCTCCATTTTTCACCTTTGGAATCTGACATCCCCGTGCCAGCAGACCTTAAACGCGTTTCAGTCAACAAGGAAAGCGGCGAAACGGCTTTACACAAGGCTGCCCGCTTGGGTTTTGAGGTACATATTCACTTTTTTAGAATAGTATGGTTAGTCTATTTCTAGTCATTCTGTCTGACACAAGTCCTTCTAAGTCTACATGCATTATATTGAGGACCTATGCAATATTGTTCTGACCTGACACTGAATGTTTTTGTATACATGGCAAAGCCCATGTTGGTAAAAGTACACTGATAATTATGATATCAATACGCAAGAACTTCATTTGTAATAAGTGCATTGCTGTCCGTTTAGTGAACCTAAATAATTATTAATAAGCAGTATATCCTTGCTGTAGATGTGGATACAGAAAAACAGAAACTCTTTTACGTAGTTCGATAATTATGACCAATGTTTTGGTTGCTGACAAATAATTTAACCACTCTATAAATACATAGGTGTAAAAATACATATAAGGCGTTGTTTTTATTTCGGCTCCCAAGTGGTGTCTCTGTAATATAGGAGGTTGTCAGATCTGGGTATTCTTTTTAATCTGCGTGCCAAGTTTGATTTTGACGTAAAGCTGGGCACATTTACATTACTTTCACTGTGATACAAGATTGTCATATCATAATGTTTGTCTTTCCTATGTTAACACTGTGCGATTGACGACAAGCATTATATCGCATGATCTCTGTTACACAGGAGGTAGTCTTATACCTGTTGGCTACCAACTCAGTGGACGTCAATGCCCGGGACAACGCCGGTTTCACTCCTCTGCATGAGTGTGTATGGCGGGGGCATGTTCGAATCGGGAAGCTCTTGCTTACGTATGGGGCCAACGTCAACGTGTGCTCCACGGATGGAATAAGGTATGGAACTTGTGTATTTATTGTAAATGTAGTATTGCAATTATGTTATCATATACATTTTTTTGTTCTATAGGGGCGTCCTATATTTAACATCATGTAAGGTCTATGGTGGTTTTCTTTAAAGCCGTTGTCCACAGAATATAATAAGTTCTAATGATCGTTAATGACATTTAGTCGACTAAAAAACTGTTTCTTATTTACGAAAGCTATTTTATAATGTCTATGTTCGAACACTTTTAACGAACGGAATATACACTAATATATGTACTGTACATGCTGATTTACTCCAGGGGCATCACTAGCTGTCGCATTCAGATATATATACCACGAAAAGTTTCCAAAACGTATTGTTTTTTTTACCGATTTCAATGGGGTTTTTGTATTTTGATCGGTAAGATGTCCATTAGAAGCGATATCTGCAAAGTTGTATTTTTATTAACATATTTCTGGACTGCTGCTTTAATGCAAACCGATAACATTAGTATTGCTTCTAGTGTTCATTATTTTCACAAATCATTTTACGTTTTAACTTATTTTTAGTTTGTATGTATACTTCGAATAGTAAATTGTTATTGTGGAAGCTAGACATAGTTTCTAGTGCAGACTTTACTTGTTTTCTCTGATTTTGTTAAATGTTCTATTTTGTTGTTGCCTCAGGCCCATCCACGATGCTGTAGAAACCGACCATATTGAAATGTTGCGAATGTTGATCTCATTCGGTGCCGATCCGAGCCTGTCTACGTACGCAGGCCGATCCCTGCTGAAAATAGCAAAAAGCGACAGGATGCGTAACTACATACAAGGTATTCGTGTATTTCATTCTCACTAAAATCATCCCCAGTTTTACTCGTTTTTACTATCCGCGCGACAACTAATGAAGCGACCGTGGGGATTTGTTTTAATGAGATTGAGTAGTATTCACTTGTGAATAATAGGACTGTCCTTGCCAATCCTTCATATACGTTTTTGATTTAAGCAAATTAATTGATGCATGCCGAGGAAAACCGGGCTTAATCCACCTGCGTTAAGTGCCGTCCCGAATTAGCCTGTTCAGTCCGCACAGGCTAATCCAGGACTGCACTTTCCGCTTTTATGGTATTTTCTGTTTCAAGGAAGTCTCTTCTAAACATAAATTTAATGTAGGCGGAAAGTGCCGTCCTGGATTAGCCTGTGCGGACTGAACAGGCTAATCCGGGACGACACTTTACGCACATGCATTATGCCCGGTTTTCACATGACGCGCCTCAATTATGTTTGATCGTTTTCCACATGCTGCTAGGATGACATATGATAAATCACATAAGTATTGGTTACAAATTCACGAATACATTATTCTGGTATTCACAGTAACCGTTGACTTGGTTACCATAAATGCCATCTACGTAACTTAATTTTGTTTGTATTTGAAAATATCCCCGGTTTTATTCAACCTTAAATATTTTTAAAGTTGTTGAAATTCCAATGCCGTCTTTGTAATAACAATTCCGAGGAGGTTTAGCTCAGCCAAGTGCTAAACTTAACAAAGGGAACAGCGACACCGTTCACTAACATTGCCGCTGTTTTTTTTACTGCTCATGAAATCCGAATATACACTTCATGAACATCAAATACATATTGTTCTCTGTATTATATTGATGATTGTGCGTTTGTTTAATATACATGTATTATATCACCTAGTCAGAAACATATGGTGGTGAATATTATAATCGTATTCCATATTTTGCCAATCTGACGTATGATACACTGGCATTTATCTAGTATTGATCCTGCGAAACATTTCCTTATCGTAGCAAGCAGTTTATGGTTTTATAAATCACATCGATTACATGTGCTTCTCTTTCAGACTACTTCAGTGATTTAAATGGCTATGACACTGACCGACATCCTTGGCAGTTCAAGGCATCTAATACATATTTAGGTGAGTCAACAAATATACCAATTTATAACACGAATATCGGCCGTACAACATATATCTCTGCAATAAAATAGCTATTTTCTTGTTATATCTACATGTACACGAGTATTTGAATGTTAGTATGTGAGTATTCTTTGTCGGCTGATTAAATAAATCAAATAAATACTGTGGCGTTGATTTACGCAACGATACTTTTGAGTTTATGAATAAATATCACAGTGTATAAAATTGTATCAATTTATTTGACAATTCCAAGGCAGTATAGATATAGTAAGAATTGCCTATGCATGTGCTCATGTCTCTAGTCTTAAATAATGCTTTATTTCCGTCATTGCAGGCGTTCCTCTTCGTTTTTATGCCCCCAGCATCTTAATGGGGTAGGCATATACATTGTAATGCTTGCCTTGTCCGTCCGGCAGTCCGTCCGTGATTCCGTAAGAGGTTAACTAGATTTTACCGTTTCGTCTAGCACAAACACCGCTTACTGGTACTACAACACTTTGATACTTACACAGCTGTTTTTATGACCATTTCCATATCACCTATATACACTTTAACCTTGACCTAATTTGGACTTAGAATAATTCAGTTGGGCTGTCCAGCACCAACCGGGGGCATCTGTGTTTATCAAACACAGCGTCTTGTTCTTGTGAGGCAGCATGTACGTCGTAATTGTTTACATCTGGTATTGACGGTTTCTTTTTTTACAACAGAGCCAGAAAGTACGAGCGGCGCTGTCCACTGTTCGAGCAATGCCCGTCGGACCCGGAGGACGAGTCGAACGATGTGCTGACAATGACGTCAAAGACGCTGTTTCCAGTGCGGCGCCTGGCTCTGGCGTCAAACAAGAGGTCTGTGTTATGTCACTGTTGTTTGTTCAAATAAGTCGCTTTCTAGAAATAGCGGTCGCGCTATATATATGCTGAGACTGACCACCAGCAAAGTGTTGCTTTTGCATTACATACAGAACAGTATCGCGTTCAATAGGAAAAAGTAGTATTTACAGTGCAGTGGTATTAGCTGTTTTGTTTGTTTGTTTGTTGTTGGTACTTGCTATACCTAACCGAGAATGACGTGAGCGAGTACAAACGTCAGTGTTATAACCACTCGTTTACGAGCAGAGCTAGTAATCACGCCTCACATTGCAATCAATTAAACATAAATTATGTTAGTGGCATAACATCAAGTTTATAAAGGTAACGAATATGTTGCGTTTATGTTGCAGAGTTGAGGATTATATGATGCTAGATGAGGTATATGGCTTCTACAATTTGAATGAAACAGAGCGTCATAATCTCGAAGACTCTCACAAACATCAAATCAAGAAAATACCAAGAACTTCGCTCGTGGATGCCCACGTAGACAGCGTGTTTCTGGAGTTCTTTACGCATCATTATGGTGACGAGCCTCTGCCTGCGTTACGGATGGTTGACGCTGGACCGATCGTTAGTAAGATCGAAAAATTTGCTCATGCCTCGCAACTGAAAGCACAGGTGTAAATGGTAATGCAAACTGTTGTTTGTCTTTAAGTGATCTCTAATACGACTATCCAAGTTGTTGCCTAGCAACAGCTTGTTGTTGTTGTTTTTTCTTAATGAAATGCACAACGTTTTGTTTGTAATAAATAGTGGAACATTGTATGTATTGTAAAACAATTATGATTGAATGTATGACGTTCTTATGGGGACAGTGCAAAGTGGCAGAGAATGAATTTTATCTGGTGTTCTGTCCTGTATGAATGAAAAATGTGTTATATATATTACATCATTAAATGCGACACAAGTGTGCTTGTCTAGTTATAACGTTCGATATTCTTGCTCTTTCGTTGTTTATTATCGTTTGTCTTTGCTGGACATAGACATGTGTTAGTTTGCGGAATGTATTATAATGTTGTTAGTTGTTGTATAGAATCATGATGCTGTTTTACTGATGTTATGCCATTTGTTTTGACTATTTCTGATCTTGTTGCTTCATTTATGCGATGTATGTATACACGTTAATAAGCACCAACGATTGACTCGCCCTATGAGAATTTGTAGTTTACGAAAAAATAAACTAAGCTAGTGTATTTCAGACAATTTAGTGGAATTTGTTTATATTCTGAAATTAAAGATTATTCTAATATGATACTCGCTTACTCTATGGTTGTTCATTAAAACTAGCACTAGCGTCGTTTGTAATTCGAGAAAGTGTTAAATCAAACGCTGCATTAATGGAAGTCATATTATTCAGGAGTGATTAAAGTTAACAACATTTATTCACTGATGCCAGGGACATATATACTTGTACATGTTCATTAGTTATTTGAGAATAAATCCGATCTTAAATATGAAGTACGTATGATTCGTATACACGTATACCATGTTTAATGTCAGTTATTATTATAATTGTGTGTGTGTGTGTGTGTGTGTTTTGTTTAAAAACATAAAACATTTGGATTGGTTTCTAATGATAAATATTTAAAACTCTTGAAATGTTTTCACGGTGCTGTGGTAAGCCTGTGATATTTCGCATTAATAGGGCGTTTACTGGTTATTCAAACATGTCACGCGAAGTGTTTTCTGCAGACAAAGAACAAACTTTACCGTTGTTAAACTACCAATAAACAACTCAAAACAATAGTTCCGAAACTGTAAAATATAGTCCGCATTGCAATCGTAGAATATGTTATCAGGTCATGTTTAAATCGAAATAATTTTCGCATTATCGTTGCTTATCCGCTAATAAACAAAGATCTATCGTTGTGTTGCGGTATATTAAACTACTCTAACGCCCTCGTTGTTTAATTCCTACGCATCATAACTCCAGATCGTTGGTTATTAGCCAATAAACAACGATAAATATTTTTTCTTAAATAACGCACTTATATAAATCAGAAAGCTAATTGATGTGAAAAAAAAATTAAAACCGATCTGTCTTTGGTAGGAAATATTTGGATACCAGTGTCTTGTACATTTATATATTACACTTATATTTTCGTCTCAATCTTTAACATTCAGGCAATTGGCATATCTGGTTTTCATTCATATTCTCGCATTAGTTTTGTATCGTTTGTGCTAAGTATTATGCACGGTCATCGATTGGTAGTAAATACTGAACATTTAAAGGCAATTTCTTATTCATTATTGGTACACGAGATTGATCTTATTCATCAACAACAATGCATTGCAGTAACAAAGACATTACTTTCCTAATTACCATTACGTATACTTCATTTTCAATAACGTCGTAATTGGTTTGCAATTGACTTTGTCGCATTGGCAAATCATATATACACATTGATCTATTTCATTGGAAGTGGTTTTATTTGTTGTCATATTGCATTGTTATCGTGCGATATATGAGCGCTAATGTTCTATATATACGACTTGTTTTACTTTTCTTGTTTTAAAGTGATGTTTGACATCATATATAGTGAATACATATGTAAGCAATACGTATTGTTTGTTTGTTTGTTTGGAGTTTTCGCCGTATTCAACAGTATTTCAGTCATATAACGGCGGTCAGTTAACCTACTCACACTTTTCCTGGGTTAGCTGGTTTACCAGTACTAAGTGCACATACTTATGCCAGTAACTGACCACTGCCCTACTTGAATCAGAGGTAGGGGAGAATGGCCGTATAAATAATTTCATGACCAATCCCCACGCAAGTTATGTGGCCGGGCTGGGAATCGAACCCGCGATCCTCGGATTTGTAGTCCAGCGCTCTACCAACTGAGCTAGCCGGCAATGCGTATTACTCAGGTTCTTTTCCCATGTGAAAGTATTATTTCAATGATCTTTTCCCGTGTGAACGTATGATTTCAAAGACCTTAACCTTTAATCACATACATGTAGGAGACAATATACATATTGTATAGTCTGGACTATCGTACGTGGCAAACAGATCATCTGTTAGTAAGATATATTTTGCAATATCAAAGGTTGATGCATGAAATTGCTACATCGCAGATATTTATTATAAGGCTGTGAAGAATATAACAAGGAGATCGTATAAATTAGTAACATAGTAAGGGTAACAGTCTGCACCCTGACCAATTAGATGTTGAAACAGAAATAATGCAAACTATTAAGTAAACTGACAGTGCAGTGAGGTGCAAAAACGAATGCCAATTTTACTGAAGTAAATCAATTAAATATTAAATGATGCGTGTTTGGTCCGCATAAGGTGGCCAAATTGATGTATGTCATATTGCAATAGCACACATCGTATTTGAGACAAACGGCGTACTGTTTTGAAAACGAGCTGTAAAATATTGTTTTTAAGACTTCAAAATGTTAAGATAAATACATTTCTTACACAATCCTCAACCGTTTGTACGCAACGAAATATATTTGATAGTTTATTTTAATTACCAAGTATTTATAATGGGCCATAGGCGATGACATTTAAAAGCATTTTGCAATTTGTATCGAAATCAAGATTACGTGGAAAAAAATGTTAAAAGGGAAGAGATAAAACATTATGCATAAACCGGATATTATCCTATCCATTCAAAGTTTGCAAAATACACTAAACAATTATACTTAATTTATGTTGAACAACGGAGCGTTTAATTTCCGGCAGTTTTTATACGATAACAATGTGCAGTGCCTGCGTGTACATTATACTATATAACTTCCACTGTCTTTTATACTGATTTAGAATGACGTCTTCGTCTTCCATTGAATTTCTGTTGCTCTGAAATATGTCATTAAATTTGATGTACGTAGAAGCAATACACTCGCTTCATTTCTAGTTTATAATACACACAATGGCCATATTTCAGGCATTAATTACAGAGTTTTGAATAAAAGATATAAACTTCCAAAATTATCCTTGTGCGCATACGTGTTGTTGTAAACGGTAAACGTGCAAGGACTGGGAAAGTTTGGGTTATGCTTACCGAATTGGGTTCAGAATGTTTCCGTTTATATTAGTTAATAATTCGTCCGTAAGGGCCAATGAAAGCTGAATTTAACTATACATACAGACAACCATGTGATTCAAATGACTATGTTTTATTGTTTTGTAATGTTCAGTTTAATATTATTTTCGACATTGTCCAACATACACAGTTGATTGACGTACCTAATTTCTCCATGAAAGTCCAATGATGTGAATAATTTAACCCACATTGTATTATACAGTTCATCAGTTTCTTTTAGTTTTTAACGGGGGTTACATCTAATATAAACAATCTACGCGTTACAGTCCAAGTTCAAGATACTGTAATTATGCATTCCAATGGCTCCTATTATACGTAAGATCTTGACAGGACTACGAAACGTGTGATTACTTTCCGATCTAGATTTTTGTTTTTGATTGTCCGTTCAAACAGAAATTTAGGCCTCGCCGAAGGCAGCTCTCGAGGATTTCACGATTTACTGGCGCAAGCCTCGTATATACACGTTTGAGAGGAGTTAATGCGCGCAAACCTCGTATATACACGTTTGAGAGGAGTTAATGCGCGCAAACCTCGTATATACACGTTTGAGAGGAGTTAATGCGCGCAAACCTCGTATATACACGTTTGAGAGGAGTTAATGCGCGCAAACCTCGTATATACAAGTTTGAGAGGAGTTAATGCGCGCAAACCTCGTATATACACGTTTGAGAGGAGTTAATGCGCGCAAACCTCGTATATACACGTTTGAGAGGAGTTAATGCGCGCAAACCTCGTATATACACGTTTGAGAGGAGTTAATGCGCGCAAACCTCGTATATACACGTTTGAGAGGAGTTAATGCGCGCAAACCTCGTATATACAAGTTTGAGAGGAGTTAATGCGCGCAAACCTCGTATATACACGTTTGAGAGGAGTTAATGCGCGCAAACCTCGTATATACAAGTTTGAGAGGAGTTAATGCGCGCAAACCTCGTATATACACGTTTGAGAGGAGTTAATGCGCGCAAACCTCGTATATACACGTTTGAGAGGAGTTAATGCGCGCAAACCTCGTATATACAAGTTTGAGAGGAGTTAATGCGCGCAAACCTCGTATATACAAGTTTGAGAGGAGTTAATGCGCGCAAACCTCGTATATACACGTTTGAGAGGAGTTAATGCGCGCAAACCTCGTATATACAAGTTTGAGAGGAGTTAATGCGCGCAAACCTCGTATATACAAGTTTGAGAGGAGTTAATGCGCGCAAACCTCGTATATACACGTTTGAGAGGAGTTAATGCGCGCAAACCTCGTATATACACGTTTGAGAGGAGTTAATGCGCGCAAACCTCGTATATACAAGTTTGAGAGGAGTTAATGCGCGCAAACCTCGTATATACAAGTTTGAGAGGAGTTAATGCGCGCAAACCTCGTATATACACGTTTGAGAGGAGTTAATGCGCGCAAACCTCGTATATACAAGTTTGAGAGGAGTTAATGCGCGCAAACCTCGTATATACAAGTTTGAGAGGAGTTAATGCGCGCAAACCTCGTATATACAAGTTTGAGAGGAGTTAATGCGCGCAAACCTCGTATATACACGTTTGAGAGGAGTTAATGCGCGCAAACCTCGTATATACACGTTTGAGAGGAGTTAATGCGCGCAAACCTCGTATATACAAGTTTGAGAGGAGTTAATGCGCGCAAACCTCGTATATACAAGTTTGAGAGGAGTTAATGCGCGCAAACCTCGTATATACAAGTTTGAGAGGAGTTAATGCGCGCAAACCTCGTATATACAAGTTTGAGAGGAGTTAATGCGCGCAAACCTCGTATATACACGTTTGAGAGGAGTTAATGCGCGCAAACCTCGTATATACACGTTTGAGAGGAGTTAATGCGCGCAAACCTCGTATATACAAGTTTGAGAGGAGTTAATGCGCGCAAACCTCGTATATACAAGTTTGAGAGGAGTTAATGCGCGCAAACCTCGTATATACACGTTTGAGAGGAGTTAATGCGCGCAAACCTCGTATATACAAGTTTGAGAGGAGTTAATGCGCGCAAACCTCGTATATACAAGTTTGAGAGGAGTTAATGCGCGCAAACCTCGTATATACAAGTTTGAGAGGAGTTAATGCGCGCAAACCTCGTATATACACGTTTGAGAGGAGTTAATGCGCGCAAACCTCGTATATACACGTTTGAGAGGAGTTAATGCGCGCAAACCTCGTATATACAAGTTTGAGAGGAGTTAATGCGCGCAAACCTCGTATATACAAGTTTGAGAGGAGTTAATGCGCGCAAACCTCGTATATACACGTTTGAGAGGAGTTAATGCGCGCAAACCTCGTATATACACGTTTGAGAGGAGTTAATGCGCGCAAACCTCGTATATACACGTTTGAGAGGAGTTAATGCGCGCAAACCTCGTATATACAAGTTTGAGAGGAGTTAATGCGCGCAAACCTCGTATATACAAGTTTGAGAGGAGTTAATGCGCGCAAACCTCGTATATACACGTTTGAGAGGAGTTAATGCGCGCAAACCTCGTATATACACGTTTGAGAGGAGTTAATGCGCGCAAACCTCGTATATACACGTTTGAGAGGAGTTAATGCGCGCAAACCTCGTATATACACGTTTGAGAGGAGTTAATGCGCGCAAACCTCGTATATACACGTTTGAGAGGAGTTAATGCGCGCAAACCTCGTATATACAAGTTTGAGAGGAGTTAATGCGCGCAAACCTCGTATATACACGTTTGAGAGGAGTTAATGCGCGCAAACCTCGTATATACACGTTCGAGAGGAGTTAATGCGCGCAAACCTCGTATATACACGTTTGAGAGGAGTTAATGCAGCGCTGTTTTGTTTTCGGAAATTCGTTGAGTTTAAATGCATAGTTACTAGCTGCGGAGCTTGAACGAAACATGTAATTCACAATCAAACTCGTATGCATGTAGGACTTAATGATAACGTGGTATATAGTGTATGTTCCTAAAAACTGGATTTAAGAACATTTGGTTTGAAACTAGTTTCTGCATTGTCAATGTAGTAACATGTTTTTAACTTGTGTTCCTATATTCACACATTAACAGGAAAACCTTCCTTACCGCCAGCACAACCACACTATGCTATCAATTGTCAATGTGACGTGACATGCATGTAGACAGTTCGATCAATATAGCTGTTCGTGATCAATTTGTATTTCCCCCGTAATAATGTCTCCGATATCCAACATTAAGCGTCACATATGATTACTTGCATCTATTTAACGCATATATTTAGAAAAATGTTTTCGCAATTACCAAGACTATAATATGCCATATGGTCCCGAGGCTAAAGCTGCGTATATATTGCTAAATGTACTAACATGAACTTAAAGATACAAAATAAACATATTGGAGACGCCTTTTAGCTTATGCAAGTACCATGTTACATTTTACCAATGCCCTAACTATTTAGCAGTCAAATACTTAGTGTACCTGTGAATAATTTGCATAATCTTTAATAATTAACCTAAATTTTGAGACGAATGTAAGTACGTGCAACAGAAGTACCCCTACTTGTATTTTAAGGTATTGGATTTTAAACTTGAAAGTAAATATCGAATGGCAATGGTTTACTTTAGCAAACTTGTATGGTGTTCTGTTTAATGCACTTGTTTGTACGCCTTTCAATGACATTTCCCCTACATCATTACCATTACAAATAGCCTTGTCGGAAAAATTAATTTTCTTTGTAAATAATGCCGTTGCAGAAGATACGCTGTTAAAAATTGTTCGTCCAGCGTTGCTGAAGATACGCTGTTGAAATGGTTCATTCGTAAGGGTCATTAACAGCTTTATTTTAATTATACAAATAGAAAACCGTGATTCAAAGTATTATGTTTTTCGGCGTAGCTGTCTAAGATCACTTTTGACCTAGATTTCCTGCGATAATTATGCAGCGGGAAAATTGAATGCCAATTGAATAGCATTGGGCAAATTTTCTAATTTTAGGGAATGCACACTTACAACAATGGTTTAATGTATACCAACAACTGTTGCATACTTTATGGGATTAAAATGTTACATAAGCGGTTCAAATAAAGATATAAACATATTATTGATACACACTCTCCAACTAAGCAAGTGTGAACATATTTTCTCATTGTATGTCATGAACAGAATATTATGTTCATTCCCAGAATTAATACACTATTTTGTTTAACCTAGCAGTACGCTCTATAAATAACAATTGATTCTAGCGAGTTCAACAACTTCACGATCATTCTAGAAATAGCCCGCGTTTAGCTGCCGGTGTATAGCTGTTATAATATACATGAATCAATGAGCGTCCAGAGAATCATAAGAGCGAATATTTCAATAAAGGGTGAATTTATGTTTATAAACTGACTCTGCATGTTAATTTGAAATTGAATTGCGGTTGCGTTCTGTTAATAATTAATTAGAATCGCACATTTCTATCAACTTCTCCAGTAGATGTTAATCAACTTATAAAAAAAACTTTCAATAAATAAAATGTGGTGAAATAAGTCTCTGAATACGTCGAAAAGTTAATCATTAACTTCATTTGCGTAGCATTAATACATGATTCGCAATACCAATTATACACAGAAACCTTTGATTAATCATATTCCCACCGAATATAATGTCCAATCGCCACAGTCTTATGAAATTTATGTTTGTGCTATCAAACTGGAAGTCATCATTATTTCAAATGCGCTGAATGTTCTCTGAAGATTGATTTTCATTAAGATACACGGTATAATGCTAAAAGAAATAATGAATTGTTTCTCGGGCATTTTTTTCCAAAAAATCAGGAGGGAGGGCAAGTTGTTGTTTTTTTGTTTTTTTTTTTGCTCCTACTCTTTTCTATTGGCCCTCTGTAATGGCTTAGTAAAAAAAGTAATTAAGTACAGATTAAAGGCAATTTTAAGTTTTAATAACAACATAAGCATTCCTTTTTTATAAAATTCTAAATATAGATCTATTAATCACAAACCGTCATTTATGCAAGCTGATGTAAAAAGGCAATCAATTCGAATGTTCATTATTAACATAAGTGCTTCAAATTGATACACAATCAGCATTAAAATACTTATATTTATAGAATTTAACTTGTAGTAATTCAATAGGAATTATTTTTGTAATAAATCACCAATAATTTGTGGAAATGAAAATCAACACTTGTCAATGCAGCTGGCATTTTCGATTGTTTCCATAGGACTGACACAGATTTTCTTCAAAAAATATGGAATGAAATATGGAATTTTATACAAGCAAAAGCATCAACGAAACAAATGTTTAAATCAACAAATAGACGATATTTATAAAGGTTCCCAATCGAATAAGACTTTTTTTCAAAATTTACGCAGTATTCCAGACAGGAAAGACTGGAAATACCGAAATATCTACCGGGTAACTCTTCTTCCGCTATGTTAAAATGCGGATTCGTTTAATTTTAAGCCGCTGTCCATGGGATCTTATTCAATACATCGTAATTTTAATAATAGTTCTTATGAACGTTTATGGTGTTTATTCGTCCGAAATATGTTCCTTATTTACAAAAGGCATTGTTCAAAAGCGCTTAGTACGAACGAACTATTATAATGTACATACTGGTTTACTCCAGAGTCATCACCAGTTGTCGCATACAGAAAATATAAAACAGCAAGTTACCAAAATGTTAATAATTCACGGATTTCAAATGCGTAGTTTTTGTATTTTGTTCGGTAATATGCCCATTACAAACACTTTCTACAAGGTTTTATTTTTATTAACATATTTCTTGACGGCTCCTTTAAAACCCGGGCGCGATCGTCAAAAAATAGTAAATAAATATTTTTCTGGCATTAAATCAAATTCGTGGCGGGCCATAAAAATACGCTGCCTGAGAAACCAACTTGTTTAGCCTATAAATGATTAATTTACTTCGAAATGTGCATTTATTATGCATAGATAACTTCCAAGATGAAGGTAGGGTATATTACTTAAGAATAACTATACGCGTCTGAAAAAAAAAATTGACATTCATTCCCGCAATTATTTTCGTACATTATTAATTTGTTAAATTTGGCTGACAAATATATATAATACTGATGTTTACGTACATTATTTAGGTTATTCGTGTATCGCTGGTGAAAAAATGGGGCGGTATGATCGGTTTATTTACGGTACCAATATTTATAATTATTGAATTAATCACAAATTAATTTTGGGATCCGAGAAGTTTTCTTATGGTGTCCGAAAAATCTGGGGTCCGAGAAGTCTCCTTATATAGGTGGGGACCGAACAATCTGGGGTCCGAGAAGCCACGTAACCGATCAACTTGGCCCTTTTGTATCAAATGTTTAGGGTAAAAATGATATCTCCGAATATTAATGTCAACGCCGATTGTCTTTTTTTTTAATTTTGTTAATTTTGTGTTACGTTAAGTTAAATAGCATTTTCAATATTGTCCAACATTTGCAATTGATTAGCGAACTTAATTTCTCCATGTTGACTTCAATATGATAACCTACATTTTAGTATACAGTTCATCGTTGTCTTTGATTTTCACAACCGCGAGCGAGGGTGATATCTAATTTAAACAATCCAAGTGTTACAGTCCAAGTTCCAGATACTGTAATTATGAAATCCAATGGCTTCGTTTATACGCAAAGTTTTCACACGACCGAGACGGGTGCTCATTTGCGAAACTAGATTATTGTGTTTGATTTTCCATTCAAATACAAATTTAAGCATCGCCGAAGACAGCTCTCCAGGATTTCACGATTTACTGGCGCAAGCCTCGTACATACAAGTTTTAGAGGAGTTAATACACAGCTGTTTTGTTTTTTTCGGAAATTCGTTGAGTTTAACTGCACAGTTACTATCTACAAAGCTGACGAAACATTTAATTCACAATCAAACTCATAAGAATGTAGTACTTTATAATAACTACATGTTATATATTGTATGTTCCTAAATCCTGAATTTAATAACATTTGGTTTAAAACTAATTTCTGCATTGTCAACATAGTAAAATGTTTTAAACTGATGTTCCTACATTCACATTTTCACGAGATAACGTTTTTCTTACTGCGTGCACAAAACACTACGCTATGAATACTTAATGTGATGTGACTAGCATGTCGTGCGATCAATATGGTTCGGATTTTAAACTTGAAAGTAAATATCGAATGACGATGGTGTATAATATTTTAGCAAACGTGTATGGTGTTCTGTTTAATGCTCTTGTTTGTGCGACATTCAATGCCAATTCTTTTACACCATTGTTATTACAAGCGACATTTTCAGCAAATTTAATTTTCTTTGTAAATAACGGCGTTACAGAAAATACACTGTTGAAACGGTTTTGTTCTCCGTCTTGTTATAATACCGATCGTTACATAAGATGTCGGGTCAATAAATTATGACGTCATTATGATTTCGACAAACCGTTGAATATACAGAATATTAGGTTAGTGTCTAAGTGTACTTGAATTTATCCGACGAGTTAAAGAAAGGTTTACACGGCGAGGCTTGCCGAGCCGTGTAAGCCTTTCGGAGACGAGTCGGATAAATTCAAGTACACAAAGACACTAACCTAATATTCTATTTATCCTACCATATTTTTATTTATTTATTTTATATTTAACAAACACACTATTAACGATTAATTATTTGAAACAATACTCAAAAAACGCATTAAATTTACTGAATCTAACCTTGCGTAGTAATATGGAATATATATGGAATATATTCATGATGTTTCCGCCACTCGAAATAGTCCGAAACAATTCAATGCAAAACGCAGTGTAACAAGATAAAATATCGCCATATGCTTCGTTTCAAATATGTTCACCATGCCAAATGCTACACACTACAGTAGATAAAAGAAAGTTTTATTCAAATGCAAGTCCGTGTTTCGACCAAACTGTTGAACAACAAAAGACCAAAATGGCTGGCAATTTTAACTTTGCAAAAGGGTATATGCAGGATATATCTTCGTCGAGATGTTTATTATATACCATTTCTATTATCTTTCAAAATATACACACAACTCGTGTGACTCAATTATTCCAGAATGACACAGCATAAAATTAAAAATGAAATACACCTTACTCACCCGATTTTTTCATTGATAAAAACGTCGTGTAGTCCAGTTTTACAGAGGTTCTAGCTTCCATAGTGAGTTGTTAATCCGCACATGGCATGATCGATAAAGGTGCAAACATAATCCTTCTATTCCTTTTAAAACAGTTGGTGTAAGCGAGTAATTCTTTGTGGATAGACTTTCTTTGATCAACCAACAAAGAAACGGTTTATTCATCAAAGAAATAACCCTTTATGTAAATTTCCTTTCAAAAGTAAACTAATCGAAGACTGCATCCAAATTACTAGATCTAACACCTTATGATGGCAACTCTGTTCTCCACCCACAACAATCCAGCTCGGAATACACTCGACTTATAGAAAATTGAAATGGAATTAATCTCACCGGTTGCATTCGAGCCATATGTTCCATGGATACACTTTTTGATATAAATCTTATTATCATAATCCATCCAAAAATCACAGAAACACTAAATATTGTAATCTGATTGCTCTTTTTAAATTCCAACACTGTGTAAACTTAAAACTCAACTGAATGACGTAAAACATTTGATTTCGTCCTTACGCGCGCACGCAAATTTTGGCCAGTTATTTTAAACCGAAACTACCTGTATTGTGTCGATAGCTAACTGTTATTGATTCTTTTTCCTCTACAAATGTGTTACTATTTAATTTATTGTAATGTAGTATTTATTGTAAGGTATATAATAAAATGTAATTACTGAATGTTTAGTGTCTTATTTCCACCAATAGATGAACTGTTAAATATCGCCCCATTTCGTAACCTTTAAAATTACTTGTTTATGACGTCACTCACATTCCTGGTAAAAGTAGTCCGTCAAAAGTATATTCATGAGGGTGTCAGATAAACCTTGCCTGTCGGATAAAGCAAAAGTTTATCTGACAGGTAGAGTTTCCTTCTATAAAATCATTTAGTGGTAGGATAAAATATGACTTCCTAACTTTGTCACGTTTTTGTGTTGAAGTGTAAGATACCGAATAAGTTTGGAAATACCAGAGTTATAGGAAATTACTTTGAAGGACGAACGGCTTACTAGTAACACAATAAAATATACAAAACGGGTTCACTTAAGGATTGAAATTAATTTTGGTTGCGTTCATGCGATTATGAACGCAATGGTCAAACTGGCAAATCCATGATGCGCGCTAGCGCTTCATGGATAATTTGCCCGTTTGAACATTGCGTTCATAATCGCATGAACGCAACCAAAATTAATTTCGATCCTTATATTTACATTATATTTGGATGATTTCATAGCATTCCTTTATATTATTTTTGTTTAACATGCATTTTATTGCCATTCTAAGAGAAATATCACGCACAGCAGTTTTCTTATCGGAACAGCGAAGTACCACCCCTTGTAACCGAACTACACAAAATAGAATGCAAACTACGATTAATAAAATAGTTCCCTACAAAAATGTCATTTGCTCCTAATTTTACATTCAATTTTCTGCGACAAATGAAATTTAATGTAAACATTATGACTCATAACATTTTAATTTTCCTTGCATAAATCTTATCGCTACAAAAATAAAAATAAAAGTAACTTAAACAAATGCAAAAATACCTGTGACATCAAGAAGAACTGCTATTTCGGCCGGTATAGCCAACAAGCACCAAACATTATTAATGCTTTAGAAAGATTAATATATAATATTGATACTTTGTTAGCAAGACAGTAAATCCACATCATGAATACTTCTATACCACAGTTGAGATCTGACACTTTAAAAACACACAATTCCTAGGCTGAGATTTAAACAGATCCTGGATAATCCTGTTTTATTATTAACACAACAGATGGAGACTTACATGCTTTTAAATGCTTTAAATCCACACCATATATCCAAATTTTCACTCGGCAAGAAAAATGCAAAACAATCCACAAATGACATCACTAAACAAGTAATGACGTGTAAGCTAGGTCATCGATCAATAGCATCCACACGGGCGTATCTAAGCTCTTGTCTTTGCCTGGGCATAACTTGTATTAGAAAGGATAACATTTTAATATAAATCTCAAAATGCATTTTTTTATTATTGTACATGTTAAACAATTCATCATTATTAACTGTGATATAAAAGCACAATAAATTAGACGATCTAAATGCATCTAGCAAATAGACACATAAATGTGAAATCATATCCATTTTAAAGCTACGTTCCTGAACCGATTAAACGTCATGGAGATTTTATGTGGTCGGTTCTAAGAAAAGTAATGTTTACCTAAAATGCCATAACATGTACATATTACTTGCTAGCGAAATGGCTTTGTTTAATAATAACTCTTGTAGACCTTGCATGACAGAATACTATAAAGCAAAAGTGAAACAAATGTCATATTGATTTTTGTAGAAGAAGAACTTGAACGAAATGTTCATGTATATTCATTATAAAAACATTTAATCAAACGTCAACAATAAATGCAAATAAGAGTAACATTGAAAAGTTTAAGACATCTTAGTTCATGTAAATATTGTTGTCGAAATATAAATTGCATAAAAATAGGACACACAGATATTACTACGCCTGTGATAAGGCATTGCGTTCATACGATTATGAATGCATACCCCTTCCATATTAAAATGCCTATGCAATGTAAATATTAAAACTTTGCTTTTACAATTATTTGTCATGTGTTACTAGATTCAATAAAACCATTCGAACTAAGCAAATCAATCGTGAGAGTTGTTTTTTAATTAAGCAGCATATATGAAATGCCATGAGCGATATGGCAAATGTTTAAAAGCATTTTACTATTTGTTTCGAAAAAAAGCCTTTGATAAATGTACAGTGCAATATAACATCCCAAAGAGATGGATTAAAACAGCCTAATGGCTAGGATTGTTTGAAACATAAATATCACCAAAATTTAATGCATGTTAAACAACATACCTGTTAAGAAGCACTTTACAAGGACGCTATGTGCATTACCTCATAATATGAAGGTTCTTATATTGATGCAAGATGACACCAGTCGGGACTCTGTTGCTTTTAAACATCTTTTCAATGTGATATTAATAATATACTCGCTTCATTTCTATTGTATGATACACATCATACGTATAGATGATGTCAATTGATCACTGGTGTTGTTGTTTATTGCTAAAAGATAACATGCACAGACCGAGTAATATCAAGTTTGTATGCATTGTTATGCTTTCTGTACTAACCTCAAAATTTCGCCGTTGACAGTCTATACAAGCTAATAGTTCGTCCCAATTGGTGGATTGTTTGCATAACCCAAACATGCACGTTGGATGGATAGCGAGTCTGAAATTGTAATGTTAAAATTTGCATTATGCATATAGTTAACCGTTATTTAAATACCTTTTTAAATTTATTTGTTCACTATTATAATTTATTTAAAATTTAAAAGTCCTACATAATATACAGTTCATCTTCCGTTATCAGTGTCCAACATATGTGTCTTAAGTTCAAAAGCCGCGAGCTAGAAATATATCTAATTTGAACAATCCTCGTTTTTTTGACGCTGTAATTATGTCGTCAATGTGTCCCATAATTAGAATATATTGACCCGACATCGAGACATGTTCTAATATGAACTAGATAATTTCCTACGACTGACCCGTGAAATGCAATTTAGACATCACCGAAATTTCCGAGATTAAATTGTACTTTTAGTCAGTTTGGTGCATACGGTCAACAATGTCCTTGTCCAATAGATTGTACGTTTTACCTCCAAAGCAGGTATCTTGATGCAGCAAACAGTGCCACTGAGTTATTTTGTTGATAGCAGTGACTGTTTAATGTTAATGTGTTATTTTGTGCTTTTTTGTTTGTTTTTGAAAGCAATTTTATGGCAGAAAATGGTGGAATTAACAATGCATAACTAGGTGAAGGAATAAGCAATATTTTATCTGTAAATTCATGTTCTACTCACGAGACACTCGATACGTAGTTACAGTGCTACGCAACAAGTACTAAAGTTTGTTGGAGTCCGTATTGCACTTCATGTCAATGTAACTTTGTCAAAATCAATATAACATGATGAAAAACATAGCTACAATGTGATCGTGTAATCAGTACGAAGAAATCGAAATTATATTAATGTCAGGTACCTAATGGCCTATATGCATTGATTTGTGGACATTATATTCTGGTGTTTGTCAAATTGCACTCCTATTAGGAATTACTAAATTGTGCATGCTGATTGTTTCTATAATAAGCCAAACTGTTACTTGGAATCGTGTATTCTACTTTGGGATAGAACGATTTACCGACTCCATGGAACAGATACACTGTACGTATTTGGCAACCGATTTTATATTGTACCTTTGAAAGATATTCCATTTAGTATAACCTTATTTAAGAAAGACAGTTACATTTAATGACGGTTTGACGGGCAGAAGTGTTATTATGCATGATTGTATCGTCGTTTTGAAATACAGTCATGCTTAATTAATCATGTTCCATTTAGATTCCTATGTAATGAATCAAACTTTACCTAATTTATACTCCCAAATGCTAATACATAAGAGATGCAGAAGCCCAGAAGCATTAACGTGTGTAGTTTTCAGTTTGCAAGAATGCAATGTGGATTTTATATGTTATTACTCTGATAGTATACAGATATAACGTCACACTTCCGTTGTTTTTAAATCAGTGTTTGCTAATAAACGTGTGTATACACGAAACGAAGCAACATTATACCAAAACGGAAATGATAGGCGGTTACCCGAGTTTTACATTTGATGTTGTCTCATGTGTTGTGCTTATTGTCCTGTATAATTATTGCACAGGCATTTAGTCCCTTGTCTTAAATAAAGGACCAGCGGATGTTAAAAAGGTTTCTCTCCTGATGATGTCTCTGAAGTTTCATTTTCTTATATCTGATGACATATTTGCTAAAACGGATGTAAGTAATGAAATGGTATGTCGACAAAACAATGTCATACATCTCGTTATGAGATGTTTTACTAACTTATTAATATTATTTTCAGAATCAACAGGTCAGATGCATGTACTGCCGGGCATTATTTACATCCCAGGTAGAGGCAGTACAGCACACGTGGGAGTAAAACATCCTACAAGGAAGATTTCAGCGCTTCTTATTTATGAAAAAAAAGAAGTAAAGCCACAAACATACAATATAAAAGCGTGTCTACTAAACAACGTAGAAAATGTACTATCCCTCTCAATGTATTGGGTGTGTTTTTTTTATTTCGGTAATAAATCTATCAAAATTAAAGAAAACAGAAATCAAATTCGAACTCGAAGCACTGATTTAAATCACGATGATCCTATTTTGTAGACTAGAGAAAGTAACTATTTGTATGGATTTTGTAAATTGCGTTGCCCTTTTTTCATAGGAAAATATTCTACGTAGATCTACGTAGAGTTGCTGAGCGTTCAGCTGCCGTATGGAATGCTCTGGTGGAAATTAGGAATCAACCAGACATTAATATATTATCCATTAAAGTATGGATGCATCAGTTTCTTTCGGATTTGGATATTAGACATGCACATATGCTTATTGTATTAATAATGTATTTATTCATATGAACTATCTTTGTTTATATGCAAAGCTACAATACATATAGTTTAAATTCTCCATTTGAAAGGTATTAGCTATCGATGTCCGTCATATTTATTGAAAACGCCGAGGATACGCGTCTCTTTCACATAGTCACTGAAGTCATGGTAGATTATTGGAGTAGATTAATAGAAGTACTATGTTACAGAATGTATGAGTATCTCAGATACATCAATAGTACAGTATATTTAGGAAAAAAATCTGTGTTTCAGTCTTAGCCATAAAAGCGAAACCAATCACAACTATTTAT
Organism: Congeria kusceri; assembly: GCA_027627225.1. Lineage (NCBI taxonomy): Eukaryota > Metazoa > Mollusca > Bivalvia > Myida > Dreissenidae > Congeria > Congeria kusceri. The sequence goes on from CM051029.1 coordinate 54,270,765, forward strand.
ACTTGAAGAAATCCAGAATAATCCGTTATTAATATAATGCGCCTTTTCGACACGGAAAATCTAGTTAACCACGATTAACTTACTTGAAAAATAAAAATCTGACGAATTCAGATTTCACTAAAAACGATCGTCTCTAAAAACTTTAGGGTCGGGGGCTTTTAGCTAGGTATGGTCGGGCTGCCCGAAACACAGAACTTTTTCGGCGTAGCTCGCTAAGATCACGTTTGACCTAGATTTATTGCGGTTACAACGTACAAAGTTGCCCGTTGAGCTCGCAAGCATAAAATATAAATTGGTAAATTTGTGGTATTTTTCTGATTAATAAGCAAAACAACTATTGGCAAATTTGATTTAGCTTATATTTCCTATTATTTTATCATTGTGTAAACATATTATTGCAGACCTACGCTGTAACCGACTGTCGTCCACGTGAATTAATTCTAGCGAGTACAACTCAAGAAGGAGAATCATTCTAAAAATTGCGCGCGGAAAAGCTGTGTTAATAAAACACGCATCAATTAGCGTCTGGAGAATCCTAAACTCGAGAATTGCAATAAATGGGGAACTTACTGCTCATTCATTCCCGCTATTATTTTCTGACAATGTTAATTCGTTAAATTTGCCTGACAAAGTCATGTATCAATTATGTGTACGTAAATTACTGTAATTGGCTTATTCATGTATCACTGGTGAAAACATGGGGCGGCACACGATCGGTTTATTCACGGTACAGATATTATATAAATATTGACTTCCTTGAAGGTGACAGTGCGTCTTGTCAACCCGAGGCAACATTGTCGACAGAGGCTTTAGCCGAGGTCGAATAGCCGAGGTCGACAGTGTTTGTCGAGGGTTGACGAGATGCATTGTCACCCTCAATGAAGTCAATATTAATGTTATTATACCGGACGATCCCGTATCATTTGCGTACCGGGCGACATAGCGGTAGAGACATTTCTTGTTTGTTTTGGCCTTATTAATCAGTTAAATGTATTTTTAGACTGTTGGCGGAAGCCAACGGTCTTTTGAGAGGATAATTTCCAAAACAGGTATCGCGGAAAACAATTTCTTTTCTTTGCGGGCTATTAGTAAGTAAATCAAAACCAGAAAGGGGCCTTCTTCAAAACAACAAAATTTCACACCCATTTTCTTATATTTTTAATTATTCAAGATATTGCATGTTATATGTTTTATAATGTGTATATTAGGATTTATTGTAATTACAGTTTGTAAAAAGGTCAATTTATAAAAAAGACTTAAACTAATCACACCTCTACTTTTGCTTTTTACTTGTATGTAACCGAAATATTTACCGGAGTGTCCTGGAATAAGACCACCAACTTAATGCGCTACGTCGGTTATTTTTGACTCGTTGCGAAAGTGTTACCAATTATCATTCTGAATATTTTGACAACAAATTCTTGAAAATAATTTTAAACTGTACTATGGACAATCGAGAGCTTGCATGGTATGATCTATTTTGACTCAGTAGGATACGAACAAAGATCTATAAATAAACATGTTTATTGGCTACGAAGCTTAATCAATGCGCCGAACTACTACGCTTCATCGGTTATTATTCTGGCCCTTGCACATTGACTTTTTAACTGACACGTATATACTTCCGTTTGTATAAGATACTTAGCTCGAACAAAATAGTTTTCGTTACTCACAAAATTTGTTTTCATTATGATGTCGTATACTTTTGAATAAGAAGCCAAATTATACAGTGTAAAGGAAAGGTGGGAAATTGAACTTCATTCAAACAAATGTTTCTTTAGTAGCAAAAATGCACTCATAATTAACATGTTTTTAGTTTCTTTTGTCGCAAACAGTCTTTCTTCGCTGTCAGCGTTTTGATTCAGACATTAGTTGAGTCTTATCCAGTTCGATTCATTGCAGATACAGACAACAATAACAGAATATATACTGAACGACTGTTTTAAGCATAATCGATGTAAATGTACATCTTGTTTAAGACTACCTGAACAGAAAATAAGTTTTACTATACCTGAAAAAGACATGACTACAAAAGCATGAACAAAATTCACTAGCAACAACAATTAAACACTAGTAGTTCAATCAAGAAAACAGAGATCAGAAGTTCTTTGAATCAAAACACAATTGCCATATACATGGACCTATTCAAAAAATAAAAGTTCGTATGTGTATGCACATGTGCTCCATTGTAGGCAAAACAATACAATAGTATTATCTTTCTACGTTTAACTATATATGTACTTCATTTGCTTTCAATTATTAAAGAGTTCTGAAGCATTCTCTATCCAAAATAAATTGTAGTGTCTAAAGAAACAAAAAAAAAATGTATTCGCACTTATTAGGATGTTAAATGAAACTTTCCTGTTGCATGCAGTCGTTATCTTCATAAAAACTTGATTCATCAACGTACGACACATCCTCTTCGGATATTATGATGTCACTTCTCCGGAATTAAACCGTAACCCTATCGTCAGAAAACCGTGACATTAGTTAATAATTCGTCAGAGGAACCGTGACAATTTACATAAAATAAGGTTAGCAATAACAACTTGCATGCACAAAACTTCTAATAAAAAAGCGCAATGAATATTGACTGATATGTTAGTAGTTAGTTCTAAAAAGAGTTAAAGTATCAACAAAAAGGGGTATTCATGTATCAAAAAGTGTTTTTCTCATGTAAAAACAAAACAATTCAATATTTTTCAGTTATTAAGTTTTAAAGTGTGTTTAATATTTTTATTTTTTAATACATCATATTTAAAGTTTATTACTCACAGGCGCAAATTTCACCTACAACATTTGACAGATTCGAAAAATGATGCACTGGACAATGTTTTAAAGTTAAAGAAACAAACAGCTCGTAGAGAAACCGTGACAAACTCGTCAGGCAGTCGTGCCAAAGCTCGTCATTCATCCATTGTTCGTGTGACATACATGGGACCCTGTGGGTTATCTACTAACGTAAACACATGCAAAGACAGACAATAAGGTTACCGTTGTATTTGTAGAATCTGAATTCGTCCATTTTCACCTTTCGTGCAGCTTTAACGGTTAATAGTTGGATAACTATTCGCGTTCCTACAATATTCGGCAAGTATAGTGCGATTCTCTTGACCTGGCACCTATGAATATTCCGTTTTGTTTTCGTTAATGTCTTTTAAACTACTAACCCAGATAAGAAACTCAGACACGAATATATATTGATTAAATCCGTACTCCGTTACAGTTCATACTGTAATGAAGTTTGTAAGTGTGATGTTTTGGGTTCAAATCCCAGAACAGACACATTTAATTCTTAGAGAGTTGAATGGCAATATATTTTTGCTGACGTCATGACACGGAATCTCATCATCAACCTCGATTCTGACACAGAAGAAAGGTGCACCAATACTGCGAGCAAAACAGAGTCTTTGTGATCGTATGAGTATATATGAGTATATAAAACGAATCAACTAATAACAAATAAAACAACTGGAAAAAAGGAAAAACAACGAACAAATAAATAACAAATATCATGAATAAGTGATACTAAAGTTAAAGAAAATGATATAAAAAAAATAAAAAGATAAATTTTAGCAGAATTCGAACCACAGTAACTGTCAAGTCTAAAACACAATCCACCGCTATTATTCCTGTCGCTTGTTAATGTTTTTTTTTTTGTTATATGACTATGGAATCCGTGCTTTAAAGGCTAGATAAAAGTTAAAGGATATGAATAGAACAATCGAGCGTTACTGGAGATTAATGAGTGCCAGGTCAATAAAATCGCACTATAAATAAAGCTAAACAGTTTTTTTGGGAGGATCAGTGCTTCTTCAATTTTTTTTTCCAGCAAACACAATTTTCCTGTCACAAGTTATACACTAGTACCGACGTAGACACATGCTAAGACATCCAAAACAAAGACCGTTTTTATTCATTCAGAAGTTGTCCACATTTGTGTGGCTTTAATTAATTTTCATCCCACAGTTATATATTAAATTGTGAGGTACAAACATATTAATGTACTTTTCACTGAATGCACATCGTATTCGAATTGTATTTTACATCTGAAAAGGCAAACATGCACATCTAGTTTGTACTTTCTGTTTGAACATGACTGTTTCAGCATTTCACACATATAACATATAGTTCATGGCCTCATTTAAAAAGCAGCAGATACAATAAGTGTCATCAGGTACATGACAATCTACAATAAATAATAACCACCGAACACCAACAAACAAAACAGACGCTTGTTTATTATCATTCCGTCTGGTTGTCTCTGAAAAGAATGACTTACCGGGGATACAAGATTTATATCTATTAATTTCCCCTCATGATAGACAGCATTCCTTAAAGTGCACTGTTGTGTAAGCATTAATAATGAATTGTTTTGTTTTTCCGTGGTAATCATCGAGATTTCTGCTTGAACATGTGTTCTAGCATAAGCGTCTACTATCGGTCAACACTGTTTTTGCTTTTACGCTTCTTTACTTTTGTTTTCAAACACTGGTATATAAATAAGCATAACTTACATAACTATTGACAATATTTATCATTTGAAACTCATTTAAAGGGATATTAAATTCCAAAATTCCACAATATTATTGAATAAATGTTTAATAATGAGCTAATAGAGACACGTTCATTACAATTATACATACATAATAACAGTGAAACGAGATTGCATTAACGATACACATACTAAAGTCAACTGTCAAAAGGCGAACACAATTTTAAAGCATGATTCAATTTTCATTGAACTTATCATAAATCGTTTTTGCTACACACAAAGCTTTTTAAAATGTTCATCTTATATAGGCGATCGTATTATACTATTATGTTCAACTGTAATTATATCGTCTTCTTAACGTTTGTATCCTTCTGTGAGATTTACAATGAAGTATATCATTGTTGAATTACTGCCCTTAAAAATTCAACTAAACTATTAAAATGAATGTCTTTTGTATCAAAGCAGACGCACGGTCAATCTAGTGCTTCTTATAAAAGCAATGACAAGGTTTTAAAGAAGAAATTGTGCTAATTGTGTTGCTAAACAATCACATTGGAGCCACTGCTATAGATGGAAACAAACTTTGTAGTGGTCCATATATGTTATTTTCTTTCGGCAATTGGTAAACCTATTTTGTATTTAATTATATGCTCATTAAAACGTTGCTAAACATATAAACGACCCAAACTTGGCCAGATGTCTCTATGAGATGTTATTTACATGTAGTACTACGATGCATATTGCTGTTATTGATAATTTTATATTATTTGCTTAATGTAAAGCTCATTTGTCGAAAAATTGTCAGTACTGTTAAATATATGTATCTTACATTATACACAACAATGTACATACCTTCATGGACAGCGAAAAGGGCATGTATTTTAAAATGAATAGTCGGTTTATATATTTAAGTAGATTTAATTAACGAATTATTAACATCTTTCTGTTTTGCTTGAAATATTACCATACAATTATATGACATTACCATGGAACGTTGAATGTATAAAATATATATACTTGATATTTCAGTATCCCTACCTTTATTTCAAAGAATTAAAGAAAACAAAACCAGCCTTTTAACGTTAAATCACTCACAAATAGTATACTCTTTACAGTAATTTAGACGTTGCCATATATGAGACCTGATTAGTAACAACTGAAAATGCGAGAAAATTTGGATGACGTAATTCAGTTTTTCTCAGTTCATCGTTAGTATCGTTTTCATGTTATTTAAAAGCAATCTTAATTGCAGACCTTTCCCTCTGCGACATCTAAATTGGGAAAAGTTTCGCAATTATAATACTTTCGCAAAATGCTCTACTCTTTATTTTGCCTAACAGTTACTGTAACATATACATGTAGTATCCGTCTCCGTGGCCTAGTGATTAGGGCGTTCGCCTACGGAGCGGGAGGTCGAGTCCTACACAGGGCAAGTTCTGATATGGCCGGTTGCCTACCCAGCAGCTAGTTAAATCAATGGATACCGATTGCCTTCCTGCCAAGAACCCGGCATATAGGATAGGAATCGGTAGTAAAGATGTCCATCAGTAAAGGTGTCTCATAAGTCAAAACTGGCTGGCCCTTAATCGCGAGGGGTGACACTATAATAAACAAACACTTTACACTTAACTTGTTGTTTACTACGTTTCGCAACCATGTGGCAGTTTCTGATTTGTAAAGCTATAGAAATGTAAGTTGTCATAATAATCTTACTATGTGTATACACATATGTTCCGTATGTTCGACGCGAAAAGTTATAATGAATAATATGTCTGATTTAGACAGATACAAATGGCGATGGCCTTTATAGGTTACTCATTTCAAAACTTCAATATGCGTTGTAAAGGATTTAATATAGAGATAACAATATTTTATCTAACTTAAACAAATCTATTTGCAATATTTTGTATATTTCAGTACAATTCTAATAGAACAAATTGTCAATTGCACTCAGATACATGGCATTACTATGTGTTCTCTCGGAGTGAACATACATTTGCTTATGTAAAGCAAAGTGCCTACATGTGTGCACAGGTAAAATTTAATTTCAGCTAACAATTCCTAGCAGTATAGCACTACTGCGAAATTAACTGCATTGTATCGTACCAAAACAAAGTTGTTCTCCAACGAACTTTACACATAAGCACATTGACGAGTAGCTTTCTTCAACGTCATTTAGGTGTTTAAAATTTATTTTTGCATCGACGTTTGTTTCATATTTTCTCTGAAAATATCTTGATGTTATTTAAAAACCAAGGTTCGGACCTATGTGTCGTTGAAAACAGTAAAACAATACACGAGATGAGGGATATCGTGTATATGTGCCTTTTATCTAATAATTCATTCTCAATGTCTACTTGCTTATAATATTATTTAATCACGTTTCTCGACTAGCAAAACAACGTTGGGTTTCGAATGTTTCCGACTTTCATTTTAACTACAATTTCTTTAGTTTCTATTATTTTACAGTGTTCTGACTGGCTTCAATGCATTATATGACAGGCTTTTCTGTTTCAATCAAGCAGGATTCCCCTTATTAATATTCATGAGTTAAGCCATTTTATGGATTTCTTTGTATTGTTGTGTACATGCATTTCTGTAAAAAAAATGATTAATTTGAAATACTGTTAAACCGATTTATTCATATTTTACATTACATTGTTCTGTCAACAACAACAAAATAAATAAAATATAAAGTTGTTTGATGTATGTTCTTGGTTTCTTTTTTTAACCTCTGAAAATCAGTATCATTACAAATGTGACTGTCCGCAAAATTACGTTTATGTAAATAACGGCGTTGCAGAAGATACTCTGTTGAAATGATTTCGTTTTCCATATCGTTATAATAAAGATCATAACAGACTTCGGCAAACCTTTATGTAAGCTGTAAGACACACGACTGATAATCAATACCACATTTTCTCACTCTGAGAATGTAAATATTTCGTTATTTTTATACCTTGTTTTATTACTACATCAATTACTTTATCAAAAACGTAAAAGAAAACAATATCATCGTCTGATTGACTGACAGTTTCGCGTTGTCTGCATATTAAGGAAACAAACATGCCAATGTTTAATCCTCTTTTATTTGTTTTTACAATTATTTGTAATAGTAAAGCGATACAATATGTTTACTAGTAATTTTTCACAGTGTACGTAGAGCGTACAGTACAACAATCTTATTCGTCGAGTATCTCTTTATGGCATTTGTTATCAAAATAACGATTTTTAATGTGTAGAAATTACGATCTGACAACGAAAAGGTTAGGATGAATACAACCTCCCTTGTAATATAGTAATGTCTTCCTGAAGGCATTTAAAAGAATATTAAAAAAGAGCCTCAGATGAAACTTGTTTGAAGCATTCGCGGATATACTTAGAAATGTCTAAGAATATCGCTTATTTGCATTTTGCCATAAGACCGTTGTGCTTTCACATTTATTTTCATACTTACGAATTGCCATTATAATGGATGCATATGTCAAAATTAACCGTATAACAGTCAATGGCCCACTTAAAGGAATGTGAAAAGAGGCTTTGATAGAATACTGTGATTAAGCCTTTTGCTATTTTTCTCGTGGTTAATTATTATTTTAAAGTCAAAAGGTTATTATATAGATATTCACATATTGAAAACGCAGGGGAGACAACTATATTGAGTTTGCCTATTTGCATTGAATTATAACAAGTTGTTTACTAGTTAAACGTTATACTTGTGTTATTGCATAATTTTGAATTTAAATGCTGTCGCCAGTACACATTACCTGTACTCATACAACAATATTAGTGCTATTACCATGTAGCATACTATTTAAATTTCACACACACTATAGTTCCGCTAGAAACATCGATCTGAATCATTTCTATGACATTTTAAATCATTGGAAAGTTAAAGAGCTACATACTATTAAAAGTGATTTAGACAATAGATATATAAAAAACATATGACATTTTAAATCATTGGAAAGTTAAATTGAAGAGCTACATACTATTAAAAGTGATTTAGACAATGCATATATAAAAAACATATGACATTTTAAATCATTGGAAAGTTAAATTCAAGAGCTACATACTATTAAAAGTGATTTAGAGAATGGATATATAAAAAACATTTTGAATGCGAGAAAACCAGGATTACGTGGTTCAGTTTTCCTGTGCATCTCTAGTCAGGTAGTCCTGAACGTTAACATCAATCTTAATGGACGACATTTCTCTCATTAGACAACTAAATCTGAATATGTTTCGTAATAATGTGTTCCCTTAATTTGTTCACTCTTAATGATCCTCACAATCCCAGTTACAGTAATTAAAGAAGTGTCACAGCCGTATGGGAGTTCATTCACGTGTCACAATGCCTGTAGAATCAGAAACTTATACGTGTCACAATTCCTGTTGAATCAGAAAACAATGTGTAACTATTTTTTTCCACTTGTTGCCATAGTTTACTGAATGCGTTATAAGTTTAAAATGAACAAACGTAATAAATATATTATAGTATACGTATTAAGTAAAATGTTTATGGTTTTGTCACATTTACATGAACTAATGTTACCCGTTCACAACCGAAAGATGAGTTGCAACACGTCAAAACCTTGTTAATTAATAGTAATTGAAGACACACATTTCGAACAGAACGATATAAAAGCGGGCAGGTCATAATTTCACTGGGGGCTTAAGCGTGTAGCGAAAAATGTTTCTCTAAGACAGCACGTGTATGTTTCTTAACGAAAATTAAGACAAACAACGTGGTTCATTTCCTGAATTTTAACATAATTTCGTTGATAAACAAACACCAAATTTGACGTCGTTGGAAAACATACACAATCTCTGTGCAATAAACTGCGAAAATATCCTTAACATGTATGTTTTTATTATCAGAGACAAAGCTACGAGGCGTATTATTTTTAAATCACGCTATTTATTCAAGGAATCGCTATTATTAACCATTATTATCAGTTTTGTCTTTGTATTTAGTTTCTACATGAAATTATGCAAGAAAACACAAAACGCATACGTTTACGCAATTAACTGCATTAAAACATAGCATAACAACAATAAGAGTTCACTCCTGCGTATGCAGCTGCAGTTTCACTTTGTTTACATTTGCATGCAGAGAATGCGATCAATATTGCTGTTCGTGATCAATGTATATGCTTTCCCTAAATAATAGCGCTGTTATTCAATATAACACGCCACAGTTGATTATGTACATCTAGCTTATTCCTAATTCTGGAAATGTTTCTATTAATTAAAGCCTATAACACACTACATGACTTCGTTGATACAGTTCTGTAATCAATGCATAATGAAATAAATAATGTCACCATGATTACTGTTGATGGACGTATTCATTTAACAACAGTATTGTAATGAACATTTTTAGTAACAACATCATGATATAACATGCATGACATGACAGGTTAAATGACAAAGAATTAAATGTTATGTTTATGTTACCTATATTTGTATTCGAGCTAACAATACATTTGAATGTATATGTATATGCAATGAATTCAACAAATGCACCTAGTGTCATGTTAGATGTATATAATGCTAATTATTTACCACTAATCATTATGCAGTGGTACGCTGAGTTTGTCTGTTTGTTTCGTTGTTGTTGCTGTTGCTTTGCCGTTTAGTATATTAGACAGTACTTTTCAAAGATAAAATAGTTGTTTTTTCCTAAAACAATCAAGTATATAAATCAACTTGAAACGAGCAGTTTAAGCTATTATATGTGTATAGAAACAGAAGACGTATCACCGAGTGCATATACGTATGAGCTAAACATTACCTATTATTTCTTTTCATCGTCTGAGGACAAGGAAACTAAATAAAGGCCATCGATTTTGTGAGGCGAAAACATTGGTTAAAAAACAATTATTAGAGAGATGTATTACTACACGTAATAACGTTAAAGAAAAGAAAACCCTATTTTAAAGATATGCAGGCAAAGCACGAACGTGAAGATCGACTTTTTTTGCGAACGGCAATGTAAAATAATTTCCATAAGAGCTACGTTTATTAATATGTCGAAGGACATTTATATGGTATCCTGTTGCATGCCATTATTAACGACTTGCCGATTCTCTTGATCTGTGCTTTTACAAATGTAATTAAAAGCTTTGTGAAACGTTTAAATGAGCTGACAATCACCAAAATGTATATGCAAATACCACATGTTCAATCACGACATACACTTAAGAAGTATGTAATGAATTACTATTATATTAATTATTGCGTTATATATATAGTGGTAACTTTTCGCTAATACAGGATTGTTTCACCTCAGTTAGTAAAATTAGCAAAATCCATGTATTACACTCACCTCACACACTTGTCTAATTAACTGTACGTAGTCTGAAGAGCATATGAAAAGAATATGCCAGCATTTAAATCTTTTAAAATTAATAAAACGAGGCTTTGATAGTATTGCAAGCAATACAGGAGTCCCCTACCGGTGAAAACCCCTACTAATTAAAAATTGTGCAATACCATCAAATCGCCTTTTATCTGTAGATGTACAAAGTTTCATATTCAAATCCCATTTGTCACTGCAGTATTAAGTTGTTGTTTTTTTCTAATTAAGTAACATTGACCAGACATTCAAGTTACTTTTTGAGTTATTGCAGTACTAAACTGACAGAGGGCAATCATATAGTCCATTCTGTGTACCAAGTTTCATGATCATATGTTATGTTCTTTTCGAATTATTACAGTATTAAGTTTATTTCTATTTAAGTAACAGTTATGTGACCTTTGACCTCTGGTGAAAAATAAAGGGTCGTGTACAATCCTCACCTTGCTCTTTCTATGTATACAAAGTTTAATCGAAGTATCTTCAGTACTTTTTGAGCTATCGCAGGATCCAGATTTTGGGGACGGGACAGACAGACAGAGTGAGACCGACGGACGAACAGACAGACAGACGCACACAGACGGAGGACAAACCCTTAGTCCAATGAGTTTCATGAAGTTTCATGATCATATCTGATGCACTTTTCAAAATATTACAGGATTAAGTTTATTTATATTTTTAGCAACAGTCACGTGACCTTTTACCTCTGGTGAAAAATAAAAGGTCGTGCATAGTTCTCACATTGCTGTTGCTATGTTTTAAAGTTTCATCAAAGTGTCTTCAGTACTTTCCGAGTTATAACAGGATCCAGGTTTTGGGGACCGACGGACAGACAGACATACGGACGAACAGACAGAACGACACAAAGACTGATGGCAAACCTATAGTTCAATCTCTGTACCAAGTTTCATGGTCATATCTTATGTCCATTTTGAATTATTACAGTATTTAGTTTATTTCTATTTTTAGTAACAGTCAAGTGACATTTGACCTCTGGTTAAAAAAGGTCGTGCATAATCTTCACATTGCCGTTTATATGTATACCCAGTTTCATCTAAACAAGTTCAGTACTTTTTGAGTTAATTATTGCAGGAACCAGGTTTTGGGGACGGACAGACAAACGGACGGACGAACATACGGACGAACAGATAGGGAGACACACAGACGGATGGCAAACCTATAGTTCAATCTTTGTACCAAGTTTCATGGTCAATTCATGGTACTTTTCGAATTAAAACAGTATTTAGTTTATTTCTATTTTTAGTAACAGTCACGTACCTTTGACCTCTGGTGACAAATAAAAGGTCCTGCATAATTCTCGCATTGCCGTTCATATGTATACCAGTTTCATCGAAATATCTTCAGTACTTTTTGAGTTATCGCAGGATCCAGTTTGTTTTAGTTTATTTCTATTTTTAGTAACAGTCACGTGACCTTTGACCACTGGTAAAAAATAAAAGGTCGTGCATAATACTCACATTGACGTTTATATTTATAGCAAGTTTCATCGAATTATCTTCAGTACTTTTTGAGTTATCGCAGGAACAATATTTTGCGGACGGACGGCGTGACAAACGGACGGACGGAGGGCAAACCTATAGTCCCCTACGGTGAAACACCGGTAGGGGACTAATAAGCGTTGGCCTGGGTAAGCGATGTTTTTAAAAAGTTTCAACCATGTATTTAGATTCTGGTAATTTTTGTGGTGGGAAGCCGACCTCTGCATACATGTTTGATAAAGAAAATACATTTAGATTCAATGCGTCAAACTTGCGAGACCTTAGCATTTGGTAGTTTGGCAGAGGAAAGCGGATACATCCAATAGTCACATAGGCAGCGTGAGCACGTACGGACATCAAAATTACGGAAAACAATACATGAAGACCTGGACGAAGATATTATCCCAACTTAGAACATAATGCGTTTATGTTAAATTGTATACCAACCTCGCAAAGAACCTCGCAAAGAAATGTACTCACGCAATGCAATTATCGCAGATTCAAATGTCGAAATCCATTAAAACGAAAGGAAAATTTTCCCTCACACTTTAATAGCATCGTAGTCACGCTTTGTACGGACAATGTGAAAATGTTAACATGACAACACATGTTTAACCCTATTTGTACCCTTCTGTGTGCATTACTGTTTCACAGTTCCAAATACATTCAATATATTTATTGACAACAGATATGACGTAGTAAGTAATTTACACACAACAATACATTCTATATCAACAAACATATCAGACGCATATTATTGTCATTTCGTCTGATTGTGTCTGAAATGATGGACGCACTGGGAATTAAGATTTGCAAACATAAAGCATGCATCATGATCTGAAATGATGGACGCACTGGGAATTAAGATTTGCAAACATAAACCATGCACAATGATCTGAAATGATTGGCGCACTGGGAATTACGATTTGCAAACATAAACCATGCATCATGATCTGAAATGATGGACGCACTGGGAATTAAGATTTGCAAACATAAACCATGCATCATGATCTGAAATGATGGACGCACTGGGAATTAAGATTTGCAAACATAAACCATGCATCACGATCTGAAATGATGGACGCACTGGGAATTACGATTTGCAAACATAAACCATGCATCATGATCTGAAATGATGGACGCACGGGGAATTAAGATTTGCAAACATAAACCATGCATCATGATCTGAAATGATGGACGCACTGGGAATTACGATTTGCAAACATAAACCATGCATCATGATCTGAAATGATGGACGCTCTGGGAATTAAGATTTGCAAACATAAACCATGCATCATGATCTGAAATGATGGACGCGCTTGGAATTAAGATTTGCAAACATAAACCTTGCATCATGATAGCCTACATTCCTTAAAGTGCACTGGTCTGTACGCATTCATTATGCATTGATTCGCCCGTCGTTATATTCATTGATGTTTCCACGAGGAAAAAATGTTTCCCTATATAAGCGTCGAATATATACAAATTGTTCTATTAGTACTCCTTGTGTATATAAACAAAACTGTCTATTGCCTTCATTAATTAATGACATTTAATACAATTAACCGACACAACACACGTCAATAAACATTCTATATATATATACAAGAATAATCACTTAACACGATCGGTAGCAACTATTTAAGAATAGCAATAAGTTTTCTTTATCAACATCTGTATGTCATCCTGCAGGCTGTAGAGAAATACTTTAAATATCTGTAGCTCAACCATCTGTAACGTATGTTATATTTGCATATTCTAACGTTTTCCAAAAGAACCGGAGAGTATGATAATCTATTTACTAAATATATCAACTATATTGGCAACATGGTCAAGTTAGAAAGATGAACATGGCAAGTTTACCACCCAGCAAATATTAGTTGTCAATAATTAAACACTGGAATATACATCTACATAACGTACTCAAATATAAACAGTTATCTTTGTAAAGTAAACCTCGTTTTTGTCTGATATAACCCTCTGTGTTTCTTGTTAAGCGAAAAAATAAAAGGAAATACATTATCAGTATTGTTGCTGATACTTTATATTGATTTGAGTAATATTTCAACGATGAAAGTAAAACTCTGATCAATGCCAAACGAATATGAATAACCCTTTTATTTTAAATAAACGGTGATTCACTGTTTCATGCATGTTGTTGGGCGTATACATGCTCCAATGCAATCCCTTCCTGGTAACGAGCAAGGCAATCTAAAATGATCTCGATCGTACAATTTCCCTGTGAAATTGTCATCAATGCCCTGTGGAGTTCACGCCACTCTGCTATTTCCCAAGGAATCAAATCCTAGCATAACACGTGTATTATCACAACGAAAAGTACAAAGTCAAGATGTTTTGTCAGAGCGTTTTATCTCACAAACATGAAGATTTTATGTTACGAAGTACAGTAAATGGAATTTCTAAAAAGTACAGCCATTATTTGGAGTGACGATCTATCTATCTATCCATCCATTAAGTCAAAGCACTTACAAAGACTTAGACTTGACGAATACAACCAACAACTGTTGGTATGTATTAAATAAAAGAATGTGGGTTTAATAGGTTTAACAATAAAGCTGAGGGAGCATCTACAGTTTCATGAATTTTACCAAAAATACTTGCTTGAGTCGCCTTTTAACGTTAAATTACGCACACGCTACATAGCCATTAAACAATTAGAATGTTGTGCTATAACAGACTTGTTCTGAGTAATCTAGTATTGCAAGAAAACCTGGATTAGGTTATTCGGTTTCCCTAGTGCATAGTCAGTCTGGAGGTCCTGTACTTTAAAAGTATGCATCATGGCAGACATTTCTCTTGTTACACACCTAAATCTGAAACTGTTTCGTAATAATTAGTTTTCTATAGTCCGACGACTTAATGTTGCATATTTAACCAATTCTAATTTCTAAAATTCAGAGATGTGCTATAACGTCTGCTACAGCAGAAATAAACTGTGAAATGTTTGTTGGAAGTTATGGAATTGACATGTGTTTGCTATATAAAAATCATGTCACATAGATATTTTGGACATGTACAATGTTGATTGCAATAGGTGACACTAGTATAACCAATGGCATCCTCTTTCAAATTCGAATGGTCGTTTGCATTTAAAGACGTTCGCAACAAAAAGAAAATAATTGGGTTAATTTCTGCCTTGCTTCATTTTTTCTTTATTGTATATAGGTTACAATATACTAATTTTATCTATAATGTCCATTCAAAATATATTTTTTATAGTAAAAGTTCATAAACCATATAAAATAATCAAAAACACACTTACGCAATGTATCTCCAAACAAATTTAGTTCAGAAATGATCCATTAAATATCTCCATGCTATTGATCTCAATACGTTGTTTATGTATGTTGAAACGAAACAGAAAAAAGGCTACACAGGTACCCTATATGAAATCCAATATTTCCAAAACAAGTTCGGTGAGACATTCTTTTTATTAATGTTTTGGTTTAAGTATACATTGATGCATGTATGTGCGAACTGTTAAGAAAATCTGTCGTTTGGAACAAAATATGCATTTGATAAAATGAAGTTTTAGAAAGCATTATTAGTACCCATTTGACACACTTATATGTCCAGTCAAATTCAGTATTAAAGGCGTAAATGTAGGTAAAGCGTTTTCATTATCAACATACACATGTATATAGCCAAACAAAGCATGTACAAATATATCAGTTGAAAGAACCATAACATTGTTTAAAAAAACAACACTATCCTATATATTTAAAACATTGATAAAAATCCAAACTGAAAAAAGGGCTTCGACAGATACCGTATTCAAAACCCAATATTTCCAGAACGAGGCCAGTGACCCCTATTTTTAAGACTGTTTTAGTTTCAGCATACAATGATGCATGTATGTGGGCTCTTTTAACAAAATCTGTCGTTTGGAACAAAACATATTAGTATATTTGATAAATTATTGATGTTTTCACAGGCATATTTAATGCATAATTAACCTCGATAAGTGTCCATAACAAGTCATTTGTTAAATGATAACTGTAGATAAAACGCGTTTTATCATTAAACTGCACTTGTGTATTACCATTAGAAACATTAAAAAAGTTACATTTAAAAATCTCCATCTTTGTTTGAATATAAACGCTTTATATTATTCAACATTCTAAGCAACACAAACTGAAAAAAGGCTTCGACAGGTACCGTATTCAAAATTCAATATTTCCGGAAAAAAGCCGGCGATCCCTATTTTTTAAGACTGTTTAAGTTTAAGAATACAGAATGCATGTTTGTTCCAAGTTTTAAGAAAATCTGTCGTTGGAAAAAAATTGAAGGAAATTGTTGCGAACGTCTTTAATACATTATATTTATTGCCCTTATTAACTTTTGTTTTGTAAGGCACATGTAAACAGTTTCTGTTACAAGTATTAATACCAAAAAGAAAGACATTTTTCTTTGTTTAACACCATTTATTCAGATTTTTTGTCATTGATAAAGAATAAAAACCTTATGCATGTGACACCACACATTTTGAGTAGTAAAAACATGTAATATAAGTTACAATATTACTTTATCCTATATAATTCATTTGAATAATATTATTATCATCACAATTGTGAAAAACAAGCATATAGACATTACAATGTTTTCCCAATGATTGTTATTTTGAATATCTCTTTTCTGCATTTAATTCATTTAAATACCACAGTAATGGACTAAATTGTCAATCATATTGACATGTATACACATTCGCCACATATTGTATTTGCAATATGAAAAGGCAAACATGAAATCTACTTTGTCATCTTTGCGTTTAAATTCGAATTGTTTTTGTAATCAACATTAAGCATTGATCGTTGGACTATAGTGAACTAATGGATGGAATGATGGAATGATGGAATGATGGATGGATGGATGGATGGATGGATGGATGGATGGATGGATAGATAGATGGATCGATAGATGGATTGATGAATGGATGGATGGATGGATGGATCGATAGATGGATCGACAGATGGATGGATGAATGGATGGATGGATGGATTGATGGATTGATGGATGGATGGATGGATGGATGGATGATGGATGGATGGATGGATGGATGGATGGATGGATGGATGGATGGATGGATGGATGGATGGATGGATGGATGGATGGATGGATGGATGGATGGATGGATGGATGGATGGATGGATGGATGGATGGATGGATGGATGGATGGATTCGACGTTCAAAGGACAGTGTCTTGCCAAGTTGATGTTCTGTTTTCAGTTACTTATTTCTTACTGGTCGCACATCCATTTAAGAACCTCTTACATTAATAATTCAATGTCTGAATACATTGTATTAACCTTGAACACAGCAATAACAACAATAACTGGTTTTCTTCCAGACATTTCACTAGTAATCCAATTTGTGTTTCTTTAAAAGGTTTTTGTCGTTTCATTAATAGTTTGAAGATAAATCGTCACTCATAATAATGGCAGTACTTCTTAGAAATTCCATTTATCAAACTAAAGTCGTCATTTGTGCGAGATAAAACGTTCTGACAAAACATTTGGACTTTGTACTTTTCGTTGTAATAATACACGTGTAATGGTGGGTTTTAGTTTGCTGGGAGAATAGCACAGAGGCGTAAACTCCAAAGGACTATGATGACAATTTCATTGGAAACATGTACGATCTAGATCATGTTAAATTGCCGTGCAACGTACTATTTTAAATATGCAAACGTCCAACAACATGCATAAATCACCGTTTCAAATTGTGTTCACTCCTTTTCTTTTGTTTTACTAAGGATAATTCATTATCGTTTTGCATTAATACGATTTTTGCTATCATCGTTGAAATATTACTGAATTAATATAAAGTATCAGCAACAATATTGGTAATATATTTCATTTTAATGTTTGCTTAACCAGAAATAAAGAGGTTTTATATAACACAACGATGTTTACTTACAGATATCTGTTCATATGTGTGTACGTTATGTCGATGTATATTCCAGTGCTTTATTGTTGACAACTTACATTTGTTGGGTGGTCAACTTGCCATGTTTATCCTTTTAACAAGACAATGTTGCCAATATAATTGATGTATTTGGTAAATATAAGATAATTATCACGGGTTATTATGGAAACGTTAGAATTTGCAAATATAACATACGTTACAGATGATTGTGCTACTGATATTGAAAGTAAAGCATTTCGCTACAGCCTGCAGAATGACATACAGATGTTTATTCATCGCTATTCTTAAATAGTTGTTATCGATCGTGTTAAGAAATTATTATTGTTTATGTATCTAAAAATGTTTGTTGACGTGTGTTGTGTCGGTTAATTGCATTTAATGTAATAAATTAATGAAGGTAATATACAGTTTTGTTTATGTACACAAGAAGCACAAATAGAACCATTTGTCTATATACTGACGCTCATATAACGTAATATGTCCCTCGTGGATCCATCAATAAATATACCGACGTGCAAAATAACGCATAATTAATGGGTACAGACCATTGCACTTCAAGAATGCAGGCTTTCATGATGCATGATTTATGTTTGCAAATCTTTTATGGGCAGTGCATTTATAATTTCAGACACAATCACACGGAATGACAATATATAGGTGTCTGGCAAGTTTGTTGATGTGTTTACTAATATGTGTAGGTTACTGACTACGTCTTGATATGCGTTATTTGTTGTCAAGAAATATATTGAAGGTACGAATTTTAAAACAGTATAGCACACAAAATCGTAAAAATACGGTTTATTATGTTTTAACATGTCAACGTTTTCACATTTTAAATACTAAATGTGACTACAATGGAATTAAAGAATTCGGAAACATATTTGTATCGTTTCACGTTACTTTTAAAGGTCTATTAGTAGTTGAGACTGTAAATGGATTTCGACATTTGAATCCACAATAATGGCAGTGCGTGAGTACATCTCTCCACGAGAGCAATACATGGTTGGTATAAAATTCAATGTGAACGCACTACGTTGTAATATGGGTTAACCTCATGGTCTTGTCTTCGTGTTATATTTGTCTGTAGTTTTTTTTATTTTCTTTCGTGGCTTATATGTGACGCCTGGATGTGTCCGCTTACCTCTGCAAACTTCTAAATGAAAGTATTCGAATGTCTTTTCTTTAGTTAACAGGTCTAACAATGGGCTTCCTACTATAACAGTGACGACTAACATTTAAATACTTTGTGGAATCTAACTACATACATATTTTACCTAAGTCTGCGATATTTAATTATTTTTAAAAGAATTAAATGTTGGCATATTCTTTTCAAATACTGTGCAGACCACGAGCGTAGTGTTATTAAACGAAATGTGCATTGTATGTGCATTGATAGAACGAAAACATGTATGTGCATTGATTAAACGAAAACATGTATATGCATTGATTGAACGAATACATGTATATGCATTGATAGAACGAATAGAAAACTAGCTTTCATAAACAATGAACCTTGGATGTCAAGAATACCAGTCATCACGTTTAACATTATTCACAATACCACAATAAATAAATATGTGCACCAACAGCAATCATGTTACAGTATTCAAGTACACGCTAATACATGTAGTATTCACTGCAAAGTGTATCAGCGAAAGCAATAATTACGAGGAACACGCTAGATGTAAGTAATAATATTGGATTACGGCGCTATTATTTAGGGGAAGAAAGTAAATTGACCACGAACAACAATATTGATCTAAGTCTCGTCACCTACAATTAAATAGTTTGTTTATTTATGCTGTCAACCACTTCGTTTTAATGTGAATATATTAAAGGCTATGGCATTTTATTTTGTTGACAATACGGAAACAAAACAAAGACGTTATTAGCGTTAGTATTTAAGAACATACTTCCACTACCTAAGTTAAAATAGTTCTACCTGTATAACATACGTTTAACAGGGACACGAGTATGCACTACTGTACCCCTGATAAATTTGCATTTCATATATAAGTTTACGAAAACAATACATTCCTCTTCAGGAGTTGTACAGCTTAAGGTCGATATCTCGAACTCGCTTTAGTCAAATATAGCTTAAACTGTTATGATTAAGAATATAACGTCAAAATCATAATTTTGTTACATAATATGCAAAATTTCAAACTAATTATAGTGGTCTCCCTTTCCAGCTGCATTTATATCAATATCGCCTAGCAAGGGAGATCACTCTTAGAAGTTTGTGAACCTTCGCTTTTTTTTATAAAATTGTGTTTGCATTCTACACACTTAATGCAACGTGTTTTCACTATACCAAAATGATATGTTTGTATTATTTTACTTTATATAGACACACCAAAACTAACTATATTTGCCAATAATTACCCATTCATACCCTAAAAGTATTTCGATTGTGAAGGGTATTGCGCCTTTAAATGTAAAGTCATTATTAAGAGTAACTACCAAAATAGGTTTGATCGATACAAGTAACGTTTATGTCCAAATATAGACAAGAAGAAATATTTATGTTTTAAACTTATGAATTACATGTTCAGTGGTACAAAAGGTCTAGCAAATTAGTGTTTTTGTGTACATGTAACTAGCCAGCGAAGGAGAATTATGTTTCGAAGCTTATGTTCACATAATTTACAAGTGAACACGTGCTAATGTTTAGATGTAAAGTTTACCTGTGAAAGCTACTTATGAAATTGTGAATATGTTTAGTTCGAAAAGATATACAGTCATCACGTGGAAGCGAGTATGATCTATAGGTGTCCAAAACATTACATTGCACAATAGCTGTAATGGAGAGTTGACCTCATAGTGAGTTGGAAAGTTGAGTTTGAATTCGTAATAATGGAAATGTGAGTAGATCTTTCCACGAATGTAATAGAGTTTGTATAAAAACAAATTTGAACGCACTATGGGGTTTTCTGAGAGTGACTTAGCAACATTCTAATTATTAAATCACAAGTATATTTAAAACATTCTTTCAAACAGAACAAATCATTTACATATGCAAGATATTAGTAAAACCACGAATGCCTCACAACAATGTTCACCTGAACTTCTGTTGACATTCTTTCGTTTGATTCCAATAGATAAAGGGAGGTTTTATTCATTCTAAACTTTTCTTTGTAAGATCGTTCATTCTGCAAATGAAAATCGTTGTTTAAATGACCTGTGCCATTAGAAGAAAAGATATTCGACTAAACAGAGTGTTGTGTGGTCCACTCTACATACACTGTGGAAAAGTATCCCACGACAAAACCAAGTTGTGTATTATTTATTAATTATTAATGTTTGGCAGAATATCTGTCAAGGCTGAATGTTTACAATCGAATAATTTTGTAATCTTATAAATAATCATGTATAAACGTCATAACCAATAGATGACTTAACTAATATCCCCAACAGCGGAAGGACGTGTTATAATAGGATTATGCCTTAGAAGCATTCAAAAGATTTATACAAACATCATAATGTTAATGACAAATTGTTGAAAACACCAGGTGTACACCGACACCAGAAGTCCATTACGTATAACAGCTGCTTTTAGAAGCTGCCTTGACGATGATAGGTTGTATAACTATAACTGTGTCGGCATGCGAAATCAATAACTGAAAATAAACAATAAAATGGCGAGCATCCAAGTTCATATTAAGAACAACATGGGCTGGAGGGACGGTTTTTAATTTAGTTTTCCTGAATAAGGAAACATTTATGCAACTGACTCAATATCTAACGGAAGGTATAAAATAATGAATATAGAAACTGGCTAAATTTATGCAAGCGGTACGAGCGCTATCAAACGAACAATACATAAGTTCAGGAACAGTTAACTCTTTGACAACAAATGGACCAT
Source organism: Congeria kusceri (assembly GCA_027627225.1). Taxonomy (NCBI): domain Eukaryota; kingdom Metazoa; phylum Mollusca; class Bivalvia; order Myida; family Dreissenidae; genus Congeria; species Congeria kusceri. Next base: position 54,292,931 of record CM051029.1, read on the forward strand.
AAGAAAACTTAACACTTGTGGTGCTTAAGCAGCAGACAAGCTTGCGTTGGATAAAATGGTTTATTTTCGAGCAAATGCACTTTGATAAGTAGAGTCTACGGAATTAGCCGACTCGACTCTAAACATATTGCCTCGGTCTATGGTTACATATATACTTAAAAATATGTAAGAATATTAAAAATTTGCCTATTTATTTCCTTCCATATGCAGACAATGCAAGAAATGTCAGCCAACCAGACAAGAACGCGGATGGCAAACTCATATTTTGTTATTTGACTTATTTGATGATGTAATTCATGCAGTAATAAAACAAATAATAAAACAAAACGAAATATGCATGTACTTTGAGTGAGAACATTGGTTTTGATTAATAATCGTGGTGTCCGTCAGTTTTATATAGGGTTTGCCGAGGTCTGTTTATGATCTTTATTATAACAAGATGGAAAACAAAATCTAAACAAGATTTTTGTCCTTGCCTTTGAACATCCAAGCTGATATTATTTTCGTCTTTGAAATGCAATTGCGACTAATACTTACTTCAATCTCATGCAAATAATTCTTTATATAATGCTTACGTCTCAAAATAAAGCAGTCCGCCATTGAGGTATTTTGTCCTCTGATTAGATTATGGGACATTGGAAAGTTTTAAAGGTACAATAAGGATTCGCTTGCCCAATATCTTTTTCTTGGATTTTGTAACGCGCACTATGTTTCTGAGAACACATTAAAAGCAATTATGCTTATCCCAAGTAACACTTTTGCCATAAATAAAAAAATAGTCTTTGTATGAACGCCTATTGATACACACATGAATATTATTTTCAAAACGCAATAATATAATAATTATCTTATGTAACTTATATTAATAGCATTGAACATCTCTTTATATTGAAAAGTAGACTCGTTTATTTTCTAGGTCTCTAGCTAACAGTACAGATATACACAGAACACACGTGGGAGAATACCTTTCGAAGCAAAATATTATAACCCACTGGTTTGCTTATGAAAACCGAGTGTCATGTGTCGGAACTATTATATGGCTTCGAAACACACACAAAAAACACACGTAACAGTTACTGTTATTATTAAGCAGCCTTAGAAGTAATTTTGAAGAGTGAGAATTCTTACGAAACAATGCCAGATTTAGATGTTTAATGACAGATTTACAGATTTAATGTGTGCTGCTAAATGACAAAACTACACGATTGACGATACAGGAAAAATGAATCACGCAATCAAGATTTCTTCGCATTAGAACTGCACTAAACAACGTCTTTTATATCCCAACTGAATATATTGATATATACATTAACCGCATTACAGTGAACAAGACATATTTTAGTCCAAGTATTTTATATATAGTTGTGGTGGAGCGATGACCTCGACAGTGTGTTTCAAAATTGCATTGAGTGCACACAGTTGTGTTGCAAATATACCACAGTTTTTGTTTAACTTCCCTTTTTGTTGGAATACCACAGTAATGTTTTACTTCACTATATTGGAATTAACATATATTTTAAAGAAACAAACGCCCAATGATATATATTGTATTTAACATAACTTTTAAAAATGAATACCAATTGTAAAATACGATGTTATTTATTGGTAAAGATAAGAATCACGTGAAAACATTACTGTTCACATTAGCAGAATGCTGAATCACAGTTTTCAATCAAAGCTTTGTTTTGTTTTGATTTTAATGGGTTTTTGCCATTTTAGACTGTTCATGGATTTCGACATTTGAATCCATAATAATGGAAAATCGTGAGTATAGCTCTTCACACATTTATAGGGTTGGTTTAACAATATGTGTGGACGCACTACGATGCAATCTGGGTTTTCCTTTTGGGCATGTTTTCGTGTTTCTTCTATGTTGTTGTTTTGGCCTTTTGGGGGGGGGGGGAACTGAGGTTATTCCTGTGTCATAGGTGTTCACGCTTACCTTACACACTACTTCTCTGGCACACCCAAAAGCGGACGGAATTGTAAAATTGAAATTTCAAGTTATTTAACCTTTACTGAAAGCCGTCTTTATTATTTTAATGTTTTGCAAGTATGCGAGGAAATAATTATGGTGACTAATAAACAAAAGTAGTCTTGTAGCAAGTGTGAAACTCAATAAACAAATTAAATGAGTATATTTGTCACAGGGTGAATTTGAAATAAAGTCAATAAATGTACATCATTATTAAAAGTTTTGTGTTTGTTTTTATATTTACCCTAAAATATATATTCTACAATTTAAAGTAATACACCTATATGCATATTTAAATAGTCAGCGCAGTGTTTAGTTATTGTGTTGGGTAGTTATGATATGCTCTTAGTTTAAAGTATACCGTAACCTTAGTTTTGAGAGTTACTAAAATATAGTTGAAATTAACCTGTGTTGAACACGTGCACATAATAACCAATCGATCACTTTCCCTCCAATAGTCAGATTTTCGGCTATTTTGTTTTACAAGCCAGCCATTTGCGACGATTGTATTTATTATATTTTTTGTGTAGGATAATTGTTATTCCTACAATGTATTTTATGATTGATATCTCTGTCTATTGCTTGTATTACTTATGTATTATTTCTGATGATTTACGGTTGTGATTATTAGTAATTATTCGAATAACTTAAGGTAGCTATTATTCACGCCGTCATACATTATCAATCATAGTATTGTGTCATTGAAACTTATTAATATTTTTATTTATATATATTTATTTATATGTATTAATTATTTTTTTTTCAGAAACTAACTTATCGATCGAAACATTGAATAACAATGTTTCTGCAATCCACGACTTTTGTTTATTTGTGATGCTCAAACCAAATTGCGCCTAAGGGCGTAGCTAAGGCCGGCAACACTTGTATACGTGCTTGTTTAAGAGGATTACATGTTTGTCTCTTAAAATACATCTAACTCAACATACGTCACACACGTAGAAACAATTGACTTTTGAGTGGGTAAGACAGGATTTTTTGTTTGCGTTATGTTTTTCTGCTTAGTGAAAACTTAGGTATATTTATTAAAATCACATATTTTCTTAAGTTTTTTTTTTAACTGTATTTTGTCTTACATGGTTTTAATCCAGTAAAGAATGAAACGATGCTTCTAATTTTACCATATTTAAAATATAAAATATTAACTTTCACAAGGAAATGTTATTTGAATATTTCACTTAAATATGACTTAGGTTAAGATGTTCCTTAGGAGCTTTGTGGATATGGCCCCTGGCCAAGAATCCACTTATCGTCCCTTGAAGGCCAGAAGGTGTCAGCGGAAAAGCTTGATATCCCCTTCTTGCTTTCAAAGGCCGCTATGCTTCTTGATTAGTGTACCACATTTAAAATATAAATTATCTGTCTTCACTTCATATGAAAAACTGTTCTGGAATGTTTCACTTTAATATGACTTAAATTAAAATATTACTTAGAGGCTTTGTGGATATGACCCCTGGTAACGTTTTGTTATATATCACGGCATAGTGGAACCCACTTCGGTCCCAGGCGCCTTTATTATATATCATGGCAAAGTGGAAGCCACTTCGGTCCCAGGCGCATTTGCTATATATCTCGGCATAGTGGAACCCACTTCGGTCCCAGGTAAGGTTTTGTTATATATCACGGCATAGTGGAACCCACTTCGGTCCCAGGCGCCTTTGTTATATATCATGGCATAGTGGAACCCACTTCGGTACCAGGTAAGGTTTTGTTATATATCACGGCATAGTGGAACCCACTTCGGTCCCAGGTAAAGTTTTGTTATATATCATGGCATAGTAGAACCCACTTCGGTCCCAGGTAAGGTTTTGTTAATATCACGGCATAGTGGAACCCACTTCGGTCCCAGGTAAGGTTTTGTTATATATAATGGCATAGTAGAACCCACTTCGGTCCCAGGTAAGGTTTTGTTATATATCACGGCATAGTGGAACCACTTCGGTCCCATGTAAGGTTTCGTTATATATCATGGCATAGTAGAACCCACTTCGGTCCCAGGTAAGGTTTTGTTATATATCACGGCATAGTGGAACCCACTTCGGTCCCATGTAAGGTTTTGTTATATATCATGGCATAGTGGAACCCACTTCGGTCCCAGGTAAGGTTTTGTTATATATCACGGCATAGTAGAACCCACTTCGGTCCCAGGCGCCTTCGCTACGATATTGGTTCATTTGCTGCTGCTGTTAATTCTATATTGTATTAATGTATACATTCAGTCTTGATTTATTATGAGGGTAAACACTTTTCAAAAAACAAACATATATTTTATAGCGATAAGACTAGTTCTTTTGTAATAGGTATAGGCATTGTTTTTTGGAAAGATTGAACAGCTATCAAGTATTTACCTTGTCCTCTGTGCCTTTATTTCTAAAGATTCGTATGTTATTCTTAACTTAAGTTAAAAATATGTCAAAATTAAAATGTGTTTGAATATTTTTTTTGCTTTCTGAAGACGTATTATAATAAGCGTTACTGACGGTTGTTTTCTAATTCAGTTTTAGCTGTAATTACATATAATGTTACATGTATATGTATTAACTTGTTTTAATATGCATCTTTGTTTAAATCAATACGTTTAAACAAAACATTTTGCGCTGGAGCATGTATATTACAAAAACTAAATATTTATACTCTGGGAATGTAATTAGAAATTATGTAAAAAAATCTTAAATCGTTTCATTGTTCAACATTTAAAACAATAATTTATAAAATTATAATATTTCATTTTGATTTTGTTTTATCAAAAGTTTTTCGTATCAATATTTAACAATAAGTACAAATCTATTCACTATTCCATTGCTTGAAAATAAATAAAACGTTAACTGATTGAATCGAAAACATTTAGAACAATATGTCATTTCAATGTAGGTCTACATCATTTTAAATTAATTGCATCAGTATAGCTTCTCTATGTTTATACTTATTTTACATGCCCCTAAAATACTACCGGTATTAACAATAAACTAACATTTTACTGGCATGAAAATGGTCAGCATATTGTTCAGTTTAAAAATGAAACGTAGTAATTTTTGTTTGAAATAAATATTCTGGACACAGCGTGCGGTTGCATTATCGTAGGATCATAGGCACGCATTGCACGCGTTTCGTAAGAGGCACATGCGATGCATGGTCACAGAATGACAGTGTATGTAATGCAGCTGGAGTTTTAAGAACCCGAACAAGATCCCGCCTTTTGATTTACAAACAGTGTTGGTACTGTATGAAAAAATAAAAAAGGAAATTATTAATACATAATTATTTACCCAATTTTAAAAAAGGTACTATGCGTAAGTGTTCTACCGATCAGAAATAGTGCAAGTGTACACATAGATATATGGGAGAGATATGAACAAAAGGTACGGTAATTATCCTAAGTATTGGGACACTTAAAAATAATTTTTTTTTTTTATTGTACCAATATTAAGGGACATAAAAATAATTATGGAAATTGTGTCCCAAAATTTAGGGCAATATATATATACAATCTATTTTCCATGTATCTATGTCTTGAACCAAACAATTATTTTCATTTATTTGAGATAATAATCGCTTACTAAAATAAATAAATGAAATTAATTATTTAATTACAAATAATTATGAGGATTTTTTTCAAATAGACTGATGTTTATCAATCTTTTCATGCTGGGGAGCTAATGGTAATTAATTGGGAAGCGTAATTGAGAAGACCATGCTCCAGTAGAGTACACAGTTTGCACCACGTGTCAACTACAATGTCATATTTAGTGATGTACTTTTTTCCACTTTACACCTGTTTTCCAGAGTTGATGCCAAACCTGCTTGTCCAGTAATTACATGCACATTTTAATTAAAATGAAAAGAATAATGCTAAAAATCTAAGGGGGTTACCAATTAAATTTGTGCAACCTTAATAAGGCCGTCCTAATAAAGTTTTCGCTTGCGTTTACGCGACCGAGTCATGAAATTGGGCCGACTCACATTTTTATTGGCTTTTGTGAAGCAAATTTTCTGAATTGAATTATACTAAATATTTCAAGAAATAAAGCTAAATTTTCAACAGTGTTAGTAACCCGATGCCTTGATGTCACTGGCATACACTAAGCAATGTGATTTGGTCTTGTATTTTGTGTTAAGGTAATTTGGTCCTTGTCTAAGAGTTGCCTTTATTTGCCTACCTACCTGCCTACCTGAGCCCCTGGTACTTCTGGGTCGCGTTACCGCAAACATTTATTTAGGATGGCACGCTTACTGAAACTGAACTGCAGTACTAAATTTTGAACAGTGCTAGTAACCCCATGCCCTGATGTCACTGGCATACACTAAGCAATGTGATTTGGTCTTGCATTTTGTGTTAAGGTAATTTGGTCCTTGTCTAAGAGTTGCCTTTATTTGCCTACCTTCCTGCCTACCTGAGCCCCTGGTCATTCTGGGTCGCGTTACCGAAAACAAACATTTTTTTTAAGGATGGCAAGCTTACAGAAACTGAACTGAAGTACTAAATTAACTTTCATGACATAGACATGGACAATCTAGTACGCTTCCTTTGTACTGTGTGATTATGTTGTAAAAAGCAAATTAGTAAAAAGAAATGCTAATTAGATATTTACCTTTAATTGGGGGTAAACACACAGCTTTTGAATTGCTGTTGTTGATACGGTTAGAAAGATATTTTCTGACCAAACTCCTCGCAGGAGTTCCTCCCCCTTAAGGTTAACAGTTTCCACTGCCACTTCAAAATCAAAACGCTGACTGCGTAGAAAGACTGTTGGCGACAAAAAAACAAACTAAAAACAAGTGAATTATCAGTGCAGTTTATGCTACAAAGGAAACATTTGTCTGAATGAAGTTCATTTTCCACCTTTTAAACTTTATAGTATGACTTCATATTTATTATTATACGACATCATAATACAAGTTGTGTAAGTAACGAACAAATGCATTTCAAAGCTAATTATCTAATGCGAACGAAATTAAATGCATACCAGGTAACAAGTAAATCTCCAACGAGCAATGCAGAATGACTGATGAAGCGTGGTAGTTAGGAGCATCGATTGTTAGCGAGTCAAAAGTAGGTCATACGATGCGTCCGTTTTCATACTACATTTTAAAATTAATCCATTGCAGTAATTTGTTGTCAAAATATTCAGAATAGGAATCGTTAACAAGAAATAACACTTTCGCAACGAGTAAAAAATAACCGATGTAGCGCATTTAATGGTTTCATTCCAGAAACCCAGGTGAATATTCTCGGTTACATACATTCAAATGGCGAAAATAGGGGTGTCATTTGTTTGACGTAATTGTTTTTTCATTAACTCACTTTTTTTAGAAAATGTTATTGTAATAAATCGTAAGGAAATATACATTATTTTACACATGACATACATTATCTTAATTAATTAAAAAGGTAAGAAATCAGACGTGGATTTGTGCTGTTTTGAAGAGGGATCTTTTCAGATTTTAGATTTACTGACTCGCAGCCTGCAAAAAAGAAGTAGTTTTCCATGATACCTGTTTTGGAAATTACCATCTCAAAAGACCGTTGGTTTTCGCCAGTCTAAAGCATCAGGAGAAGGAGCGCGAAAACTTCCTGGATGACCTGGCGTACCTGTCAAGGTGATACAAAAAAGTTAAAATTGTCTGTTCATCTATACACATTTTAAAATGAATATGTGTCTTATCAAAATTTTGTATTTTGTTTAACTTTAGAAACATGCATGTTTTCTCTGTGTTCTGTATATGCACTGAAAACCAATCCATTACCGGTAGTCAATAACATTGAAATGAAATCACATTTTCAACATAACGTATGCATATGTACATATACCTATCAAATTAATGTAAAATCTACACATACTGTGTACGTATGACTTGATGAGTTTTAAGAAACCTATTTGGTTATGTGAATTACATGTTCAAACCTATGTTACGTTTTTTTTCTTTTATTAATATCCCATACATACACGGTAGTTATGTACATTATACATGTATACCACGAACATTCAGCCTCATTCGAACTTGGTGGATAAGATACACTTTAAAATGTCCACTTTAAGAGAACACAAAACCACCACAAACAGTAACAGTAATTACCGGTACATGTATAAATGTAAATTACTCAATCAAAAAACAAATTTAGCGTAACAAAATGTATCTTTAAAAGACTACAGTTTATGACATTTTTCTTTCTTGTCTAACTAGTCATGCTTATGTGAGCGAAAGTGCACACTTATTATTACTAGTTACCCCTTTCAGGTAGCAACAACCTGACAGTCATCCTCAGATCATTCGTGGTCAAAGTCTATAGTATGTACATAATACAGTCTTTCAACTACTTGTTTATCCTGTTCTTAAGATCAACAGAGTTGATTTTTCTTAATTACAGTACCTTTGGCATACCTTGACACACTCCTGCCTGAAGTTTTAGCAAATGGTCGCAGGTATCTCAAACACTTGGCAATCACTTCTTCATCTTTAACTCTAGCTGGAGTTTGGTGTTTACTAGATGTTTTCCTAACTGCTATTGATAACTCTATTTAATCACAAATGTCTGAAACAGTGTCTACAGCTCTACAACTTCTTGTTATTGCTCTTTCTGATTTATTGGCACCCAAAGCCCTGATTACATCTTTTTGGTGTCTAACTGAGTTCTCTTGTACAATATCACTTTCAATGTTTCCTGCAGCTCCTCCTCTCAAGTTAACAAATGCACCTTCTATTGTCCTAATCTTTTGCCTAGGGCTCACGCAATACTCACACTTAAGAACAAATTCTAAACACTCTTGGAAATATTTAGATAGTCTAGAGTGTGAGAAGAAAAACTGGGCACAGACCATGAGGCAAGGAATTATTCTGACCACATCTCCTTCTTTCACAATGTTCTCAAACATCATTTAGGTGCATATACCACTGACACAGATTACAACAGTAATTATACACAGTATAATCTGTATTGTTTGACTGTATATTATCAGTCTCATGTGCATTGTCCAGGTACCCATAGTGTTCCAGGAACTGTTTAAAGGCATTTACTATAAATTCATAGTTTTCAGATTTTGATTGTACAAGCTGCACAACATTCTTGGTGCAACTAGGTTCTGGGCTGTCTGTCCCAAAATACTCCATCAGCTGCTCTTTCACCATTTGTTTGCCGACAAGTGATATGAAATCATGATGTGCTGTACAGGAGCCCTTTAACTTTCCGTTAACATCGCTCCTTTGCAACTTGCCCTTGTAATGGTACAGGGTACCCGTTTCTCGGAGAGTTTTGGAATTGAAGTATAGCATTTCTATAATAAAAAAACAAGATAATATAACTGTTAATTTATTTTATTAATTAAAAATGCAGTCACTAGTTGCATACAATTATTCCACATATTTCTTTGCAATTTCACAAATGTTGAGTCAATTAATGATCAGAATCTTTATTCCAATTAAAACCGAGAATGCATATAGTTAGCTTTAACTTAAGCGGTAATTATCAATTTTCAACAGATAAAGTTTATATAACAAATTCATGAGTACAAGTATTTAATAAACTACCTCCAAGTAGTCTTGCTTGATGTGCCAGAGCTCTATGATGATGGATGGAGATCCTCAAACCGCTTCTCAGGTGATGTAGCTAAGGAACGAAGGTGTTTTGCTTCCTCTAGACGCACACGTGTTAGTTGATCGTCACCAACCGGGACTTTATAAGTTCGAAGAAGGTCTGTTAAAAAGGAAGTTTGTGCTTAATTGCTAGACACTGAATTTAATTATTTTTAAATGTAAATTTATTATGTTTTAAGTTATCACGATTTTAAATGTAAATCTTATAATAAAACTTTTAAAACTGCGGAACTAATTTAAACATACATGTATATAGATTATGTAGCATTAATTACATTACACACAGGTAAAATGCACACATAAACACCACACACAAACATCTATTATATATAAGGTAATATATGCTTATTTAATACATTTATGTCATTTATAATGGCAACTAAGGTACATGTAAAATTTTCAAAAAAGTGTGTATACCTGTATTCTATCTGTCTGTAAACAGCTGCAGTAACTGGTAGCCCAAACAGAAACAATAACAAAACTTTAACAGTGTAACTATATATTTGTAACAACAAACTGTAACATTTATTTTACATGGAACACAAGATTTAAAAAAATAATAGTAGTAGTTCTAGTGACAAGGCCAAAAACAAAGGATCAATACGTTGGATTTTTTTTAAGTGTACATTACTTTACTTTGGTTTGTTGAATAATCTATGTGTGAATTTCATGATTTAAAGTGTTGTTTGACCATCCATTTCACGAAAAATGGATTACTCTAATGAACTGCAGAAGTCTTAAAAAACCTTAGGTTCACCATTGAAAAAGAAGGCTCAGTCGGGCCACAAGAAACATAAATATTTTTTTGGCCTACTTTGAAAATAATAACAAGAAGCAATTGAGGATATCCTGAAAACTGAATAGAAAATCAAGAACAAATATGTAATTCGGGCCAAAAAGTATACAGGAATTTCGGCTTGTGGTGATGCTTCACTTGTTTTTATCTTAGAAATAAGTTGTACATTATTAACACCTATAGTATATGGCAACTTTTTACAATCTATAATATGGAAAACTAGCAAATAAAAAACGAAGGGCAGCAACTCACACGGTTTTCGTTCACCTAATAGTAAAATAGATACAATAATATGTGTTGTTCCACTGCAATTATGTATTAACTAAATTGAATTTTTATTTGACAAATTTTTATTTTGTTAGCCACTGGCTAATTTGTATATTGGCAGTGTCAGTCATGACTCAAACATGGCCAACATCAGTATTTATCTAACTGACATAGTGATCCGGTGGTTTTCTAGATGTAAGTGCTATGTCTTTGAAGCTGGTATTCAAAAAACTCAAAGTAAGACAAACGTGTTTAATAAAGAGCTTAATGAATAGCAGTGCGGGTCCCATATACACCAATGTTAAAAAAGGACACTATTTTGACCCTTAGATGGTAATTAATAACTCTTATTATCGAATCCTGTATTAAGAACAATTTGTTAAAAACATGAGCAAAATTGGTACCAGAATATTTTCTCAAATAAGAGGCATTTTGGTTGAGTCTAAGTCTTTTCTTTAGAATGGGTTGGTGAATAGAGTCCCGGATAAAAAAACAACGTGAAAATGTTTAACGCAAAGCTTAGTCAAACATACTATACATTCTGGTGAAGTACCTAAATCCGGACAGTACTTAAATCCGGACACCTCAGAAGAAATGTGTTTGTACGATCAAGACCCATAATTCTATTGCATCAATTGATACACACATCTATCTCATCAACGTATGTCAAGATTCTAAAGAATTAATTGAGTATTAATTCATTAACTTATTATTGGCTTTTTCTTCCTTTCAAATGTAAACATTTGCACGTGGCAGATTGAAATCAAAACAGCATATCCGATAAATAAAGCTTTACAGATAAACATTTGAAAGTAAACACTAGAACAAGGTAAACAATGAAGAAGAAAAACATTACTGTCGAACAAGTTGTAGTTGAATGTTTATTTTTATTCTTTTTGTTTTTAATAAAACAAATTTTTAAAAAGTGTCCGGATTTAGCTACTCTTCAGCTGTATTTCGAAAAGTGTTACAGACCTTTTCCTAACACATCATTCAGTAACTTTTAGATAGCAGTTTCCAATAAGATTTTGACCAAAGCTTAAGCTTGAAACTAACTTATTATGTTTAACTTTATATTTTCCTTTGATGCAATTATCCAGAAAAAAACATCCAAAAACCAGCAAAAGTGTCCGGATTTAGGTACTTCACCAGTATTTATACCAAATGCATTCACAAAAACATCCATAAGGACCTGTTCATACTGGTCTAAGATATACAATCCTCATGCTTTGCCTCATTCTTCAGTATGATCGGTAGCTGGAAAATGTCAGATTTTTGCCTCATCTCAGCTTGGTATGGATGATAGATGTGGGCAGGGAGCACTTTATGATGCCAGGAGAAGTCTTTAAATTCAGCCAGAATTCTTCTTAAAACGCATCAACATTATAAAAACAATTACTCACTTATGTCCAATGCAAATGTTTCCTAAAGGTGTTATACATAATTGTTATTTTGTGTTATCGTTTTCTTTTTCTTGCAATCTTCTGTACTAATTTTAATCATTATTACATTAACTAGTGATTTAATAAAAACTATGATTTGAAGAAAATTTACATGTATCTGTTAAATATATACAGACTTAAAGGCTTAACATTTTTCTAAACATATAATACTAATAAATTAATCTAATATGGATTGTAGCGTATCCGTTGTAATGCACTGGCTTCACAACCAAGGGGTCGCAGGTTCGAGCCCCCAATACACACTAACCTACTAACTCGTATTTCGCATGAGACGTAAAACCAAGGTGCAGTGTATTAGGTGCTTCACACCGGGCACTTAAAGACCCGGGGTCGCCTCTGGAACGGGCTGTCTAGTGTATCTTGCACTATACCCTTGAACCAACTAACACGTCTTCTGGCGGTGATGGCCATATGGGAGATAATCCCAGTGCACTTGATAAAATGTACTACACACACAAAATCTGGATTTTACCTAACAAAACACAGAAGGTGTTGATCAATGTTTCCCTGTAGTGACCATTGGGGAAAAACTTCTCTGGATTCATTGTACCAAGCGATGGCATGATGTAACTTGTGCTGAATAATCTGGTTGTGCGATCTATGTATTTGATATCTTTCTTTATTTGTTACAGATGTTTATATTGTGTTTTGGTGCTAGATTATATTAAATTTTCAATACCTGGCATCCAATCACATGTTGAGTATTATCAAGCACTAATAAATTTAGTTAAAGTATATAAAGTGCAACATGTAAAGCCATTTTCACTACTGGAACCAGAGGATGGTGTTCTCTTAAAGACATGAATTTTTAATGGAGAGGATAGCTACTTATACCATCTGGGTGGCAATATGTGTCTTTCTACATATATGTATATACAATATCAACATTAATATTGAAAACAAGACATATCAATAGACAAGCTATTGTTGAACATACTAATTAAGATATGTTATGCAATTAGTGACACCTGAACCAACTACCTAGAAGTACAAAAAGGGAGATATACTTTCAACCATTATCCCAAAATATTACCTACCCTGATGAATATGATATTTGATGCAAACATGTTGAGGTCCTTGTTGTGTCTGTCTATTGACTGGTGTCCTGTTTTGAAATATATGTCCAGATAGTCACCCGTGATTTTGACCAGTGGGTTTTTCAGCAGAGTACTGGCGATGTTGGCCTCCAGCATTTCACCTGCCTCATCCAGCAGACGCAGTTTCGATGATGTCGACATAGCAAGTCCCATGCGGTTGAATATTGTTAGTGCCTGTTTGTGGACAAATGTATTGTTCAATATATACTTGAATGTGGGAAAAATAAGCTTAGGAGGTACTAAATGTGATTATTATATCATTTCAATTTCTTTTTTAAACATTAAGAATGCTAATGGAGTTATGCTCCGCAAAGAACGGTCAAACATACAAATATCAAACAGCAATAGCTAAATACTAGTAATGACATATAGAGTCACAGATTCAAAACTTAAGATATAAGATCACAATCAAAGACACAATATTAATATGATAATAATCTTACAATAATGTATTCCATTCAGTTTCTGTTATTGTGAAGTACATGGAAATTGTAACACATTTTTCAATTCGCCGACTGGGATTTCCAGTACAGTAGAACACCAATACAAAAATATGAATTTGCAAGACCTATGTAAATTACAGAAACCACATGAGCAAGGAACCTAAGAAATTACTATCAGATGATAGTAACAGTCGCTAGTTTTAACAGTTTAATTTTTTATGACTGAAAAGCGCTTACCGATTCATCCAAATGTCCTTTGATGGATATAACTGTCGTGAGCCTGTGCCACGCTGACAACTGATCATTTCTTGCATTCATTAAGACAGCATAGGCTGCAACAATAAGGGCAATCTTGTTGGTTTATGGGGATTTCTCAGCTATTGCCATGGTGCAGAAGAGGTCAAGGACGAATGGAAGCCTGCAAAAACAAAAACAAAACATTTCTTCGCCTGTGACTTTATGAAATTGTGTTTTTTGTTTAAAAGGACCTGTTGACAGATAGGGAGATTGACAATTTCACTTTTGTTGTCACATATACCAAATAAAAAAGAAAATATTATATATAAATAACAATACTGCACAATTTCCATTTCTGACACAGAAATATAATGAAAATAAGATTTATTTAATAAAAGATCATCTAATAAATGATGCTTTAATAAGAGGAAATGGGAAAGCTTCTGTTCCAATCATTAACATCTAAATGACATGTCTACCAAATAGAATGGCTGAGTGTTACGCATGACAGATATTTAATCAAGAGGTCAAAGGTTCATCCTTTTGTGCAGGCACATTATATATATATATAATGCTTTTCTTGATGTAACATTTGATTGTCTTGTAGTCCAAGTGCTTAAATGTATGCAGTTAAGATGTGTATTAATATTTTGGAAAAATAAGAAAATCTGTGAAGAGCCCCTGTAACATTTACAATAATAGAATGCCTTTAAAGGAAGAAACCTGATCGCAAAATAAACAATGGAAAGCATTTTTGATGTATACTTTCTATTATACAAACAAATGTTGGGGTAATTAGAATTATCCCTGATATTCAACTGATTGTTTCACATGTGTAAATGGCTCTGGTAATACCTTAAGAAACAGGACCCTGGTAGTAAATGTTAGTCATTCTCTCTCTGTAAATGTCAGCTAGGTTACCATTGGGCCTCATTGTCCAGTGCCCTGGTTCACAGGACTATGTTTATTTATGGGGTCAGTGTCACTTTTGACCTTCACTTGGCCATACTTGTGGGCCAGTGCCTTTGAATAGGTTAGATATTTGACCTATCATATGATCTGTTGGCTGTTTGGCTTGTGCTAATCAGTTGATGGATCATTATCTATGGGACCATTGCCTTGATTTGTCATCTCATGGGTCAGTGCCTGTCAGTTTGCGAATCAGTTGGGCATTTATAGTGGTCTGTCTGATGAATGGTCAGTGCCAGTCATGTGATGGGCTCATCAAAGAAAATAATTTTAAATATGGCCCTTTAGTAATTTGCAAGGCACATCCTTACAATTGAAGGTCACGATACCTGTGATACTCTTTGTGTCGTTTTAGTTAGTTGCTTAGTGTTAGTTAGTTACTGTATGTAGATGTTTGTATTTTTGTATAAGACTTAGTAACTAGCAGTTAGTTTAAGTTAGTTGTTGAGTCCCTGCATGATCTTCATTCTAATTGTCATTTTTGTGTCAAACTTGAAACATTTACAAGCAAATGTTACTTTTCCTAAATGTCCGAGGTCAATTCACTATATTTCCTTATAGCACAAGGTCAACACACAATATTTTATTTTTTGTCGATTCTCACACCACTACATTTTCTGTCTGTCAAGGTCAGCCTACTATATTTCCTGTATGTCCAAGGTCAACTAACTACATTTCCTATATTTTCAAAGTCATTCCACTGCATTTCCTATATGTTCAAGGTCAATCCACTGCATTTCCAATATGTCCAGTGTCAATCCACTGCATTTCTTATATGTCCAGTGTCAATCCACTGCATTTCCTATATGTTCAAGGTCAATCAACTGCATTTCCTATATGTCAGGGTTCACGCTGGCGATTGCCACTGTCGCCAAATGTGACAAAATTGCAAAAGTGGCGACAAATTTTCAAGTTTGGCGATCTTTCTGGCGACAGCGTTCTTTGTCCGAATTATTTACTATTGAAATGACGTAATCGACATTTTAGCCTAAGCGGTCTTGCTGACTCGGTTAACCTCGACAGTTATCGTGCATGTATTGATTTTTAGTGATGCAAGCGGTACCAATGAATTAACTGAAGCGTGAAACTGAATGCATAATGTCCAATGTCCATCCACTGCATTTCGTATGTGTTCAAGATCAATCCACTGCATTTCCTACATGACCAGATTGCCATGTTGTTTCCCTTATGTTCAAGGTCATCGATATGAATTCCATTGGTCAAACCATTGCAGTCCTCAATTATCCAAGTGCAAAGAAGAGTTAATTTGGTCGAACATTCCACATTTCAGCAACAGACAGATCTACATTTCAAGGTCATCACGGTCTAGATATGCACTGTCAACATTTTTAAAGACAGGTAAATGGTCAAGAACAGTTATTTCAGATTTTCAGGTTTTAATTGTCAAAGGTCATGCCCATTCAATTTCAGTGTCACAGCATGAGTCACAGCTTTACAGGTCAAAATTCCAATTAAAAGGTTTTTAAAAAGTAAAATGTAAAGGACTTCCTGTAATCTGCATATGTAGTTGATGAATTGATAACCTGGTTGGCAAATAAACATCTTGTTTTCAAAATCCTTTTATTTTTCATGAAAGCACATGTGTTTATCATTTTCATTGAGCAATTGCGTTTTGTGCATGTGGGTAGTGCTGGTCAAAAGCTTTCAATAACTCAGGCTCTCACACTGCTGTTTGGTGGGGTTGAGGGCAGTACCACAACGGTTGGAAATTGTATCACTCTAGGTATTGTTGATATTTGTAATTATTGTTTGGCAATATTGATATATTTATATCTATCAATGTTGGTAAAATTATATCCATTCTATTTAATTATCTTACAAATACTTCATAATGCAACTGATATTTCACTAGATTTTTAACTTTATACTCATAACATATATTGCTAAAATGTGAGTAAATTAAGTTAACTTTGTCTGTCTTTGAAAGAAGCAGACACATTACTACATGTATTTCAGAAACAATCCATATTTTTTTGAAAAAATTACAACTTCAAAACTTTAAAACATGTTCCTTGGGTGACCCTCTACCAAATTCCTTCAAATCATTTTGATTGGTTAACAAACATAGCCACCAGTGGGTGGTGAAAATTTTCTTATATGGCTATACTAAAAGGTTTAAAAATAAAAACATGGCTGCCATGGCAGACAGTTTTCTTTATGCGTTTATGTTGAAAATTGTAAAAATCGTATTGATTGAAACCACTAGCTGGATTTCAAAATAATTTCACAGAAATGTTCATTGGGAGACCCTCAACCAATTTCCTTCAAATAAATTAGTTTTTGTGAAAAAAAATGGCCACCAGGGTTTGGGGCACTTTCCTTATTATTTATATGATTAGAGTATAATGAAAACTTTGAAAATCCTAACTGCAACCACACGCTGGATTTAGAATTTTAGAATAATCTGTGTGTGTGTGTGTGTGTGTGTGTGTGTGTGTGTGTGTGTGTGTGTGTGTGTGTGTGTGTGTGTGTGTGTGTGTGTGTGTGTGTGTGTGTGTGTGTGTGTGTGTGCGTGCGTGCCTGCGTGCGTGCGTGCGTGCGTGCGTGCGTGCGTGCGTGCGTGCGTGCGTGCGTGCGTGCGTGCGTGCGTGTGTGTGTGTATTTCGAAGTTTATGAGGTCCTTCCGCGCCTGTTGCTGCATTATGTGAGGACCCGGAGTGTGTCCCAGCACTCCTACCTAATTAATTTACTAGAGACTCACGAAAGTTGGGACGAATTTTGAATCATAGCTGCAATTTCCAGCTATTTATTTTTTACTGAAAGATATTTAATTTTGGTGATGACTTATGCTGTGGGGGAAAACCGGAGTACCCGGTGGAAACCCCACCTGTCCGGTATGGTGACCACCAACCAAACTCACATCCGCCGGGCCGCCTAGGTGAGAAGCGCGTGTACCAACCACTGCGCTAGCCGGACAGCCTTTTAGAATAATCATAGGTTTGTGTAGCATTTGTACGTACCTTACAAGTACCGCTCAAGTCTGCAGTGTTATACATCGATAGTGCAATATATGGTGGACATAACTTCACATAAATATGAGCACATTCAGGACATGTTTACATAGAAATGTCTAGTGAATAGTTTACATATTTTGAATGTTCATGTGTTTGTGGAAATCTGAGGAGCTTCACAGTTTTCCTTATCAGTAATCATGGGAAGTAATTTCTGCAATTTTCTGAGTTTCAGAGACACATGGGGTGCATAACAGAGCGCTTGGAACGGTGTGCCAGTTCTACACTAGCTGTATGGCGGAAAGCAAAGTTGCGCGCACAGAGACCATAAGCAGCTCTAGTCCCTCTAGACCCCCGTGACCCAGCCCTGCGACCTTCAAACTGGGGACCAGACTGCTAGACATCTGCAGGCTCAACATGTGGCCCCTATTCCGGGTGCTAGTGGGTCATGACGAGCAGATTCCTGCAAATTTGATTTGTAAATAAACATAGCCACCAGGGGGTGAGGAAGTTTTCCTTATATGGCTATACTGAAAACTTGAAAAACAATGTCTGTGTAAAAAACCACTGACTAAAAAACCACTGACTAAAAAAACAACAACATGGCTGTCAGTGGTCCATCGTTGTTGCCTGTAGTGAACATTTTACTCTTAACTTGCTATTCATTTTGTACAAGTCATCATAATTCATTAACCTCAGGTGAGCTACCCAGGGCCATCTTGGGTCTCATGTATTGACTTATATATAAATAAATCTTCAAAATTGTTCTTGTCTGAAATTTAAAAGCATATGTGTTTGACATTTGGTATGTAGCATTGCTGTACGGTCCTTTACCAAAGTTGTTAAAATGGTACCCCTGAGATAAAAATGACTCACCTGGGGCTAATTATTTTTAGCTCACCTGAGCACACATGCTGATGGTGAGCTTTTGTGATTGCCTTTTGTCTGTCGTTCATTGTTACTAGTTTGTCGTCAACATTTACCTTGTGAACACTCTATAGACTACATTTATTGCCCAATCTTTATGAAACTTGCCCAGAACATTTGTTCTAATGATATTTCGGATGATTTCGAAACTGGGTCATGTGGTTTCAAAAACTAGGTCACTAGGTCAAATTTTTTCCTTACATGACAGCGATTTTTTTCACTGCTTTGGGAATGGGTCCGGTACCCATCAAATTGGGAATTTCGTGACGTGAAAACTAGCAATTGGGAAAATTTAAGACAAATATTTAATTTGGTCTATACCCATACAAGTAAGTTCGTGATTTACAACTTATAATCACATTTCCTATGTATTTTTATGGGAATATTGTTCTTCCAATTTGGAAAAAAAATAATTTGGCATTGGGAAGGACAGTATCCATTTACCGGAGCCTGTTATATCAGGAAAAATCTTCAAAAATCTTCTTGCCTGTAATCACTTGCTAAATTTATAAATAATTAAAAGGCTATATAGGAAACCGCTTTCTGGATTTCAAATTAAATTCACAGAAATGGTCCTTGGGTGACACACTGCTAAATTCCTGCAAATAATTTTGATTGTCCGCCAGGGTGCAAGGGAGTTCTCATTATTGGCTTATAGAAAACCAATGGTCCTACTAAATTCTGCCTTGCGAATCTTCATGAAATATGCCCAGAACATTTGTTCCAACGATTTATCGGACAAGTTCAAAACTGGGTCATGTGATGTCAAAAACTAAGTCACTAGGTCAAATTGAAGAAAAAGCTTGTCAACACTTTTGAGGCCACATTTTTTGCCCAATCAACATGAAACTTGCTTAGCCCCTCAGGTTAACGACCTAGGGCCGAAACTTTTGTTTTATATGGACTTTAAGAAGGAAAAACCTACGCAAATATTTTGTCCGAAACTTCCAAAGCTAAAAAAGACCTTTATATACGGTATATAGCAGCCTGATGGTTCTTTTTGAAAAAATGTCATAGTGCTGCTTCTGGTCTAGTGAAGCGTCTGGCCCTCCTGGGCCTCTTGTTATTTACTTAGAAACAAATTTACTTTGCTTTTTAAAGATCGTTCCATGAAGAACTGTCAACATTTTTGTATTTTCAAATATTTTCAGTTTGATGGTGATGCAAACCGCACTGAAGAAAATCTCCTAAGTGTGCAGCACGGAGTGGAATGATCTAGGTAGATTTTGTGGTAAAATTATTAAAGTTTTAAATACTTTATAATTTAACTGTCCGGAGGACATGATTTCTAAGTGTAAGTTTACATTGCCATTGTTAGTCTTAATGGTACAATAATGTTGTATGTAGGGGTGTCACCATATACCGGTATATTGGTTTATTGCAATATTTGATTCTGCAATAAAATATTGCAATATGAGTGTCCATACCGATATATTGCAATATTTATTTGGTCTTTTTACAGTTTTGTATTTTTTCTTGTCATTATTGCGTTGATTGCAAAACGTTTGACTGAATTAAAACATGCTTATTGTCAGTGATAAACAATTAAAAGCCAGTATCCTTTTGTAAAGTTGATAGCTGTGTAGGAGTGAAAGTCAAAAGCCAAAACATTACATATGGACTGTACTTGCGACCAATAATATTCCATTTATGTTTGGTATACATGTTTTCTCTACAAAAGTTGATGCTTAATAATACATTAAACCTGACATAGTTTCCAGTTAAAATAAAGAGTGTCATACATACGTAGTTTATGCACAAAACAAATATACATCATGAATAGAGTACCTGTACATGTAAAAATCACTCTGAATGTTATATAATAAATACAGTGAACAACAATGACAGACGGTTTGAGAGTGTTACTCATAATTGTTTTTCTTTTTTATCTTCTGTTTATATGTTGCTATTATTGCAACTTTCATCAACATCGGTGTTAATAAAAAGTTAAAAAGCCTTCCAATAAAATATTGCGCTGTCAATAGTGATTTTATCAGAAAGAATAATAAATACACAAATACAAAGGTTGCAATATATTGCAATAAATATCGTAATAAATTGAAATATATCGCAATATATTGCAATATGGATTTCTAATATCGTGACACCCCTAGTTGTATGTAAAAAAAGCAAAGTTTGTGGAAATTGATAGTTTTCTGGACGAATTACTGGTACAGTTTAAAGCTGTTGTCTAGTTGAGCAAATCATGATACTGTTGATAGATATGAGACGTGTCGTGGGAAAACCAGTCTTAACGCACGTGCGTAAAGTGTCGTCCCGGATTAGCTTGTGCAGTCTGCATAGGCTAATCCAGCACGGCACTTTCCGCCTACAGCGGATTCATGTTTAGAAGAGACTTCATTGAAACAGAAAATACCATAAAAGCGGAAAGTGTCATCCCGGATCAGCCTGTGCGGACTGCACAGGCTGATTCGGGACGACACTTTACGCACTTGCATAAGGCTCGGCTTTCCCACGATACGCCTCATATGTATAACAAGATTAGCTTCAGCTCATCACTATTTTCATATGGCAATAAAGTGTGCATAAATACTTACTACGTTTTGAATGAAAATAGTACGTCAGATAATCACAATAAGTAATAGATTTTGTTGTAAAATTAATTTTAAAAGAATAAAGTTGATAATTTAAGTAAGAGACTTAAGCCCGTTATCCTTAAGTAAAATCAAGAAATTGGAGCATGAGGATTATAGGGACATTCTTGTAAATGTTTTGGCATTTTTTGACTTCCTGGTGGAAAGTAGTTCCATTATCATAGTGGTAATTTTCACTGTTTAAAACAGTGAATTACCAATTTTATTTTCCCTGTTTAAAACAGTGAATTACGGTACCAATTTTATTTCACGGATATATCCCTTTAAACCACTGGAAAGCATAAGATAAATGTATGCTACTTCATTGTACATCACAGTTGCACTTAAAGACGCAGTCCATGGAATCTAATTCAATACATTGTGATTTGGCAATAGCTCTTATCAATGTTGATGGTGTTTATTAGCCTGAATTCTGTTGCTTATTTACAAAAGGCATTTTATAATGTCTAAGCTCGAAAACGCTGTGTACGAACAGAACATACAACAATGTACATGCTGATTTACTTCAGCATGTACATTGATTCATACGATGTCCATAAGAAAGGATTTCTGCAAGGTTTCTTTTTTATTAACATATTTCTGTACTGCTGCTTTAATGCTGTCATGTAATACAGTAGTCACTTAATTTTAATTGGAAATAAATATAGATGTTTATATTCACAATAACAAGACAATACAATTTGCTTTCTTTTTTGCTATTTTGAATAGGTGAGATTTTCTACTCGCCCTGGCATCAGCAGATTTATGCTCTATCCTCTTCAAAAAAATGCACCAACTGAAATAATTGAATAGTCGAGCTCGCTTTTTTATGGCAGCTCTTGTATTGTATCACACTGTCTTTACATTCTATATATCTCAATATTTTATTTCTCCAGCACGGGCCAAACGTGGTACAGTCTTATCGTTCTTGAGTTATGCCCAGTCAGGTGACACATCCGACTCGTGGAGTTCAAGTTAAAACATCTGAGTACCGAGTGATTTAATGGAGTACTTGAAATAGCGTAACCCCATTAACATTAATTGAATTGTTGGAAATACTCAGATTAAGTAAAACCGTAACATACAATTCCATCAAGATGCTTACCATTTTACATCCATGCATGAATGATTCGATCAAAATACTACAGGTCATGTGTAATGTTTAGCTTGCATTGAGCATTCGTATAACTATCAGTTAAACTTTGAGCAATCTTTATGCAATCTGTTTCGAGTTTGTTTGAGTATTTAGTGTATGAATTGAGTTTTGTCACTGATTAAAATTAAAATTATTGGAGTAAATGGTGTTTCAGAATTTAGTATAAACGCAAATATGCACGTTGTCTGTTGCTCAGTCTATTTATGTTCTTTATTCTAAAGTCTAGGAACCAGAACCAGGGGCTGAGCCTGAAGCGTCAGATAGGGATGGGCCAGACAGACAAGGTGACAGAGAGACAGTGTCAGGAGGCCTAGCCTGGTAGGAGGTGCTCTCTAATGGATAAGGAGGCTGAACAACGTACGTGGGTGGTGTCATAGTGTTATCAAATAGCCACCATAGCTGTTTTGACAAATTAATAGCTACAAGAGATGTTTACCCAGCCGCAAAAGCTATTTTTGCTAGATTTTAGCCACAAAAGCTTCATTGAATTAGTATTAGTCACCAAGCCACTTCGCCAGATTTTAGTTTCACAAGGTTTTGCTTAATATTAGCCACACAATTTTTTATGGCCCCACAAAGTGGGAGGCATTAAGCATAGCATTTGTCCGTCTGTCCGTACTTACGACTCGATATTTGTGGACTCAACTCCTTTTTAACTGCTTGGCAGATTTCGCTCAAACGATCACAGCGGAAGAACCGTAAGTGTAGGTGATCGTAAAGAAATTAATTTTGGCTGCGACCAATTTGGCAGAATAATGGACCTTTGTCATTTTTTCCAAATTGAATATATACTTCCCGAAATGTTGTGAACTAATCTCCTCTTTATGACTTTTAACTGCTTGGCGGATTTTGCTCAAACTTTCACAGCTTAAGAACCTAAGAACATGTAGATGATCATCATGAAAGGAAATTTTGGCAAAATTATGGCCCTTTGTCATTTTTTTCCACTATTATAATATATACTTTCCAAAACTTTGTGGACTCAACTCCCCTTTAACTGTTTGGCGGATTTTGCATGGCAGATTTCACTAAAAACTTTCACAGCTGAAGAACCTTAACATGTAGGTGAGCGTAATGGAAGGAATTTTGGCTACGACCAATTTGGGCAGAATAATCACCCTTTGTCATTTTTCCCCAAATTTTGTGGACCTATTTAACTACTTGGCAGATTTCGCTCAAACTTTCACAGCTGAAGAACCTTACTGTATAGGTGATCGTTAAGGAAGGAATGCTGGCTGTGACCAATTTTAGCCGAATAAATGGCCCTTTGTTGTTTTTTTCGACTATAAAATAAATATGAAAATAAATAAGTGAAGGCAAAACTTTTTGTAGGCGACATGCCCTTTGTCTGTGTCCAGACATGTGTCTTTGGGGCATATGTGTCTGTGACACTTCTAGGTTGATTAAACATTAGCCACTAGATTAGGAAGGCCTTGTCGAAATATAACCTGCATGAGCTGCTCTGACCCAATATTAGCAGTATGATTCACTCTGAGCAAAACATTAGCCATATGATTCACTCTGACCAAACATTAGCCCCATGATTCACTCTAACCAAAACATTAGCCCCATGATTCACTGTAACCAAACCATTAGCCCCATGATTCACTCTAACCAAAACATTAGCCCCATGATTCACTCTAACCGAACATTAGCCCCATGATTCACTCTAACCAAAACATTAGCCGCATGATTCACTCTAACCAAACATTAGCCCCATGATTCACTCTAACCAAAACATTAGCCACATCATTCAATCTGACCAAACATTAGCCGCATGATTCACTTTGATCCAAACATTAGCTGCATGATTTACTCTGACCAAAACATTAGCCGCATGATTCACTTTGACCAAAACATTAGCCACATGATTTACTCTGACCAAAACACTAGCCATTTGATTCAATCTGTACAACATTAGCCCCATGATTCACTCTGACCAAACATTAGCCCCATGATTCACTCTGACCAAAACATTAGCGGCATGTTTCACTCTGACCAAAACATTAGCCGCATGATTCACTCTGACCAAAACATTAGCCACATGATTAACTCTGACCAAAACACTAGCCATTTGATTCAATCTGAACAACATTAGCCCCATGATTCACTATGACCAACATTAGCCCCATGATTCACTCTGACCAAACATTAGCCCCATGATTCACTCTGACCAAAACATTAGCCGCATGATTCACTCTGACCAAAACATTAGCCATATTATTATCTCTCACCAAAACATAAGCCACTTGATTTACTCTGACCAAACATTAGCCGCATGATTCACTCTGACAAAAACTTTAGCTACAAGAGTCATTCTGACCAAAACATTAGCCGCATGATTCACTCTGACCAAAATATTAGCCGCATGATTCACTTTCACAAATATTAGCCCAATGATTCACTCTGGCCCAAACATAAGCCACATGATTCACTCTCACCAAAACATTAGCCGCATAATTCACTTTGACCAAAACTATAGCCACATGATTCACTCTGACCAAACAAAAGCCACATGATTCACTCTGACCAAACATTAGCCACATGATTCACTCTGACCAAACATTAGCCACATGATTCACTATGACCAAACATTAGCAGCATAATTCACTCTGACCAAATATTAGCCCCATGATTTACTCTGACCAAACATTAGCCACATGATTCACTCTTACCAAACTATTAGCCACGTAATTCACTTTGACCAACACATTAGCCGCATGATTCACTCTTACCAAAACATAAGCCACATGATTAAGTCTGACCAAAACATTAGATACTTGATTCACTCTGACCAAACATTATCCATGTGATTCACTCTGACCAAACATTAGCCGCATGATTCACTCTGACAAAAACATTAGCCACATAATTCACTCTGACCAAAACATTAGCAGCATGATTCACTTTGACCAAAGCATTAGCCACATGTTTCACTCTGACCAAACATTATCCATGTGATTCACTCTGACCAAAACATTAGCCACATGATTCACTCTGATCAAAACATTAGCCACATGATTCACTTTGACAACCATTAGCCCCATGATTCACTCTGAACCAAACATTAGCCACATAATTCACTCTGACCAAAATATTAGCCGCATGATTCACTTTGACAAACATTAGCCCCATGATTCACTCTGACCCAAACATTAGCCCATGATTCACTCTGACCAAAACATTAGCCGCATGATTCACTTTGACAAACATTAGCCCCATGATTCACTCTGACCAAAACATTAGCCACTTGATTCACTCTGACCAAACATTAGCCGCATGATTCATTAGATTACATTCTTTTCAGATCTCCATCAGTCCAACAGTTTTCATCCTTTCTTAAATGTACTTGATACCAATGTTTGTGTGCATGATAATATCTCAGCCAAGTTCGATAATCAGCCACATCGCCCCAGGCACTAAGGACTCAAAGCCCTTGAATTATCCAAAAACTGATTTTTAGCCCATCTGAGCACAAAGTGCTCAAAGGGTGAGCTACTCAGGTCAGTCACTGTCCGGTGTCTGTCGTTGTCATTGTCAACAAGGTACTAAAACAACATTTTCTTTGGACTGCTAGGCAAATTTTAAACAAAATTGGCAGAAATTTTCCTGGGATATTCCTTTAACAAATTCCTTCAATTCATTGGAATATATGGAAAACTCTGGTTACCATGGCAACCCAAATATTAAAACTGGAATACTTATAAATCTTGTCAGATAGCACTGGCTGGATTTGGAAATAGATTTTACAGAAATGTACCTTGAGTGACCCTCTACCAAATTCCTTCAAATAAATTTGATAAACATGGCCGCCAGGGGGTCGGGGTATTTTCCTTATATAGCTATATAGCTTTAGTTACATTTAGCATGGAAAGATTTTTAAATAACTTAGCAAGATGATAAGCATTATGAGACAGTGGGTCACGCGCAAGAACTATGTCGTTAGGTCATAGGTCAAGGTCACACTTAAAGGTCAAATGTCAAATATAAGAAATAAAGCCATTGACTTTGTCAGGAGCATTATATTTTCCAGCATGGATGGATTTTCAAATAACTTAGCAGAAGTAATAAGCATTATAAGACGGTGTGTTGTATGCATGAACCAGGACTCTAGGTCCTCAAACTCGTAGACAATTATTATTATATAATTACAGTTGCAATTTACTAGTAGCGCATGTGTGTACATTCAAATGAAATAAATTACTACCATGTGATAAGCAGTATACAGAATTTGTTGCAATTATTATTTTTTCATTCAATTCCAGGATGCTGAAGATGGTGTTGGCGCCATTGTCATATGATGAGGGAATTGTTTGCAATGGATATCACACGATGAGGGAATTGGTTGCCTAGGATATCACATGATGAGGAAATTGGATGCCTAGGAGATCACATGATAAGTGAATTGGTTCCCCTGGACATCACATGATAAGGGCATAGGTTGACATGGAAATAACATAATAAGGGAATTGATTGCCATGAAAACATCAATGATGGGCAATTAGTACATTCAAGATCACACGATACATAATTGGGTTGCCATGGGCATTACTTGACGGGAATTGATTGCCAGGTGCATCACGAAATAGGAACCGGTTGCCATGCACATAGCACACAAAAGGAAACATTTGCTATAAAAATTCAATTTAAGGGCATTTGTTGTAATACACATAGGGTTTCCGTATTGCCATGGAAATGACATAGTGCAGGTAGTCGTTATCATGTGGAGCACATAAGGCTAATAAGGTGTCCAACTTGTGTTGCTATGGATACCACCTGATGAGGGAAGTTGTGCAGCCTGTGTAAGGCCCCTTGGTTACACATCGAGTCATCTATATATGTGAACTGGTCACCATTTTAATCACATTTTTCAGTTATAGAAGAACAGAAATCACAAATTTCGTTAAAGTAAACAGTTCTATTTGCATATAGCTTTTTTTGACTCTCCTCTGCATACAATCACAGCTATATATATATTATGCAGAGTTTTACAGTTATACAAACTAACAATGTCTGTGAAATGTTTTACTGGTATGTGTTTGTCTGTTTGCTATTATTTTGTTGTTGTTTGTCGTTGTTTTTTTCTTGTTGCTGTTGTTGTTTTTATTTATTCCTGGCATATCTGCCCATCTTTTACCCAAGCGTGACTCCTGTAGTATTCGTTTTAAGTTCTGCTTAAAGCACCCATATAAGCACGACTAGACTGTAACCTTTCGTCCTCGTGACGTAAACATTAAACCATTGCAGGTTACAATATACTCATTTCAATGCTTATGAAATTCAATGTAAAAGCGATCACTTTTTACCGGCTACTCTGAAGCTGAATGTAACCCGCCTCCGCGCAAGTGTCATACTGTAGTCTGAAATCGTTAAACAACAGTGATTTGTTAGTGTACACCAATGCTTACACTACCAACATGTCCAAAACCGAAATATAAAAGCAAGTGTCTAAGCCTAAAAACGGGTCTTTCGAGTAAAACTTGTTGATTTATTTAGATAGTATACACCTCCACAGCTTATTGTATGTGTACCGTGACCAGTAAACGTAATATGCACGTTTAAACTTTTGAGAAATGAACTACTATGCATTTAGTCATTCTGGCAGATGTTATCCTAATAAAACGTTCACGATGCTTCAAATGTTGGTTCTCGTTTTGGAAATGTTCTCGAGCAATCCGATTAAAATCGGCTCCTCAATACGATATTCGTTAGGATCTGAGGTCGACCGACAGAAGGTCATCTCGGGATGACCTCTCATCCAAGAGTCTTGCTTTCATGTTCATGAAACTG
Source organism: Congeria kusceri (assembly GCA_027627225.1). Lineage (NCBI taxonomy): Eukaryota > Metazoa > Mollusca > Bivalvia > Myida > Dreissenidae > Congeria > Congeria kusceri. The sequence continues at coordinate 54,321,225 of CM051029.1, forward strand.
ACGTTGATAATACAAATTTCGCAGTGCGACAGGTATTAATCGCAATTTTATCATTCAGAGTTCATTATTTAATTTGGATAGGTCTCCCATGTGTTGATTTACTTGGTCACCAACAGTCAACGAAATACATGTAGAAGTTCTTTACTAACTGTTTAATATACATGTAGGTGAACATGATGAAGCAGGATACTGATAGGCAGAAATATAAATTACCATTTGAAAATCCGAAAAAATACTTAATATAATATTGTATATGTCGTCATATGATTCTTACGTTAGGAAGATTGCGCACTTAAGTCAGATAGGTTCACGAAGACCACTTTGATTGGCCCTCTATAGAAAACTGGACATGTCTCGAGGCGTTTTCTAAATTCAGCAAAGCAAGTAACAAGTAGAATTACTTCCGAGCGTGTCCTACATTTGGAGACAAGAAATAAATATTCTCTCCAAATATTCAGGTAATCAAAGAGGTCATAATATATGTAGGTGTCGTATACTATACTATTTACAATTTGATACGGGCCACTTGCAAAATGTCGTGTTTCTTCCGAGATCTGAATTTTGAAATGTAAGACAATGTTCGGAGTACTGTAAAAGAATCAAAGAGAAACTTAAAGCAATTTAAAATATATATATATATATATAGAACACTATAAAGCAAGTTATCCTTGCCAAATTTTGAGTAGTATACTGTATACATCTTTTTTCTACCAAAATACTGAATTTGACGTACACGCTGGGCAGTGTGATGTGAATATGGACAACCTGAAAACTTATTTATAAAGGTATTTTGTTTTAAATGTCCTATTCACGGACAACTGGCATATTGTAAAAACGATTAAAGGGCATCTTGTTCGTTCACTCCGCGGACGGGTTTTCAACATTTTGTGATCCTTATATCATGGTCTGGTATTCACAAAGCTCTTTAGGACAATTTATCAAGCTGTACCCTAGTGAATTTTTCATATCAAATTTTCTTTGTGGAATGCAATGAATTGTCCACCAAAGAGTAAACTATAAGATATAATTTTTAATATTTACTTGTTTATAACATTTTAATTGTCAAGAGTCTAAAATATATAACGCGAAACAGCAAAAAACTTGAGGTATTACATGTATATAAGAAATTAAGTTTTTCGCTCGACTATTCGAAGAATAGGTGAGCTTTCCAACTCGACCCGGCGTCCGCATCTGAATTGGTTCATTTTTTTTATTCAAGGTCTTGTAACTTCAAAACTACACAAGTTATTCACTTGAAACTATTCCTTCGTCATTAACTCCAGTATCAGTGTCAACATTCCCCATAACTCTGTTTTGTATTTTGACAGAGTTATGCCCTATTTCACATAGATATTTCTGGTTAAAATTTATATTCAAATGTTTTGTAACTTAAGTTATTCGCTTGAAACTTGGAATATACCATTGTCATCAACTCCAGTATCAGGTGCTATATTCCCATAACTCTGTTTTGTATTTTGACAGAGTTATGCCTCCTTTTTACATAGATTTTCTGGTTTCTGGTTGACGTATCCTGTCAAGTGTATAGGTAAACCGTGTTGTGTTGACGCATCCTACGAAGTGTAAAGGTACACCTGGTTACGTGGACGACTTCTGCCAAGTGTATAGGTACACCGTGTTGTGTTGGCGTATCCTGTTATGTGTATAGGTGCAGCGTGTTACGTTGACGTACCCTGTCAAGTGTGTAGGTACACCGTGTTATGTTGACGTATCTTGCCTAGTGTATAGGTACAGCGTGTTACGTTGACGTATCCTGCCAAGTACAATGTATACAGGTACAACTTGTTATGTTGACGTACCCTGCCAAGTGTATAGATACACCATGTTACGTTGACGTATCCTGCCAAGTGTATAGTTACACCGTGTTATGTTGACGCATCATGTAAGGTGTATGATTATCATGTAAAGGTGTACAGGTACAGCGTGTTACGTTGACGTTTCCTGTCAAGTGTTTATGTATACCATTTTCGTTCACGCATCGTGCCAAGTGTATATGTACACCGTGTTATGTTGACGTATCCTGTCAAGTGTATAGGTACACCGTGTTACGTTGACGTATCCTGTCATCCTGTCGAGTTTATAGGTAAACCGTGTTAAGTTAACGCATCATGTAAGGTGTATAGGCACGCCATGTTACGTTTCCGTACATGTCAAGTGTATAGGTACACCATGTTACGTTGACGTATCCTGCCAGGTGTATAGGTACACCGTGTTATGTTTTATGTTGGCGTACCCTGTCAAGTGTAAAAGTATAGCGTGTTACGTTGACGTATCCAGCCAAGTGTGTAGGTACACAATGTTTCATTGACGTATCCTGCCAAGTGTATAGGTACATCGTGTTATGTTGACGTATCATGTCAAGGTATAGGTACACCGTGTTACGTTGACGTATCCTGTCAACTGTATAGGTACACCGTGTTAGGAGTCATGGATCAGCGCCGTTTATCACCTTTCTCAACGTTAACAATTCATACGCGAGATGAAGGGCAAAAATGTACGCCTATTGCTGCACTGTATACGATAAATAGGGGCGTCGTTTTGACGTCAAAGACGTCACCAGGTAGCTCACCTCGTGCAGGCAGCATCTCCCCTATGGCCCCTAACTGACTGCTAAATTTCATGGCTATCTAAATTGTGTGAAACTTTTGGAAATATAAAAGACGATGAATGGTCAACAATCTTCGAAATGCCATTGATAATAACACAAGATTCACACGTACAGTGGCTAGAGTATAGAATTATTCGCAGAATATTAGGAACTAACACACTTCTATTTAAAATAAAATATACTGATACTGACAAATGCACTTTCTGTAAAATGTGTACAGAAACTATAGTTCATAATTTGGGGATTGTGCAATTATCCACAAATTCATTATGGATCTTTTTAACTGTATACCAAATTGCAAGGATCTTCTTAACCGGGAATGTTTTATTCTTGGTTACAAGAAGAAATCAGATAAAATTCTGAATATGGTTTGCCTTATTACAAAAATTTTCATCTATAGCTGTAAAATGAAATTAAAAGCACCATCCGTCTCTTTAGTTAAACAATACTTTAAATACCAATACGAGGTTTTGCAGGAATTAAAATGCTATCAGAACGAACAAGAGGTCGACAAATGGAACATGTTTTTGCCAATCTTTACATAAGTAATAACCCACATAAACAAATGTGAATGAATATTATCTTTGCCTACAAACCTATCTCATTGTTCTTTTTGTTGTACGTTGTTGCAAATGCCTTGTTATTAATATACCCAAAATAGAAATAATGTCAAATTATGCTTTATGAATACGTTATTTATGTCTCTATTTGTGCACATGTCATTATTGTTGCATACCTTTCTTTGCAAAATACGATTATTGTAAGATGCGGAGGAGGATGCCCTCGACCTTCACGCACCTATTGATGAGGGAAATGAAGTTTTTACAATGGTAAAAAATAAATAAATTCATGGTTATATCTCTTAAACTTTCGCCAATAACCTGCAAAAACTGAGACAGCCTCGGCCTTAGGGCCCCTAACAGACTGCCAAGTTTTATGGTGATATCTCTTATACTTTTGCCAATAACCTGCAAAAACCGATGCTCTGTAGGCCTGCATAACGCTATTTTCATCCGAAAATTTCAAAGATCGTATACGCGTTTTTGCGTGTATTTGAGAAGACTATAAAGGACATATCCATGCAACTTGGCAGCGTGTTAAGGGTCATGGGGCCGCACCGTTTGGCACCTTACTCGACGTTAACAATTCATACGCGAGCTGAAGCCCACCAATGTACGCCTATTGATGCAATGTACGATAACTAGCAGTTAACGTCGTTATGACGTCCACCTCGTGCAGTCAGCCTCGGCGTCATAGCCCCTAACTGACTCCGAAATTTTATGGCAATATCTCTGATGCTTTTGGCAATAACCTGCAAAAACCAATGCTCCATAGGCCCATATAAGTCTTTTTAGGGCAGAAAATGTTCAAGTACGTATAAGCGTTTTTGCGTGTGTTTGAGAATAATATAAAGGACTTTAACATGCAACTTGGCAGCGTGTTGGGGGTCATGGATCACCACCATTTGGCACATTTCTCGACGTTAACAATTCATACGCAAGATGAAGCGCACCACTGTACGCCTATTGCTACACTGAATGCGATAAGTAGCGGCGCCGTTAATGTCGTTTTCTCGTCAATGACTTCACCAGTAAGACCACATCGTGCAGAAAGCCTCGGCTCCATGGCCCTTAACTGTATGCCAAGTTTTGTGGCGATATCTCTTATACTTTCGCCAATAACCTGCAAAAACCGATGCTCCATAGGCCCATATAAGGCATTTTCGTGCAGAACCTTTCTATGTCCGTATACGCGTTTTTGCGTGTGTTTGAGAATACTATAAAGGACTTATCCATGCAACTTGGCAGCGTGTTAAGAGTCATGGGGCCGCACCGTTTGGCACCTTTCTCGACGTTAACAATTTATACGCTAGCTGAAGCGCACCGATGTATGCCTATCGCTGCACTGTATATGATAAATAGCGGCGCCGTTATCGTCGTTTTGACGTCAATGACGTCACCAGGATACCCACCTCTTGCAGACAGCCTCAGCCCCATGGCCCCTAACTGACTGCCTAGTTTTGTGGCGATACTTTTTATACTTTTGCCAATAACCTGCAAAAACCGATGCTCCATACACCGATATAAGGCTCTTATATTTTCGCCAATAACCTGACAAAACCGTTCCTCCATAAGCCTATATAAGGCTCCTTCGGGCAGAAAATTTATAAGTTCCTATACGCGTTTTCACGCGTGTTTGAGAATACTATAAAGGACATACCCTTGCAACTTGGCAGTGTGTTAGGAGACAATGGGCTGCACCGTTTTGATCCTTTCACACGTTGACAATTCATACGCTAGCTGAAGCGCACCGATGTATGCCTATCGCTGCACTGTATACGACAAATAGTGGCGCCGTTAACGTCGTTTTGACATCAATGTCGTCACCAGGAGGCCCACCTCTTGCGTGCAGCCTCGGCCCTATGGCCAATTTTCGTGGAGATATCTCTCAAATTTTTGACAAATTCCTGCAAAAACCGACGCTCCATAGGTCCATATAAGGCTCTTTCGGGCAGAAAATTTCAAAGACCGTAAACGCGTTTTTGCGTGTGTTTGAGCATGCAATTTGGCAGCATGTTAGTGGTCGTGGGATCGCACCGTTTGCCAGCTTTTTCGACGTTAACAATTCAAAGTTTCATGGCGATAGCTTTTATATTTTCGCCAATTGCTGTACTGTATACTTTAAATAGGGATGCCGTTGACGTCGTTTTGACGTCAATAACGTCACCAGGAAGCTCACCTCGTGCAGGCAGTCTCGGCCCCAAGGACCCTAACAGACTGCCAAGTTTCATGGCGATAGTTCTTACACTTTCGCCAATACCGTGCACAAACTGATGTTCTACGGCCCTGTTTAAGGCAATTTTGGGCAGAAAAGACCGTTTACGCGTTTTTGCATGTTTGTGAGAATACTATAAATGACTTATCATTGACCCTTGGCAGGGTGTTAAGGGTCATGGGTACGCACCGTTTGGCACCTTTCTCCACATTAACAATTCATACGCAACCTGAAGCGCGCCGATGTACGCCTTTTGCTGTACTGTATACGTCGTTTTGACGTCAATTACATCACCAGGAAGCTCACCTCGTGCAGGCAGTCTCGGCCCCATGGACCCTAACAGACTGACAAGTTTCATGGCGATAGCTCCTATTTTTTCGCCAATAACATGCAAAAACCGATGGTCTACGGCCAGTATAAAGCAATTTTGGGCAGAAAAAAAAGTCCGTATCTGCGTTTTTGCTGCATGTTTGTGAGAATACTATAAAGGACTTATCATTGACCCTTTGCAGGATGTTAGGGGTCATAGGGACGTATGATTTGGCTCTTCTCTCCACATTAGCAATTACTACGCGACCTGAAGCGCGATAAGGTACACCTATTGCTGTACTGTATACGTGAAATAGGGCTGCCGTTGACGTCGTTTTGACGTCAATTACGTCACCATGAAGCTCTACTCATGCAGGCAGTCTCGGCCCTATGGACCATAACTGACTGCTATGTTTCATGGTGAGAGCTCTTATACTTTCGCCAATAATATGCACAAACCAATGCTCTACGGGCCTGTATAAGGCAATTTTGGTCAGACAATTTCTTAATCCGTATACGCGTTTTTGTGTGTTTGTGAGAATACTATAAAGGACTTATCATTGACCCTTTGCATGATGTTAGGGATCATGGGGACGCACCGCTTGGCTCCTTGCTCCACATTAGCAATTCATACGCGACCTGAAGCGCACCAATGTACGCCTATTGCTGTACTGTATACGTTAAATAGGGCTGCCACTGACGTCGTTTTGACGCCAATTACGTCACCAGGAAGCTCACCTCGTGTAGGCAGTCTTGGCTCCATTGAACCTAACAAACTGCCATGTTTCATGGCGATAGCTCTTATACTTTCGCCAATAACGTGCAAAACCGATGCTCAACGGTTTTGTTGAAAACAATTTTGGGCAGAAAAAGTCCATATAGGAGTTTTTGCATGGTTGTGAGAATGCTATAAACGACTTATTATTGACACTTGGCAGAGTGTTAAGGGTCATGGGTACGCACCGTTTGACACCATTCTCCACATTAGCAATTCATACGCGACCTGAAACGCACCAATGTAATGGTTTATTCAATATACAATAGACATACAGTCCGTGAGTATACATGATATACAAAAGTAAATAAATACATACACGGTGGTCATCTGTATACTACAATTAATTATAAGTAAATTACTAGCTGTTATAATACATTTCACAATAATAATACTATCAATATTATAATAAGTAATATATAATATAATATTATATAATAAATCAAAATACAGTGCATTAGGTAAAGCGAGAAGTCAAGTGTGCAAAGCAAGAAATGTTAATCGTACTAATATTTATACATATTTCTTTCAGTAAATGCTTTATGAACATACATAGCTAGGTTTCTGTTAACAATTGCATTGTCAGACTGCATTAATTCTATATATTTTGGTACATTAGGTCTTTTCCAGTAATACTGTTTGATATACAATTTTCTAATATCAGTATATAGTGAACATTCTAGTATAAAATGAAACTCATCTTCAATAACATTACAATGCTGACATTTTCTTTCTTGGAAAGGTATTGGTTCAGGTTTATGCCATCTACCTGATTCCACTTCTAGCCTGTGTGAAGAAACTCTTAATTTACAAAGATTATATCTAAATTTATTAATACTGACATGTTTTAAGTAAGGTTGAAATTCAAATTTACAAAACGTATTGTAATTTTTTGCTCTTGATGAATTATTTAGTTCTGTCATCCAGTTTTGTATAAAAGCATCAGTTATTCTAGATTTAACTAAACATAAGAAACACTTTTCATCACCTACACCTTGGTTAATCCATGAATAATGTAAACCTAAAGATTGTAAAAGATTACATACAGATTTTGCCCATGAGTGGGTATTTGGTCTACTCATTAAAGTGCTATACATATGTAAATACATACACTTAACGTATTTGTGCTCCTCTAACTTAATAATTTTTAACCAATATCTTATAACATTAACAGCTCTTTTGGTTATCAAGGATGTTCTACCAAGTTCTCCATATACACAATTATTTTGGGTTTGGATTTTCACACCTAATAACCTTTTACAAAAATTTAATTGAACCCTCTCTAATGTCATAGACTCATTTAAGCCCCAGACCTCTGATCCATAGTTTAAAATAGGTAAAACGAGCTGATCAAATAATTGTAGCTTGTTTTGTATAGAGATTAAAGGGAAGTTAATTAAGTATGAATTTAATTGAAAAACAGCTTTTGAAGCTTGACCTGCAAGTGTGTCGAAAGTACTTGCAAATGATCCACCTGTAGTAAAAACTATTCCCAAATATGAAAAGGTTTTAACAATTTCTAATTCCTGGCCTTTATATAAAAACTTAATATTTCTCTTTAACTGACCCCCTTTTTTGAATATCATGACTTTGGTTTTAGCTGAGTTTACACATAGTTTCCATCTTTCACAGTATTCTTCTAACAAACATAAGCCTTTCTGCAATTCTTCTTCAGATTCACACATAATTACAATATCATCTGCATATAAAAGCAAAAACAATTTCAACATACCAATATCAATACCATTAAAGCCATTTAACATATAATGTTCTTCTAAGTCATTCAGATAAAAGGAAAATAATAGCGGTGATAAAGACTCACCCTGTCTAACTCCTAAAAAACAAGAGAATTCTTCATTACTTATTGTATTACCCAATTTAATTCTTGATTTAACATTTGTATACATTGACTTAATAACATTAATAATATTTCCTCGAACGCCTAGCTTCAACAATTTGTACCAAATGATATCTCTTACCAAATAATCGAATGCTTTAGTAAAGTCAATAAATACAGCATACAATCTCTTTTTTTCATTTAAAATATGATTAATGATACCATGTAATACAAATATATTATCAATAGTTCCCATATTTTGCCTAAATCCTGCTTGTGCCTCTATATACACATGATACTTTTCAGCCCAACTGTTCAACCTATTATTAATTACTTTGGTAAACAATTTTCCAAAAGTACTTAATAATGTTATCCCCCTGTAGTTATTTACATCATCCTTATTACCCTTTTTATGTAAAGGCACAATAAAACCCTCACACCAAATTTCTGGGAAATATCCACACTCAAACAGTTTATTAAACAAGGTACACACAACTTTTAAGAAGCTATTACTATAAATACCAAATTTAAAAAACTCATTAATTAGGTAATCAGGTCCAGCAGATTTACCATTGTGTATTTGTTTACATGCATTAAAAATTTCCTGGTCAGTAAATGGTATATTTAACTCATTAAACATAATATTCAGTTCCCCATTTAAATATCTTTCCTGAAAGTACAAAATATCTTCATCAGGCTGGTAAAATGTAGAATTTGGGTCATTTATTGATTTAAAGTAGTTTAAAAACTCCTTACTTGTTATGTTTTGCTTATCATGTTTTACACTAGTATTCTTTAACAATTTCCAGTATAATTTTGCATTATTTAGCCTGGCATTTTCTAGTCTTTGTGATTGATTTTTATCATAAACATATTTCTTTTTTCTAATAGTGCTTTTATAACAACTTCTAGCTTTTACCATATTTTCTCTATTTTCATTTGAAGGAAAATTTCTGTACATATTCATGTTTTTATAATAACTTTGTCTTAAATTTTTACATTCAGCATCCATGTAAACAGCATCTTTATTGATAAAACATGCATTATCCACACAACTCTTTTTGAATAATGGTGAGCTAACATTTTTAATAATATCACAAAAAGTGCTTAAATAAGTGTCCAATTCATTAATATTTCCAGTCTCGACAATATTAACACAAAGTGTTTCAAATGTATTTTTTATGTTGTCACAGTTTAATGCATCAATATATTCATTTTTTTTGTCATTATCCCATTTATAGATGTATGGTAATTTATTGACATCATTTTCAAAATAATATTCATCATTTAACTGTGTGTGATCTTCACAAACATTTATACCAGTTATAGTTGTACATTTAAGACTAAGACTAACTATACAATGATCAGATAAAATATTAGGATCTAATATTTCAAAAGTTTGGACATAAGGAAACATATTGCTTTTGATAAGTACAAGATCTATAGTGCTACAACCCTGTGAACTTACAAACGTGTGCTTACCAATATTACTATCCGCACCTAATCTACCATTCAATATTCTTAGACCTGTCATTTTACAGAAATCCAATAAAAACTTCCCATTTTCATTAACAGTCTTATCCAAATTACATCTTGGTAGGCAACTATCCTGAACATAATCATCTGGTAACATATTTTCCACAACATCATGTACATTGTCATACGAAACAAAATCTGGCCTATCACCTACTCGGGCATTAAAATCACCACATATAAAGAATTCACATGACTCACTATAGACATTATTGAAGTAAAGAATATCATCTGTTATTAATGTACGCCTATTGATGTACTATATTCGTTAAATAGGGCTGCCTTTGACGTCGTTTTGACGTCAGTTACGTCAATAGGAAGCTCACCTCGTGCAGGCATTTTTGGCCCCATCGACCCTAACAGTCTGCCAAGTTTCATGGCGATAGCTCTTCTACTTTCGCCAATAACATGCAAAAAACAATTCTCTACGGGCCAGTTAAAGGAAATTTTGGGCAGAAAGTTTCGTATTCGCGTTTTGGTTGCGTGTTTGTGCGAATACTATGAACGACTTATCATTGTTCCTTGGCTGGTTGTTAGGCGACATGGCGTCGCACCGTTTGGCACCTTTCTCCGCAGCAACAATTCATTCGCGACTTGAAGCGCACCAATGTACGCCTATTGCTGTACTGTTTACGTTAAATAGGGCTGACGTTGACGTCGTTTTGACGTCAATTACGGCACCAGGAAGCTCAACTCGTGCAGTCAATCTCGGCCCCATGAGCCCTAACAGATTGCCAAGTTCATGGCTATAGCTCTTATACTTTCGCCAATAACATGTAAAAACCAATGCTGTACGGATAGCTCTTATACTTCCGCCAATTACATGCAAACAACCGATGCTCTACGGGCCTGTATTGGGCGATTTTATTGACCTGGCACTCATGAATTTTCCGTTTAATTTCGTAAATCTATTTTAAGCTACTAACTCATCTAGAAGACGTAGATGCGAATATGTATCGATTAAATCTTTACTCCGGTATAGTTGATACTGTAGTGCAGTGGTAAGCACGCAAATTTTGTAAGCGTGATGTTTTAGGTTCAAATCCCAGAACAGGTACTTAATTAATTTAATTTATTTAATGGATAATTTTGCTGGCGTCATGGCACGTAATCTCATCATCAACCTCGAATCTGACACAGAAGAGATATGCGCCGATACTTTTAGCGAAACAGAGTCGTTGTGAATGCATTTTCTCTAGATAAAGTAAATTAACTAATTAAAATAAAACAAATGAAAAAGGGCAACACTGATAAAATAAAGAAAAACTTCACGAGAATAAGTGATGTTGAAGTAAAAGAAAATAAGAACAAATAAAGATTTTGGCTGGATTCGAACCACAGGTATTGTGATTCAAAGTCTAAAACACTAGCCACCGCGCCATTCTCCCTGACACTTGTTGATGGGTTTTTCTGTTATATGGCTATGAAATCCGTGCTTTACACGCTAGATAAATATTTAGCCGATATTCATAAAACAGCCGAGCGCTACCGGAGAACAATGAGTGCCACATTGTGTGGCCTTTTGTTGCCGTTTCTAAGGATATAACGATAAACAGTTTTCTGATAGCATAATATGCTATAAGTCAAGTGATAAATAGGATATATGTGGTTTGTGTGGCCTTTTGTTGCGCTTTCTAAGGATATAACGATAAACAGTTTTCTGATATAATAATATGCTGTAAGTCAAGTGATAAACATGATAGCGGTCGTATGATGGCCTTTTGTTGCCCTTTCTACGGATATAGCAATATAAACAATTTTCTGATATAATAATATGCTAGAAGTCAAGTGATAAACATGATAGCGGTCGTATGAGTGGCATTTTGTTGTCCTTTTATATATAACGATAAACACTTTATCTACAAAAAATATGTATTATAAGTCAAGTGGTTAAACTATGCTATAAGTCAAGTGATAAACATAATTATGGTGGTATGAGTGGCCTTGTGTTGTCCTTTCAAAGGATTGCACGATTAACAATACAATTCTAATTTAAACGTATATTATATTAGTATACTGATATACATGTACAGGAAACGGCTGTATGAGCAATATTTTGTTCCCCTTTCGATGGATAATATAAAAATGGACAAGTAAAGTGATACATAGGATAACGTTGGTATGAGTGGTCTTTATAACTCCGTAAAGTTTAACTGTACATAATATGCCGTTAGAATACATATGCTTAAAATCATGCGACGAGAGAAAACTCGGTTAGGGTTAGGGTTTACAGAAAACCTACGGCCAACTATTTTTATTGATTAGAAATTTGATAACGGCTTACTTATAATCATATATCACGTGTAACTCATTTTCTTTGTGCATTGTAACAAATCTAACGAAATGTTGTTGTTACATTCACTTTAAAACATTCTAATACGTTTCATTTTAAATTATCTTCAAACTGCAATGTATACGTCGATCTTTGCAAGCTTGGTCAAATATAAGATATTACTTGATAAACAAGTATTCTATCGGTTACCTAGGTAACACAGGCGGGTGCACGGACCAGGAGAAGCACTGCGCCGTCTGGGCGCGTCACGGGTTCTGTGAGGACAACGCCAACACGGCCCTGAGGATCTGTAAGAAGTCCTGCAACGTCTGCAACGTCGAAACCAACGGTATGTTGACCCCAGACCTGGGGTCGTATTCCTAAAACATCTCAAGTTTATCGTAACATATTGTCACTTTAGTTAAGAATTATAAATATTCCATAATTAAATTTACCAATTTATTCGTGAATCCTTTTACAGTAACACAAACAAATGCTAATAACATAATTATTAAGCCAAAAAAAGAAATAAGCATATTGTAATGTGAACAATAAATAACTAAATAAATGCATGGATAAATTAAAGGTAAAGGATAAAAAAATATTACTCAAGATGTTTTTTTTATAATGAATCTTAGTTGAACATTAAGATAAATTTTTAATTTAGAATTTAATATTTTGCTTTTCTGACAAAGAAATACATTGTTTGGTAGATTTTGACACAGAAGTTGCATTATAACTCTGAGTGTAATGATACTGAGTACAAATCTTATATGACTTTTTATCCAAAATGCCGTCTAGGTGCTAAACGACAAATTTTTCATAAATACACTAAGTATTGGACAAATCATACCATTTCATTTGCAACTAGAGTATCTCGTGTGTGAATTTCCCCATATGTTATACGTGTATATAAAATGACGCATTTTCTGGACATCGCTTCCGGTACTGCCACTAAGGGTTTTTTGACATGTGAGCACATGGACAATCCAAGGGCTCTAGCTGTATTTTTTAAATTTCACCCCTCTGATCATCTTCCATATGTTTCATAATCGTTGTATCTACGTTATGTTTTTATACGATGATAATTTCAGTATCAATTGTCCCTCGAAATTAGTATCCCCCTTTAATAAGTATCTCCCACGGGGAATGATCCCTTCCCTAATACGACGATGTTCAATAGACCTTTCCAGGTTTTGTCACTTACAGTTTATACTCCTCCCCAGCCATTGTCAACGGAATCATTTCTATTAATCGAACATCACGAACACAAACCGTTTTGTGTAATCATCTTAACCGTTCAACATATGATATCGGAGTACAATGATTTGATAAAATTCCAGATTAATTTGTATATGACTGACATTTTGTTGAAACGTCTGTTATTTCCACAGAGTGTAAGGACAAACATCAGCTATGCGGAGTGTGGGCACGTGGGGGTCAGAGTCAATGCAACAGCGGCTACATGTCAGAAGTCCTGCAACGTCTACTAGTTCCAGTGGGACACAAGGGCGTAAATTACCTCGACACCAGTCTCGAGATTTGTATATACTGTATGCCACTATTGTTTTGTATTTTACACGCATTGTATGCACATTAAACCAAACAAAACGAACATTGTTTTATTAGTCATATGTTAATAGGCTATGTTAATAAATAGAAATACATGATTAATTATACGTTTAAGCATGGTTTGATTATAAAAAATTTATTTTTGTTGTTCTTGGCACATAAATTTTTAAAGCCCTATAGTGTTACTGTGGGCAACAGTTTTATAATATCAACAAATCATGAAACATCATTTTGTATCATCATCTCTTGCTGATGGGTCTGCGATTTCATATAGGTTATTTTCTGTCCATATCGTTATTATATACGAACATGTTTAATTTTCTGTAGGCTTAGAAGTGACACACGAATAATACATCTCATTGTTGTTGAAAAGGTCCAATGCATATACTTGAAATATTAAGCATTTCAAACTTCAAACGCAAAAATTAGGATAAACATGCATGAAACGATGACATAATTACTGAAGTTTACGTTATTTGCTATGCAACAATACGTAGATTGTGAAAGAAAAACCTATGGACGCTGAAAGCCGCAAAGAGATATGTTACTTGTTATTGTATTGCTATCCACTTACAATGTGAGTTCCTTTTGCATACAAATATATATATATTTTCATTGCACAACGAAATTGTCTAAGCAATGGATTCATCTCGTCATATAAAGTATTTTGTTTACGAATGTCACAATAATTTAAGCACTTTTGTATGTTCAGATATTTCGTTTGCAATTACAATTCAAACCAATCAACGAAAATGTACATAGTGTAATAATAAACTTTTAAACCAAAAACAGACTGTGTTTGTATTGTCTTTGCGACGCTTTTAATTTAAATGTTTGTTGGTTGTATTTGCGTTTTGTATGCCCCCACTGTCAGAGAGGGGGGGGGGGGGGCTTATATAGATTAGTCCCGTCCGTCCCGTCCGTTCTTTACGTCCGTTCTTCGGATTTTTGTGTCGCGCGTAACTCAAAAAGTATAACTCCTTCAGTGATGAAACTTTATAAACGTATTATTCAGCATGAGAACTTGTGCACCCGGGTATTTTAGTTCAACATCAGTGGAGTTATGGCCCTTTTTGGCAAAAAATGACGTTTTTGGGTTTGTGTCGCGTGTAACTCGAAAAGTATAACTGCTAGAGTAATAGCACTTTATAAACATTTTCATAAGCATGTGTACCTGTGCACTGGATACTATGGGGTTTATTCCGACATCAGCAGAGTTATGGCCCTTTTTTAGCAAAACAGGACATTTTTGTACTTGTTTCGCATGTAACTCAAAAAGTATAACTGCTATAATGATGAAACTTTATAATCAAATTCATCACCATGTAAAGTTGTAACCGATAGAATACTTGTTTATCAAGTAATAGCTTATATTTGACCAAGCTTGCAAAGATCGACGTATACATTGCAGTTTGAAGATAATTTAAAATGAAACGTATTAGAATGTTTTAAAGTGAATGCAACAACAACATTTCGTTAGATTTGTTACAATGCACAAACAAAATGAGTTACACGTGATATATGATAATAAGTAAGCCGTTATAAAATTTCTAATCAATAAAAATAGTTGGCCGTAGGTTTTCTGTAAACCCTAACCCTAACCGAGTTTTCTTTCGTCGCATGATTTTAAGCATATGTATTCTAACGGCATATTATGTACAGTTAAACTTTACGGAGTTATAAAGATCACTCATACCAACGTTATCCTATGTATCACTTTACTTGTCCATTTGAATATTGTTAATCGTTATATCCATCGAAAGGGGAAAAAAATATTGCTCATACAGCCGTTTCCTATACATGTATATCAGTATACTAATATAATATACGTTTAAATTAGAATTGTATTGTTAATCGTGCAATCCTTTGAAAGGACAACACAAGGCCACTCATACCACCATCATTATGTTTATCACTTGACTTATAGCATAGTTTAACCACTTGACTTATAATACATATTTTTTGTAGACAAACTGTTTATCGTTATATATAAAAGGACAACAAAAGGCCACTCATCGACCGCTATCATGTTTATCACTTGACTTCTAGCATATTATTATATCAGAAAATAGTTTATATTGTTATATCCTTAGAAAGGGCAACAAAAGGCCATCATACGACAGCTATCATGTTTATCACTTGACTTACAGCATATTATTATATAAGAAAACTGTTTATCGTTATATCCTTAGAAAGCGCAACAAGAGGCCACACAAACCACAGATATCCTATGTATCACTTGACTTATAGCATATTATGCTATCAGAAAACTGTTTATCGTTATATCCTTAGAAAGGGCAACAAAAGGCCACACAATGTGGCACTCATTATTCTCCGGTAGCGCTCGGCTGTTTTATTTATATCGGCTAAATATTTATCTAGCGTGTAAAGCACGGATTTCATAGCCATATAACAGAAAAACCCATCAACAAGTGTCAGGGAGAATGGCGCGGTGGCTAGTGTTTTAGTCTTTGAATCACAATACCTGTGGTTCGAATCCAGCCAAAATCTTTCTTTTTTCTTATTTTCTTTTACTTCAACATCACTTATTCTCGTGAAGTTTTTCTTTATTTTATCAGTGTTGCCCATTTTCATTTGTTTTATTTTAATTAGTTAATTTACTTTATCTAGAGAAAATGCATTCACAACGATTCTGTTTCGCTAAAAGTATCGGCGCATATCTCTTCTGTGTCAGATTCGAGGTTGATGATGAGATTACGTGCCATGACGCCAGCAAAATTATCCATTAAATAAATTAAATTAATTAAGTCCCTGTTTGGGATTTGAACCTAAAACATCACGCTTACAAACTTTGCGTGCTTACCATTGCACAACAGTATCAACTATACCGGAGTAAAGATTTAATCGATACATATTCGCATCTACGTCTCCTAGCTGAGTTAGTAGCTTAAAATAGATTTACGAAATTAAACGGAAAATTCATGAGTGCCAGGTCAATAAAATCGCCCAATACAGGCCGTAGAGCATCGGTTTTTTGCATGTTATTGGCGAAAGTATAAGAGTTATCCGTTGAGCATTGGTTTTTGCATGTTATTGGCGAAAGTATAAGAGCTATAGCCATGAAACTTGGCAATCTGTTAGGGTTCATGGGGCCTAGACTGCCTGCACGAGTTGAGCTTCCTGCTATAAAATTGCCTTATACAGGCCCGTAGAGCATTGGTTTGTGCATGTTATTGGCGAAAGTATAAGAGCTCTCACCATGAAACATTGCCGTCTGTTAGGGTCCATAGGGCCGAGACTGCCTGCATGAGTAGAGCTTCCTGGTGACGTCAACGGCAGCCCTATTTCATGTATACAGTACAGCAATAGGTGTACCTTATCGCGCTTCAGGTCGCGTAGTAATTGCTAATGTGGAGAGAGGAGCCAAATCATACCAAGTTGTATGAATAAGTCATTTATAGTATGCTCAAACACACGCAAAAACGCGTTTACGGTCTTTGAAATTTTCTGTCCGAAAGAGCCTTATATGGACCTATGGAGCGTAGGTTTTTGCAGGAATTTGTAAAAAATTTGAGAGATATCGCCACGAAAATGGGCCATAGGGCCGAGGCTGCACGCAAGAGGTGGGCCTCCTGGTGACGACATTGATGTCAAAACGACGTTAACGGCGCCACTATTTGTCGCATACAGTGCAGCGATAGGCATACATCGGTGCGCTTCAGCTAGCGTATGAATTGTCAACGTTGTGAAAGGATCAAAACGGTGCGGCCCATTGTCCCCTAACACACTGCCAAGTTGCAAGGGTATGTCCTTTATAGTATTCGCAAACACGCGTAAAAACGCGTATAGGAACTTATAAATTTTCTGCCCGAAGGAGCCTTATATAGCCTTAACGGCGCCGCTATTTATCATATACAGTGCAGCGATAGGCATACATCGGTGCGCTTCAGCTGCGTATAAATTGTTAACGTCGAGAAAGGTGCCAAACGGTGCGGTCCCATGACTCTTAACACGCTGCCAAGTTACATGGATAAGTCCTTTATAGTATTCTCAAACACACGCAAAAACGCGTATACGGACTTAGAAAGGTTCTGCACGAAAGTGCCTTATATGGACCTATGGAGCATCGGTTTTTGCAGGTTATTGGCGAAAGTATAAGAGATATCGCCACAAAACTTGGCATACAGTTAAGGGCCATGGGGCCGAGGCTGCCTGCACGATGTGGTCTTACTGGTGAAGTCATTGACGAGAAAACGACATTAACGGCGCCGCTACTTATCGCATACAGTGCAGCAATAGGCGTACAGTGGTGCGCTTCATCTTGCGTATGAATTGTTAACGTCGAGAAAGTTGCCAAACGGTGCTGATCTACGACCCCTAACACGCTGCCAAGTTGCGTGTATAAGTTCTTTATATTATTCTCAAACACACGCAAAAACGCTTATACGGACTTGGACATTTTCTGCCCGAAAGGGTCTTATATGGGCCTATGGAGCATTGGTTTTTGCAGGTTATTGCCAAAGTATCAGATATATCACCATAAAACCTGGCAGTCTGTTAGAGGCCCTAAGGCCGAGGCTGCCTCAGTTTTTGCAGGTTATTGGCGAAAGTTTGTTTTTTGTACCATTGTAAAAACTTCATTTCCCTCATCAATAGGTGCGTGAAGGTCGAAGGCATCCTCCTCCGCACCTTACATAATCGTATTTTGCAAAGAAAGGTATGGAACAATAATGACATGTGCACAAAACAGAGACATAAATAACGTATTCATAAAGCATCATTTGACATTTTTTCTATTTTGGGTATATTAATAACAAGGCATTTGCAACAACGAACAACAAAAAGAAACAATGAGATAGGTTTGTAGGTAAAGATAAGATTCATTCACATTTGTTTATTCGGGTTATTGCTTATGTAAAGATTGGCAAAAACATGTTCCATTTGTCGACCTCTTGTTCGTGCTGATAGCATTTCAATTCCTGCAAAACCTCGTATTCGTATTTAAAGTATTGTTTAACTAAAGAGACGGATGGTGCTTTTAATTTCATTTTACAACTATAGATGAACATTTTTGTAATAAGGCAAACCATATTCAGAATGTTATCTGATTTCTTCTTGTAACCAAGAATAAAACATTCCCGGTTAAGATCCTTGTAATTTGGTATACAGTTAAAAAGATCCGTAATGAATTTGTGGATAATTGGACAATCCCCAAAAATATGAACTATAGTTTCTGTACACATTTTACAGAAAGTGCATTTGTCAGTATCAGTATATTTTATTTTAAATAGAAGTGTGTTAGTTCCTAATATTCTGCGAATAATTCTATACTCTAGCCACTGTAGGTGTGAATCTTGTGTTATTATAAATGGCATTTCGAAGATTGTTGACCATTCATCGTCTTTTATATTTCCAAAAGTTTCACACAATTTAGATAGCCATGAAATTTAGCAGTCAGTTAGGGGCCATAGGGGCGATGCTGCCTGCACGAGGTGAGCTTCCTGGTGACGTCTTTGACGTCAAAACGACGCCCCTATTTATCGTATACAGTGCAGTAATAGGCGTACATTTTTGCCCTTCATCTCGCGTATGAATTGTTAACGTCGAGAAAGGTGATAAACGGTGCTGATCCATGACTCCTAACACGGTGTTCCTATACAGTTGACATGATACGTCAACGTAACACGGTGTACCTATACCTTGACATGATACGTCAACATAACACGATGTACCTATACACTTGGCAGGATACGTCAATGAAACATTGTGTACTTACACACTTGGCTGGATACGTCAACGTAACACGCTATACTTTTACACTTGACAGGGTACGCCAACATAAAACATAACACGGTGTACCTATACACCTGGCAGGATACGTCAACGTAACATGGTGTACCTATACACTTGACATGTACGGAAACGTAACATGGCGTACCTATACACCTTACATGATGCGTTAACTTAACACGGTGTACCTATAAACTCGACAGGATGACAGGATACGTCAACGTAACACGGTGTACCTATACACTTGACATGATACGTCAACATAACACGGTGTACATATACACTTGGCAGGATGCGTGAACGAAACATGGTATACATAAACACTTGACAGGAAACGTCAACGTAACACGCTGTACCTATACACCTTTACATGATAATCATACACCTTACATGATGCGTCAACATAACACGGTGTAACTATACACTTGGCAGGATACGTCAACGTAACATGGTGTATCTATACACTTGGCAGGGTACGTCCACATAACACGATGTACCTGTATACATTGTACTTGGCAGGAACGTCAACGTAACACGCTGTACCTATACACTAGGCAAGATACGCCAACATAACACGGTGTACCTACACACTTGACAGGGTATGTCAACGTAACACGCTGCACCTATACACATGACAGAACATAACACGGTGTACCTATACACTTGGCAGAAGTCGTCCACGTAACCAGGTGTACCTTTACACTTCGTAGGATACGTCCACACAATACGGTTTACCGATACACTTGACAGGACACGTCATCCAGAAACTAGAAAATCTATGTAAAAAGGAGGCATAACTCTGTCAAAATACAAAACAGAGTTATGGGAATATAGCACCTGATACTGGAGTTGATGACAATGGTATATTCCAAGTTTCAAGCGAATAACTTAAGTTACAAAACATTTGAATATAAACTTTAACCAGAATTATCTATGTGAAATAGGGGCATAACTCTGTCAAAATACAAAACAGAGTTATGGGGAATGTTGACACTGATACTAGAGTTAATGACGAAGGTATATTTTCAAGTGAATAACTTGTGTAGTTTTGAAGTTACAAGACCTTGAATAAATAAAATGAACCAATTCAGACGCGGACGCCGGGTCGAGTAGGAAAGCTCACCTATTCTTCGAATAGTCGAGCGAAAAACTTAATTTCTTATATACATGTAATACCTCAAGTTTTTTGCTGTTTCGCGTTATATATTTTAGACTCTTGACAATTAAAATGTTGTAAACAAGTAAATATTTAATATTATCTCTTATAGTGTACTCTTTTGTAGACAATTTATTGCATTCCACAAAGAAAATTTGATATGAAAAATTCACTAGGGTACAGTTTGTTAAAATTGTCCTAAAGAGCTTTGTGAATACCAGACCATGATATAAGGATCCCACGTTCACAAAATGTTGAAAACCCGTCCGCGGAGTGAACGAACAAGATGCCCTTTAATCGTTTTTTTACAATATTCACACTGCCCAGCGTGTACATCAAATTCAGTATTTTGGTAGAAAAAGAGATGTATACAGTATACTACTCAAAATTTGGCAAGGATATATAGTGTTATATATATATATATATATATATATATTTTTTTTTTTTTTAATTGCTTTAAGTTTGACTTTGATTCTTTTACAGTACTCCGAACATTGTCTTACATTTCAAATTCAGATCTCGGAAGAAACACGACATTTTGCAAGTGGCCCGTATCAAATTGTGAATAGTATAGTATACGACACCTACAGATATTATGACCTCTTTGAATACCTTAATATTTGGAAAGAATATTTATTTCTTGTCTCCAAATGTAGGACACGCTCGGAAGTAATTCTACTTGATACTTGCTTTACTGAATTTAGAAAACGCCTCGAGACATGTCCAGTTTTCTATAGAGGGCCAATCAAAGTGGTCTTCGTGAACCTATCTGACTTAAGTGCGCAATCTTCCTAAGGTAAGAATCATATGACGACATATACAATATTATATTAATTTTTCGGATTTTCAAATAGTAATTTATATTCCTGCCTATCAGTATCCTGCTTCATCATGTTCACCTACATGTATATTAAACAGTTAGTTATTTCGTTGACTGTTGGTGACCAAGTAAATCAAAACATGGGAAACCTATCCAAATTAAATAATGAACTCTGAATGATAAAAATGCGATTTATACCTGTCGCACTGCGAAATTTGTATTATCAACGTCAGTTTCATGAACATGAAAGCAAGACTCTTGGATGAGAGGTCATCCCGAGATGACCTTCTGTCGGTCGACCTCAGATCCTAAAAAATATCGTATTGAGCAGCCGATTTTAATCAGATTGCTCGAGAACATTTCCAAAACGAGAACCAACATTTAAAGCATCGTGAACGTTTCATTAGGATAACATCTGCCAGAATGACTAAATGCATAGTAGTTAATTTCTCAAAAGTTTAAACGTGCATTTTACGTTACTGGTCACGGTACGCATACAATAAGCTGTGGAGGTGTATACTATCTAAATAAATCAACAAGTTTTACTCGAAAGACCCGTTTTTAGTCTTAGACACTTGCTATTATATTTCGGTTTTGGACATGTTGGTAGTGTAAGCATTGGTGTGCACTAACAAATCACTGTTGTTTAACGATTTCAGACTACAGTATGACACTTGCGCGGAGGCGGGTTACATTCAGCTTCAGAGTAGCCGGTAAAAAGTGATCGCTTTTACATTGAATTTCATAAGCATTGAAATTAGTATATTGTAACCTGCAATGGTTTAATGTTTCCGTCATGAGGACGAAAGGTTACAGTCTAGTCGTGCTTACATGGGTGCTTTAAGCAGAACTTAAAACGAATACTTCTGGAGTCACGCTTGGGTAAAAGATGGGCGGATATGCCAGGAATATATAAAAACAACAACAGCAACAAGAAAAAAACGACAAAAAAAAATAAAATAATAGGAAACAGACAAACACATACCAGTAAAACATTTCACAGACATTGCTAACTCTGCATAATATATATATAGCTGTGATTGTACGTAGAGGAGAGTAAAAAAAGCTATATGCAAACAGAACTGTTTATTTTAACGAAAGTTGTGATTTATGTTCTTTTATAACTGAAAAATGTAATTAAAATGGTGACCAGTTCACCGATATAGATGACTCGATGTGTAACTAAGGGGCCTATACTGCTGTTGCCTTATGTGATCTCCATGGTAACACAGGCTGCACAACTTCCCTAATCAGGTGGTATCCATAGCAACACAGGTTGGACACCTTATTAGCCTTATGTGCTTCACATGATAACGACTACCTGCATCATGTCATTTCCATGGCAATACGGAAACCTTATGTGTATTACAACAAATGCCCTTAAATTGAATTTTTATAGCAAATGTTTCCTTTAGTGTGCTATGTGCATGGCAACCGGTTCCTATTTCGTGATGCCCCTGGCAATGAATTCCCGTCAAGTAATGCCCATGGCAACCCAATTATGTATCGTGTGATCTTGATTGTACTAATTTCCGCATCACTGATATTTTCATGGCAATCAATTCCCTTATTATGTTATTTGCATGGCTATTTCCTTATCATATGGTCTCCAAGGGAACCAATTTCCTTATCATGTGATCTCCTAGGCATCCAATTTCCTCATCATGTGATATCCTAGGCAACCAATTCCCTCATCATGTGATATCCATTGCAAACAATTCCCTCATCATGTGACAATGGCGCCAACACCATCTTCAGCATCCTGGAATTGAATTAAAAATTAATAATTGCAACAAATTCTTTATACTGCTTATCACATGGTAGCAATTTCTTTCATTTGAATGTACACACATGCGCTACTACTAAATTGCAACTGTAATTATATAATAATAATTGTCTACGAGTTTTAAGACCTAGAGACCTGGTTCTTGCATACAACACACCGTCTTATAATGCTTATTACTTCTGCTAAGTTATTTGAAAATCCATCCATGCTGGAAAATATAATGCTCCTGACAAAGTCAATGGCTTTATTTCTTATATTTGACATTTGACCTTTAAGTGTGCCTTGACCTATGACCTAACGACATAGTTCTTGCGCGTGACCCACTGTCTCATAATGCTTATCAGCTCTGCTAAATTATTTAAAAATCTTTCCATGCCAAATGTAACTAAAGCTATATAGCTATACAAGGAAAATACCTCGGTCCCCTGGCGGCCATGTTTTTTTTCAAAATTATTTGAAGGAATTTGGTAGAGGGTCACTCAAGGAACATTTCTGTAAAATCTATTCCCAAATCCAGCCAGTGCTATCTGACAAGATTTATAAGTATTCCAGTTTTTAAGCTTTGGGTTGCCATGGTAACCAGAGTTTTCCGTATATTCCCATGAATTGAAGGAATTTGTTAAAGGAATATCCCTCATGGAGATCTGAAAAGAATGTAATCTAATGAATCATGCGGCTAATGTTTGGTCAGAGTGAATCATGCGGCTAATGTTTGGTCAGAGTGAATCATGCGGCTAATGTTTTGGTCAGAGTGAATCATGTGGCTAATGTTTGGGTCAGAGTGAATCATGGGGCTAATGTTTGTCAAAGTGAATCATGCGGCTAATGTTTTGGTCAGAATGAATTATGTGGCTAATGTTTGGGTCAGAGTGAATAATGGGGCTAATGTTATCAAAGTGAATCATGTGGCTTATATTTTGGTCAGAGTGAATCATATGGCTAATGTTTTGGTCAGAGTGAATCACATGGATAATGTTTGGTCAGAGTGAAACATGTGGCTAATGCTTTGGTCAAAGTGAATCATGCTGCAAATGTTTTGGTCAGAGTGAATTATGTGGCTAATGTTTTTGTCAGAGTGAATCATGCGGCTAATGTTTGGTCAGAGTGAATCACATGGATACTGTTTGGTCAGAGTGAATCAAGTGGCTAATGTTTTGGTCAGAGTTAATCATGTGACTTATGTTTTGGTCAGAGTGAATCATGCGGCTAATGTTTTGGTCAGAGTGACTCATGTAAGCAAAGCCAGTCTTGTTTCTAAATAAATAACAAGAGGCCCAGGAGGGCCAGACACTTCACTAGACCAGAAGCAGCAGTATAACATTTTTTCAAAAAGAACCATCAGGCTGCTATATACCTTATTTGTGAATTTAATTTGAAATCCAGAAAGCGGTTTTCTATATAGCCTTTTACTTATTTATAAATTTAGCAAGTGATTACAGGCAAGAAGATTTTTGAAGATTTTTCCTTATATAACAGGCTCCGGTAAATGGATAGTCATTCCCAATGCCAAATGTTTTTTTGCCCAATTGGAAGAAAAAAATTCCCTTAAAAATACATAGAAAATGTGATCATAAGTTGTAAATCACGAACTTACTTGTATGGGTATAGATAAACACCATTAAAATAAAAAATTAAATATGTGTCTTAAATTTTTCCCAATTGCTAGTTTTCACGTCACGAAATTCCCAATTTGATGGGTACCGGACCCATTCCCAAAGCAGTGAAATAAATCGCAGTCATGTAAGGAAACAATTTGACCTAGTGACCTAGTTTTTGAAACCACATGATCCAGTTTCGAACTCATCCGATATATCATTAAAACAAATGTTCTGGGCAAGTTTCATAAAGATTTGGCAATAAATGTAGTCTATAGAGTGTCACAAGGTAAATGTTGACGATAAACTAGTAACAATGAACGACAGACAAAAGGCAATCACAAAAGCTCACCATCAGCATGTGTGCTCAGGTGAGCTAAAAACAATTAGCCCCAGGTGAGTCATTTTTATCCCATGGGAACCATTTTAACAACTTTGGTAAAGGACCATACAGCAATGCTACATACCAAATGTCAAACACATAGGCTTTTAAGTTTCCGACAAAAACAATTTTGAAGATTTATTTATATTTAAGTCCATACATGAGACCCAAGATGGCCCTGGGTAGCTCACCTGAGTTTAATGAATTATGATGACTTGTACAAAATGAATAGCATTTTAAGAGTAAAATGTTCACTACAGGCAACTACGATGGACCACTGACAGCCATGTTGTTGTTTTTTCAGTCAGTGGTTTTTTAGCCAGTGGTTTTTACACAGACATTGTTTTTCAAGTTTTCAGTATAGCCATATATTGCACTATCGATGTATAACACTGCAGATTTAAGCGGTATTTGTAAGGTACGTACAAATGCTACACAAACCTATGATTATTCTAAAAGGCTGTCCGGCTAGCGCAGTGGTTGGTACACGCGCTTCTCACCTCGGAGGCCCGGGTTCGCTTCCCACTCCCGGCGCATGTGAGTTTGGTTGGTGGTAACCATACCGGACAGGTGGAGTTTCCTCCGGGTACTCCGGTTTCCCCCCACAGCACAAGACCACACCAAAATTAAATATCTTTCAGTAAAAAATAAATAGCTGGAAATTGCAGCTATGATTCAAAATTCTTCCCAACTTTCGTGAGTCTCTAGTAAACTAATTAGGTAGCAGTGCTGGGACACACTCCGGGTCCTCACATAATGCAGCCTCAGGCGCGGAAGGACCTCATAAACTTCGAAATACACAGACACACACACAGATTATTCTAAAATTCTAAATCCAGCGTGTGGTTGCAGTTAAGATTTTCAAAGTTTTCAATATACTCTAATCATATAAATAATAAGGAAAAGTGCCCCAAACCCTGGTGGCCATTTTTTCACAAAAAACATATTTATTTGAAGGAAATTGGTTGAGGGTCACCCAATGAACATTTCTGTGAAATTGTTTTGAAATCCAGCTAGTGGTTTCACTCAAGACGATTTTTACATTTTTCAACATAGGCACATAAGGAAAACTGTCTGCCATGGCAGCCATGTTTTTATTTTTTGAAACCTTTTAAAATAGCCATATAAGAAAATTTGCCCCACCCACTGGTGGCTATGTTTGTTAACCAATCAACATGATTTGAAGGAATTTGGTAGAGGGTCACCCAAGGAACATGTTTTAAAGTTTTGAAGTTGTAATTTTTGCACATAAATATGGATTGTTTCTGAAATACATGTAGTAATGTGTCTGCTTCTTTCAAAGACAGACAAAATTAACTTAATTTACTCACATTTTAGCAATATATGTTATGAGTATAAAGTTAAAAATCAAGTGAAAAATCAGTTGCATTATGAAGTATTTGCAAGATAATTAAATACAATGGATATAATTTTACCAACATTGATAAATATAAACATATCAATATTGCCAAACAATAATTACAAATATCAACAATGCCTAGAGTGAAACAATTTCCAACCGTTGTAGTACTGCCCTCAACCCCACCAAACAGCAGTGTGAGAGCCTGAGTTATTGAAAGCTTTTAACCAGCACTACCCACATGCACAAAACGCAATTGCTCAATGAAAATGATAAACACATGTGCTTTCATGAAAAATAAAAGGATTTTGAAAACAAGATGTTTATTTGCCAACCAGTTTATCAATTCATCAACTACATATGCAGATTACAGGAAGTCCTTTACATTTTACTTTAAAAAAAACCTTTTAATTTGGAATTTTGACCTGTAAAGCTGTGACTCACGCTGTGACACTAAAATTGAATGGGCATGACCTTTGACAATTAAAACCTGAAAATCTTAAATAACTGTTCTTGACCATTTACCTGTCTTTAAAAATGTTGACAGTGCATATCTAGACCGTGATGACCTTGAAATGTAGATCTGTCTGTTGCTGAAATGTGGAATGTTCGACCAAATTAACTCTTCTTTGCACTTGGATAATTGAGGACTGCAATGGTTTGACCAATGGAATTCATATCGATGACCTTGAACATAAGGGAAACAACATGGCAATCTGGTCATGTAGGAAATGCAGTGGATTGATCTTGAACACATACGAAATGCAGTGGATTGACATTGGACATTATGCATTCAGTTTCACGCTTCAGTTAATTCATTGGTACCGCTTGCATCACTAAAAATCAATACATGCACGATAACTGTCGAGGTTAACCGAGTCAGCAAGACCGCTTAGGCTAAAATGTCGATTACGTCATTTCAATAGTAAATAATTCGGGCAAAGAACGCTGTCGCCAGAAAAATCGCCAAACTTGAAAATTTGTCGCCACTTTTGCAATTCTGTCACATTTGGCGACAGTGGCAATCGCCAGCGCGAACCCTGACATAAAGGAAATGCAGTTGATTGACCTTGAACATATAGGAAATGCAGTGGATTGACACTGGACATATAGGAAATGCAATGGATTGACACTGGACATATAGGAAATGCAGTGGATTGACCTTGAACATATAGGAAATGCAGTGGAATGACTTTGAAAATATAGGAAATGTAGTTAGTTGACCTTGGACAGACAAGAAATGTTGTCGACAGACAGAAAATGTAGTGGTGTGAGAATCGACAAAATTAAAATATTGTGTGTTGACCTTGTGCTATAAGGAAATATAGTGAATTGACCTCGGACATTTAGGAAAAGTAACATTTGCTTGTAAATGTTTCAAGTTTGACGCAAAAATGACAATTAGAATAAAGAGCATGCAGGAACTCAACAACTTAAACTAACTGCTAGTTACTAAGTCTTATATGATCTGTTGGCTGTTTGGCTTGTGCCAATCAGTTGATGGATCATTATCTATGGGACCATTGCCTTGATTTGTCATCTCATGGGTCATTGCCTGTCAGTTTGCGAATCAGTTGGGCATTGTTAGTGGTCTGTCTGATGAATGATCAGTGCCAGTCATGTGATGGGCTCATCAATGAAAATAATTTTAAATTTGGCCCTTTAGTAATTTGCAAGGCACATCATTACAGTTGAAGGTCACGATACCTGTGATACTTGTTGTGTAGTTTTAGCTAGTTGCTTAGTGTAATTTTAATTAGTTACTGTATGTAGATGTTTGTATTTTTGTATGATAGGTCAAATGTCTAACCTATTCAAAGGCACTGGCCCATAGGTATGGCCAAGTGAAGGTCAAAAGTGACACTGACCCCATAATGGGTAGTCACCTAAGCATAGTCCTGTGAACCAAGGCACTGGACAATGAGGTCCAATGGTAACCAAGCTGACATTTACAGTGAGACAATGACTAACATTTACTACCATGGTCCTGTCACTCAAAACTTCAATAGCAAATTAAACTAACATCTCTTAGTTTTCTCAGTTATTTAAGAAAAACCATTTCACTGATTGGAATAAGAGATAACTGTGAAAAGAAATTCAATTATAAATTTCTAAAATAATTTTAAAAGAACAGTTAAAAAAATAATAGGCCATTAGCTTAGTTGGCCATTAAAGGTTTGAACAACTAGACTAGGATCTTGTTAAACTACATTAACAATCTATAAAAATATACCTGTAAAGAAAAAGTTAGAACACATTATACTGAACATGCAATGATGAAGTGGGTGGCAAATAAAACATCCAAAAAGGCACGCATGCCTTATAGCATAAAAATAAGGAACAAGCGATTTGAAAAAATATTCCTGATTTAATTGTAAATAAATCAATAAAATACAGTCATTCAATTTGTAAGCCAACTATCAACATGAAATCGATAAACAATTGTAAAGGTTATTACTGGTCAAAAGAACAACTACCTATTAAAATAATTATTACTAACATGCTATTGTCATGTTTGTAAGGCAGTGCAACAGTCAATAATTTTAAATAAAAATATTGTGAAACTGTTCCTTTTAATATTATGCTGGAACAGTATGATGGAGACTTTTGAGACAATGCAATTTGGACAATGTGCTATTTCAATATTACAATTGAAATGCAAAATTGAAACAGAAGCATGTTGCAGTGTTCATTCTGGGCCGCGCCTTTGCGGGATTCCCGCTAAAGAAAAATAAATGGGCGCAACAAAAATACTGTCCGTGCGCCATTTGGGCGCATGATAAATATAGCAGGCGCATAGAACATTCCGTCTGCAGGCATTTTTTTTTCGAATGAAAATCATCGTAAATCGTATTGCAAATTGTAAACATCGCATAGCCTGATTGTTAGTGGAAATTAACCGTTGTCAGGCTACCGCGCGCGCACTGTTTTTTAACTAGCGATTTCATTGGCAGATAAGGTCACGCGCCATTTGACCTCGCATACATCATCCCAAATTGATAACAGTGCTGTCTGAAATTTACATGCGGTTTAAGTTGATTTTAATAAGAAAATAAAAATGTCAAAGCGGAAAGCAGACACAGTGAGCATCGAGGGAAAAACTATTGAATTTTCCACCAAATTCCTAGGCAAAATGAGAACATTGTTGAAAATGAGGGCGAGAAAACATTCGTTGATTCGGCTATACCCGTACTTCATCTTCAAATTAAGTTGAAAAAAAAAACTGATAAATCTTGGCGCACTGACTTTGTGGCTGTGGCTGATGGGCCATTTGCCAGCCTGCAACTCACCCCAGAATGAACACTGATGTTGATCAACTTAGAACGAGTGGTCAGCAAGAGACACGTGTCCCCCTCCAGGGACCAATCCCCGGCTTAGTGTCCTAATTTAGGGAAAGGGGTGCAGTTAAAAAGAAGGGACTTACTAAACTTATGTCCATTTTATTGTCTCATTATCAACACCATTCAAGATGTTTTAAAATAGCAGTTAGTCAGTTACACAATACATTTTGTAAAATGCTAAATCGTTTAATCCCATTAAATGTATATGGTAACCATAAGCAATAGAGAAAAGTAAGTCTTTGTTTATGTATAGATAATTTATAATAATTTTTAAAACAAAAGAAAACTATCATTGTCAGTGATGAATGCCCCCCACCCCCATTAAACACCCACTCACAGGGCACATTGATACTTACAGACACATTGTTTTATGAGTAGGGGATCATTAAAAGCATAACTAACGTACCAACCCCATTTCAAAAACCAATGTCCGCTACTGTCCAATTATTGCAGTTAAGTAGGAATCCTCCACTTCTCATTTCCAACATTTCTACAAAACTTTACAAAAGTAGGCCTAAGTGTTCCATAATTATTGCCTAGGCATCATTTAACAACTATTGAACAGTATGACCTTGACATTTGATGCAATAACCCAATAATCAATAGGGATCTTCGTCTTATAAAGACCAACCAATTTGTAAAAACAAGGCCTAAGGGTTCCATAGCTATTGACCCTACAACATCTAATAACTATTGGTCAGATTTACCTGGGACCTTTGACCCATGACTCAATACCCAATAGGGATGCTCTAGTCTAATAGTCATGATAACCTTACCTTCCAAGTCTAACGAACCCTGCCTACTGATTCCATTGTTATTCCTCTGACAAAGTTTTACAACTATTCCACAGTTTGATATTGACCTTTGACCTAATGATCCAAACCTCAATATGGATTAGTTATCGTCCATCTACCAAACAAGTTAAAAGAACCTAGGCCTAATTTAAGTGTTCCATAGTTATTGACTGGGCAAGGTTTTCCAACTATTGGGCCAGTTCGACCCTGAACTTTGACCTAAAGACCCAATAATTAATAGGGATCCACTTCTAGTCTTAACCAACCTACCAACCAAATTTTACAAACCTGTGCCTAAGGGTCCTATAGTAACCGCAAGGTCTAGGTTTAGCACCTATTGGTCAGTTTGACCTTGACCTTTGATCCTATAAACATATAATCAAAAGGGATCCTCTATCACATGACCAACATACCTACCAAGTCTAAAGAATCTAAGCCTAAGGATTGTGTAGTTCTTGCCAAGACAAGGTTTTACGCATATCGGTCAGTTTGACCTTGACCTTAGACCCCAGAAATCAACAATCTATGGGGAGTCAACCTACCAACCAAGTCAGAAGAAACTAGGCCTAAGGGTTCTGTAGTTATTGTCCGGACAATGTTTTGCAACTATTAAACATCTACTGGTCAGTTTGACCTTGACCTTTAACGCAAGGACCTTATAATAAATAGGTCAGAACCACCGTACCTACCATGTTTGAAGAACCTAGTCCTACGAGTTCTGTTATTATGGTATGGACAAAGTTTTGATAACTAATGAACAGATTGACCTTTAACGGATCCAATAATCAACAAGGATCCTCTACCAGTCCTGATCAAACTACGTACCAAGTGTGAGGAACTAGGCCAAAGGATTCAGCAGTTTTTGCCCGCACAAGGTTACAACTTTTTTCATCTTTTGGTCAGTTTGAGTTTGACATTCGAGCCAAGTACTCAGTAGTAAACTGGGGTCCTATACTAGTCATGACTAACCTATGTACCTACCAAGGACACAATGATCAATAGAGATCGTCTATTAATTAGCCATTACCAACTTAACTACCAGGTTTCAAGATTGTAGGCCTAAAGGTTCTGTACATATTGTCAAGACAAGGTTTGGTCTACAGAGAGACCGGCTTTTGCAAAGCAATATACCCCCACTTCTTTGAATAGGGGCACAATATGTCTTGTTCTACAGAGACAAAGAAAAGAGCTGTCTCAGGACAGCACGCTCGAATATTCAACCGCTTTGTCAGAGTTATGGGCCTTTAGCACTACAAACAAGAGAAATGTTAAGCGGAAACCTTTTTCTATTTTTAGTAACAGTGACCCTGACCCCACCCACCCCATATGCAATCCCAAGTGAGGTCTTGAATGTATAAGGTATTTATATAGGAAGTATCATTAAAATATCTCAATGCGTTCTCAAGTTATTGAGCGGAAACAGTTTTTCTATTTTAAGGAACAGTGACCTTGACCCCACCCTACCCATATGCAATCCTTAGCCTGATCTCGATATAAGGTATTTATGTATTAACTGTCATTAAAATATCTCAATGCGTTCTAAAGTTATTGAGTGGAAACCGTTTTTCTATTTTTAGTAAAAGTGACCTTGACCCCACCTACCCCATATGCTATCCAAAGCGAGGTCTCAATATAAGGTAGCTATGTATTAAGTTTCATTACAATAGCTCAATCCATTCTTGAGTTTTAGAGATATGGAGTTGTTGCATGCAAACTTTAACCTGAATGTCTTAAGTACAAAAAGGGGCATAATTCTGCTAAATTGCTTGTTAGAGTTATGTGTCTTGGTCAATGAACTTACATAATGACCCCGAACACATGTGTGAAGTTTCAATTAAATATCTGTAGTAGTTACAGACACATGTTGCACGCAAACCTTAGCCAGAGCATAATACGCTGAAGCGAACACGAACGGGTGTGTAGTATAGCTCGAACTCTTCTGTGAATAGTTGAGCTAAAAAAGAAAATTGCATTCTTGCATCAATGAACACAGCAAGGCAGAGACCTTCGGCATACTGTAATAACAATCGTAATTGCAGTTTTTTAAACCTGGTATACACGTACATCACCTAATGCATGAAACTATATTAATCCATGTTATATTTGTTGATATAATAATGTATAACACAAATTTCATAAAACTACACTGTACTAAATATTAAAGGGACTTGTTCACAGATTTTCACATTCAAGTATGCCATTAAAAGTCTTAACTTGACAGATTTAAGCATTGGAACTAAAAAGCTCAAGCATAATAACAAGAAAAGTATTTAGAAAAAAAAGAAAATAAAAAAATGGTCTCAGCGGCGTTCGAACCCGGGACCTCCGGATTAAAAGGCTATCGCCTTAACCACTCGGCCATTCCAACTTCTATATTTCACACTGCTTTATTTACTTATGTAAGTGTTACACGAGATGTCAAAAGTTGCAACGATAACAGCAGAAACACTCCGAATTATTCCATCGTTTAGTGTTACAAACGCATTATAATTTTATTAATTTCAACTGATGACTGCTAATAAACGAAACGGTTTTTACAGTATATTTCTAGGTCTGTAGTGTTAGTTTGCTCTCTTGTATACACTGTTGTTTTATTTTTGGAATTAGTGACAAAAAGTTGAAAAATTGTCAACTCGTCAATCTGTGAACAGATCCCTTTGAATAAAACTTCAATTTATTCAAAGCCATGAAACCATATTTCGAGGGCAAATTATTCCCACCCTTGACATGTCACTTACCGGCTATGCACTAAGGCATTTTTGCATCTTTCAAGGAAATTTATATTAATTAATTCTTAAAACTGTCCAAATCATAAAGCATGTTTTAAACTGACGTATTGTTGGGCTATGATAGTCAAAGGTGGCTTATCATTAAAGGCTACTGAAGATACTACAACTGTATCATGTGTGTTTGCAAACGGCTGGCAGAACTTCATGGATTCAGGTCGTTCAGCATGTTGATTCTTTTGCTTAATGTATTATATACGCATATCACCCAGAAAATTGCATACTTATGCAAATATGGGCCTTATCTTTGCTGAGAAAGTTTCCAAAAAAGTTGAATGCATTTCTTGCCAATGGTTGCCAAGTAAGTGCTCAGACAAGAATGGTGTCCTATATACTATGTTGTAGAGATAACTAAGAGGCACCGCAACTCCGCAACTCAAGCCGACGAATGGGTGAGTAGTATAGCTCGAACTATTTGGTGAATAGTAAAGCTAAAATTGGTCATAATTTTGCTATATTGCAAGTCAGAGTTATGGGCCTTGGTCAGTAACCTCTCATAATGACCAAAAAGACACGTGTGAAGGTTTCAATTGAATATCTGTAGTAGTTACAGAGATATGGACTAGTTGCACGCAAACCTTATAACCAGAGCATTACACTGATGCCGACGAACGGGTGAGTAAATGGCTTAAACTATTTGGTAAATAGTTGAGCTAAACAATTAAACCCTGCAGGACTAACAGACGTACAGACCGACGGACGGTTCGATTTGAATTTACCCACGTTGGGGACATAAAAATCACATATTAGTGCCATTGATGAACTTTTGTAAATGAAAACCGCTGGTTTAAACTAGGAGCGGTTTATTGGTGCCAACATAGGTTCCAACAGGATTTTAATCACAACTTTCGCCTCATGAAATTACATGGTTATTGTATACAGATTGCAACTGTACAGAGACACTATTCACCAATAACGTTCAGTAATTATTTGTATGATGACACTTTCATTTTGGATGCCTTAGCAATTTAAACCTACACACCATTGCATTTTTAAACAAATCTCATTAACCGCCGCTGTGTCAAATTTATCCATTAATTGCCTACTACGTTGTGAGCTTAGCATTGTGTCATTCTGGTGGTCAGTTGCATATAACAACTATCGATAGGTTATTCTGATTGGTTGAAGCTGTAAACAAGGCAAACAAAATGGCAGTCTGTACAAAAGGCACCTATCAATATTTTCCCCCAGGGTTGAGCAGCGGGCATATACAACAATTCCCGACCGGTGGGAATTCGACACGCCGAATGATTCCGGGTCCCGGGAAATGGACTATGTTCGGATTGTAGATAACGGTAATATTGGCCCCCATGCCATTTTATACAACAATTAAGCATCCCGCACTGAGGGGATATAGACAAAAATGCTTTGCTCTAGGGTGCGGAATTAGATCCCCCAAAATAAAATTCCACTGGGATTTCCCCCCCCCCCCCACACACACACACCGTTATGCTTAAATGTAGTAGATTTATACACAAATACACAATCATAAATCAAAATAAAATGCATATAAAAGGTAAATTTTGGCACATGTAAAGCAGTTTAGTTGTTGTTTTGAATGTTGAGTACATTGATGGATAACAATATTGTTGCAAATAATAGGAATTTATGAAAATTTACACTTTCAGCTCTATATGAAAAAGTAACACTAAATTTTGTGCATATCTTGTACTCATAAATACGAATAATAAATCTTTCCGATCGGCTCAATTTTTGTTTGCAATTCAACAACAATAACTCTCAATGGGTCTAGACAGATATATAAAATGATTAATTCTACGTAATTTTAGCATAAAAGTATTATTGGTGCTAATTGTTACAAGTTGAAGCTGCATGTATAAATCAAAATGAATAAATACTGTGAAATCATTTATTTTCGATGGCAGTAGCACAAAAAACTTTGTGGGTTTGAAACCCGGCACTTTCCCAAAAATGACAATTTCGTCGGCACTTAAATTCGTGGATTTGTAATTTTTGAAGAAAATAAAAAATTTGCCTAAAATATCAACGAATGGTCAATTTATAATTTGTATTTTCACTTGTCACCACCTATCCTGCTGTCATGTCTATTAGGGATGCATCAAGTACCGGAAAATACCCGCATTCTGGTTCCATTCAAATTAGCTGGAGTTTGGTTCCTCATTGAAAATTCGGGTTGGGTATTAAATTAATAGTGTAATGTTACCGTTTTATTCATCATTATCTTTCTTAAAATCTTAATCTAAGGCCATACTTAACAAATTAATAAAACCAATACCCAATAGGAATAGGGATTTGTATTTGGCAGGGTTTTAACAAATAAAAGCAAGCATTCTCCTGGGGCTTTTGGATATGCAGTATTCAGTATTCATACTTTCTTGTTCCTGTGCCATATCTTTTCCCTGTCAAATATAGCTCGAAAACATTAACCAGACATTGACCTTTATGCACGAATATACCCGGTAGTAAAATACCGTCACGATGAATGTATTAGTTTCCGTACAGGAATTTTGAAATAATTGTTGATGTATCGTTGTATATTGGCCAATAAACAATGATTTGGAGTTCTGATGCATAGTTTAATAACCACACATCAGAACGACAAAGAGTTGTTTATTGGTCGATAAACAATGTTTATATGAAAATTATTTAGATTCTAACATGATTTGACATTTATGTTTGCAATTGAAATACAATTTCAATTTATGTTAATTGAGCTCACACATGTAATGATTATGTTTGCTAGCTATACACGCCTCGAATGACGAATCAATACCTTTACATCGCATACATATGCGTACACCTAAATCACTTGCATTTTCCCTCTGAATTATTACCGTCAAACCTCTGCAAAAGAACTTATATAAATAAATGCCGATTATCGAAATGAGAATAAGTAATATTACCGCCAAAACTGAAGGGTAGAAACAATTTGTAATGATCTGAACAGCCCACTGGAGGTGCAAAGTTGATGTGCACTTTTACTTATTTCAATACCCGACACGAGCCGCAAATACCAACCCGAAAAAAGATACCCGACCCAACCAAAATTGCCACCCGTTGCATCCGTAATGTCTATGCCACCTATTACGTAATCAGGATTAACAATGGCCCTCCCGCAATAATTAGCAGGGGCGTAGCTTGGGTATAAAATATCTATAGGCACAATAGGAGCAACTGACTTTTAATAGTAGGGGTGTTTATCTACAGTTACAAAAACTAATTAATATTAAACCCTATTTTTAGAATAAAATCTAATAAGCGTGTATTTATATTCGTGAAACGTATTTAATACTGATGCAATCGTTAATAAATGAAGTATCACCACAACTGACAAAAACTGCCCCTCACTCTACCCCGTCTTCACAGTTTGATATCATTACCCCATAAACGTTCTAGTCCATCAATGCGCCCAGATTACATAATCATGGTCAACAAGAGGTGTAATTACAGTGTAATAGCTGTTGTGCCTACCAGTCAGCAGTCAGGACTTTTTCTATAGACCTCACGGGTCGGAATATCTGACCCATTCCCAATGCAAAATATGGCTGTTTTTTTCCCAATTCAAAAATAAATTCCCCTCCGCAAAGAATGTCATTTGACATTCAAAGCAATAATGAAGAAAATTAAATCTAAAATATTTTTAGAACAAAACCACAACAATTTTCAATAATTTTTTATCAAATACTGCAATTTTATCATTTAATCGATGAAAAATGAAGATTTTCAGTGCATTCTTTTCCAAATTTGGCCAATTTTACTTTAAGAAATTCCCAATTTCAAACCAGGTACTTCTTCCCAAAAAGGTCAGAAAAATGCCTGGCACTTTCGATAATACTAGTAGATCTATCATCAGCAATAAAGATCAACATTAACTAAGTCAACACGAGACAAAAATGTCTGTTACAAAGTGGTTGAAAACTGGGTCTATTCAGAATCCAACGGTGGCTACACTTCCTGATCCGGGCAATACGGCATGTAATGCTGAGGCTGTCACAATCCAGGTATGTACATGTGATATCACCAAAGTGCATTGTACAACGCATTGATATTTTATAATATCAGTTTGAAAAAATCATGTTTAAGGTAATATTTGATGGGTTATCCTGAATTTGTGGTTTCCTTGACCCACGAGCATTCACGAAAATTAATGCCTCATAATAAATTCAGTATTCACAGTAATTAAATGTAGACACATGCACAACGTCAAGCCTATGATAAAGTGATATAATTAAATATAGAGGATACTGTAATGAAATATCGTGTTTTATTTCATTAGTGGTCACAGAAAGCATATTTGTACTTCGATTAGTGTAAACTTACTTCTGTAAACAAATGCACTAAGATCGGACACGGTCACACGTCACGCGTGCCGTGCGTTTGTTGATAAAACAAAAAAAACTATATTTTCTAATGTAACACCCGGAAACCTTTAGTGTCAAATATCGTATTAAAACTACCCAAAAACAACAGTCTTGGTCCTCAAATTACGTTTTGTTATTTGTTTTTGTTCAAATGGATAAAATGTACACGGCCGCCATTGTACTGGAAACGGAAATGAGGTTGAGGTTAAAAACAACTAAGCATTTGGTTTGGGGATAGGGTTGGTGTTAGTGCGGGCTGTATATTCTCCACTACCTATCGACAAAAAATATCGTGCAACACTGCAATTTCGTTATAAATTTGGCTAAAAATAGCTCTAAAAATATCATGTTCATGCACAAGAATCCTGTGCAGTAAAAGACAATAATCGATTTTGAAAACGGATACTAAGGTATTTAAATTAATGATTCTTGAATGTATTCATGGTGACACGGTTCTTGTTTCTAAAGTTCCTAATGAATATTTATTATTGTTTTCTTTCTTGTGTTAATATTTAAAACAAGAGTGCCATTGCCACAAAAATACGCCCGTCCAAAGAGCATTTTTAGGGGTAAAGATTCAAATGGGGTAAAGAGAGAAACCCCAACCAGGCTGGACAAAGATTCTTGCGCGCGACACTTCGTCTCACCATGCTTATCACTTCTGCCAAGCTATTTAAAAATACATGCATGCTGGACAAAGATATGCTCCGGACAAAGTGGTAAGAATTTATTTCTTATATTTGACCTTTTACCTTGAATTGTGACCTTGACCTTGGACCTAGGGACCTGGTTCTTGCGCGCGACACTCTGGTATTTGAAAATCCATCTATGCTCTGGACAAAGTGTCAAGGACTGATTTCCTATATTTGACCTTGGACCCTGAATTGTGATCTTGACCTTGGACCTAGGGACCTGGTTCTTGCGTTCCGACACTCCGTCTTATTATGCCTATCACTTCTGCCAAGTCATTTGGAAATCCGTCCATGCTGGACAAAGATATGTTCCGGACAAATTGATAAAGATAATTTATTATATTTGACCTATGACCTTGAGTTGTGACCTTGGCATTGGACCTAGGGACCTAGTTCTTGCACGCGACACTCCGTCTGATCATGGACATTACTTCTGCCAAGTTATATTAAAATCCATCCATGCTGGACAAAGTTATGCTCAGGACAAAGTGTGAAGGATTTATTTCCTATATTTGACTTTTGACCTTGAATTGTGACCTTGACCTTGGGACCTGGTTATGGCGTGCGACATTCCGTCTCGTCATGCTTATCACTTCTGCCAACGTATTTGAATCCATACATGGCGGACCAGGATACGCTCCGGACAAAGTGGTAAGGATATATTTCTTGTATTAGACTTTTGACCTTGAATTGTGACCTTGACCTTGGACCTAGGGACCTGGATCTTGCGCGCTACTCTTCTTCTCATCATGCTCATCACTTCTGCCAAGGTATTTGAAAATCCATCCATGCTGAAAATAGTTATGCTGCGAATAATGTGTCAAGGATTGATTTCCTATATTTGACCTTTGACCTTGAATTGTGACCTTGACATTGGACCTAGTTATTTGAAAATCCATCCATGCTGGACAAAGATATGCTCCGCATAAAGATCTACCGCCGCCGCCCGATCACCCGCCCGCCCGCTAGGGCGTTCCCATAATACGATCCGTTTTCAAATTACATGTATTATATTTAAATTCAAATATATTTGAGGAACGTCGTGTGAAAATCGTCGATTTTCATGTTTTCAGACATTCTGATGAAGAACGTGTAGTGAAAACGTTGGTGAAAACAGTTTGTCAATACCTCAAAATGATAATGAAATTTAATGATGTTTCAAATGTCATCACCTGCAACCCGTTTGAGAAGATTTGACGTCGAAAAAATAACGCGCGGTTTTGCTCTGGACAGTGAAACACTCCCGTAACACGACGTTATGATTTTATGCAGAATCAATATAAGTATTATTTGTAAATACTTTGAGTTTGAATTGGCCGCAATGATTTTATTTATAAATAATAGTAAAAGCAATATTATATACTGAAACTTTTCGTTTATAACATTCTAGAATGTACCGTAATTACTAGATCGAAATATGTTTTTGGACGCTTAAAAATGTAATGAAAAAAATTCGTGTCCGAAAATTATATTTAGAGACACGGTGAAAATATTGCAGTTACGTCCGTATATATGTCTGGTTTACGGTATAACGGCATTTGCATCATAAACGCGGGTAGAACCAATTAATGTGACATTCCTTTAAGCCGGGCATCAAAATCTGAAAGGCGTTAGTAACACCCATAGCACACTGTGTCAGTTTAATTTCTCTTTGATGTGACTGCCGAACTGCGACCAGATTCAAGGTATTGGTCACCTCTAATCATTTCGTTATTTGTCAACGTTGACAAGCAATTACGAAAATGTATTGATTCAGTCACGTGTATAAATTTAAATGATAAAGTTTAAAAATTAAACGTATCACAAGCGATGTCAACGTATTTAACCCGATGTTTTTAAAGCTTTATTATGGATAAAATATGTTTTAGTCTACTGTATGTTTCAAAGGCATACATATCACGTAAGGAGGATGAGAAATGAAATAGAAACGATGTGCATTGACGGTCGTTTTCAAACAACCACAACATGGATACACATTCTAAAATTTGTATTTCTATTTTATTCTGCAAACACTATAGGAAAAGTAGTCCTGGTGATCAGAGCAGTCAGCTTTCAAACTGTATATACAGTTGTATATTAAACTTATACGTAGTGGATTTTAGTAGCAACGGCCTAATAGCTTATTCCGATAACTTGTTTAAAAACACGCTAAATGAACGGTTTCCAGTGACGCCAGGTCCATAGGGGGAAGCAGACTGCTTTATTCGTCGACAATGACTTGTTCACCAAGTCGGCAAGCTGTGGCAGGGTTTCCACTAGTGTTTTCTGTACTTTATCTTAATGTTGGCGAACCCGGGATCTATCCAGCATCGTGCATGACCTGCGTATCATCATTGATGAATATATTCAATACATACTTTTAAAAGAAATTTTGTTGTCAAAATATAAATTACGAGGTATTGGAATAAAATACACGACTTTTATGTAGTTGTTATATATTCAAGCATATCGTAAACGGAAAGGTCGCATGCATATGTCACTGTGTACTAATAAAATATGTGTTGGTTTTCAAGACTAAGGTCTTCACGAATACTGGTCCAGTTGTATAACAAATTGCAATATTTATTTGCTTTGAATGTAACTCTGTCATAGTATACAAACAGAAAGGCGGAGCGATCTATGTTTTTTGCAACTGGTCAATTATGAAGTTTGCTGGCTGATGTTGTTATACCGTAAGTAAGGTTTATATTGTTTACGATGATAGAAATGCGTATCGTGGTAAACCCGGCTTAATGCAGTCCGCACATGCTGATCCGGGACGGCACTTTCCGCTTTTATGGTACTTTCTGTTTCAAGGAAGTCTCTACTAAACATAAATCCACTTTATGCGGAAAGTGCCGTCCCGGATTAGCCTATGCGGACTACACAAACTGATCCGGGACGACACTTTACGCACATGCATTAAGCCCGGTTTTCCCACGACACGCCTTTTAATTAACTACTTGGGAAACATGGATTTCTTGTTAAATCCAGGTTATTCGAGTTTCTTCCCTTACTAATGCAGATTATTTCGATTGAGCAACGGTTTCCATTTGTTCGGATCAATTTCGATCTTGCCTATTTCTAAGGTTTATGCATTATGACCCCTTTATAGTTAAATTACCATTCTGACAAACGCAGAAACACTATATTTTGATCTCTTTCCACGGGCAGTTTTGCAGGCAGAGTGGCAATGTTGTCTTTCTATAAGTGTGACGAACTTGCCCGATCATAATTCAATTCTTAGTTTACGCAGCTTGATTTTGTCTAAGGGCATGTAATGTAATTAAGTGAAAGCCCTGTACGTAACGCATGAGTAGTATTAAAGTTAAATTTCCCGGATGTGTAGGTAGTATAAAGGGGCGAGTGTCGGTGAATTAAGTCAGAAATGCTCCTGTTTTCGAAGTGTTTACATCTTGTTAGAAAAGAAATGTAACTATTTTATATTATTGGTAGATACACTAGGGACTTTGGGTGCGCTGAGGCTGGCAATCCTCTTCTTGCGACGTATGGGCCATGTCAGCAGGATTCCTACCCCTCAATCGCCCGGTTGCTAAAAACCATAATATAAACAGAAGCGAACCTCCGTACCAAGGTTTAATGTCTAAAGTATTGAACTATATATAATCATGATAATGTTCGAACACTGACTTTCCCACATGATTTGTTGGTCAACACATGAATGCCGGGTTAGTAGTATCATACCAGAGCATGGCTTTGGTTCCGTACTTGGTGTACGAGGGTCAAGGTCTGAATTGTATAATTATAACGTTCGAACATTGACTGACCCACATGATTGCTGGGCCAGTGTATAATGTCGCCTTTGTTGTTTTTTTAAGTTCCAATAGTGTTTGGTATCGTGACCGACACAGATAAAAGTACAGGGTTCCAAACCCAGAGTACAGAGGTCGTTTAGGTGAAACGCTATACACAGGGTATTTAATAACATATAATTTAGTGTTCCATACCAATCATTTTAACAATAATAATTTGTCTAATCATAAAGGAATTAAGGTAGCTTGAGGAAAAAGGTATTTTAAACCTAACGCATTATTCTTTTATTAGTTAACTAAGAACACTTACATTTTTCATGATTTATAAAACATTTCATATTCATCTCGTATTACAAACACTTATCAAAACAACAACAACAGCGTAATAACCCCAAAAGTAGAAAAGCACAGTTCAAGCAACAACAACTTAACAAGCCCATTATTGCAGTGGCTGCTTAGGACTTTGTGCAGTGTAATGGCGACGGCTGTGCAAAGGTCACGTTCGGCGCTTTCTTTAATCATTTTCTGTGCATAAGGCTAGTGATAAATCATGTATAAACAGGCTTTGAAGTCATGGTTGCATGTACAGATAACTGTGTGCCAGTAAACTACACGGGTTGAAACACAGCAACACAATGTATGACTAATATTTTGGACACTGATTAACAAAACTAGGTCAAATGCACCACAAGTAAATGGTTTCACATGCTGGCATAAATATTTTCAGCCGACTTAATTAAAAAGTTATTTTTAGTCAAGCATCTTAACTTTTTAGAAATAATAACAAAACTGAAATATTCGAAGATATATGCGGATTTGTGGGAACGCACTTTCCGCATTATAATTATGCGGACACGGATTATGCTTGCGGATACGGATGCGGATGCGTACATATGGAAAAGCGACCTAATGCAGTGTTTTTGGCTTTGAAAAAGCATTCATATTTAATTTATAGATATCTGTCTTTCTTTATGCTTTCAATAATCAACAAAATAAATAGAAATAGCAGTATTTTACAGTGTTTGCTCTTATATACTATGCGGAAAAATGCCGCATTCGCTGATTCATTAAATCCGATAGATTTTGTGGAGGCACATTTTTATTTTCTTTATTCGGACAACATCATTAGGAATGTGTATCCTTGTTTGGAAACATGTTTTCTAAAACAAAACAAACATTAGTATCGAGTTTGCAAGAATTTTTAATGTATGCAACAATTAAATAAATAAACAATTAAAAGTCAATATAATTTTACCAGAAGTATACATATTTGCGCAATACATCATCATGGGCAAACTGTTAAAATCTCAGAAAGATTAATGAAACGGCTAAATCCGTTTATGAGACACTTAATTCCTTTATGATACACTAAATCTGTTTATGAGACACTTAATCCGTTTATGAGACTCTAAATCTATTCATGAGACATTTAAGCCGTTTATGAGGGACTAAATATGTTAATGAGACACTCATTCGTGTATGAGACATAACATCCGGATTGTTTTAGGAAAAACTTAAGCCGTTTATGAGACACTAATTGTTTTACTAGACAAGCTTTTGAAGGAACACCAGTTATGTGACTGGTTGTTGTTGCTGCTAAACTCAGTGATACTATGCATTCATGAAACTATACTCATACTTTGAAGGACTTTAGTTAACGTGTGTAATGGCAGTATTTGAACATTTAAAATACTGGTATTTCGATTGTATGTGCTTGACTAGTATAATTTCATTGCATTAATGCATGCAATGTACATAAAAGGAAGTACACTTTGAATGATGCATTGCATTAATGCATGCATTGTACATAAAAAGAAGTACACTTTGAAATGACACATATTAAAAGAGTTGAATGCACATTAACCGTGTACGATAAAGTTATTTATTTAACTGAACAATCGTTGTCTCTTATTAGTTTATTTCGTTTACAAACATGCAATGAATGTTCTTCCTTGTTGTTAG
Organism: Congeria kusceri; assembly: GCA_027627225.1. NCBI lineage: Eukaryota > Metazoa > Mollusca > Bivalvia > Myida > Dreissenidae > Congeria > Congeria kusceri. The sequence continues at coordinate 54,365,444 of CM051029.1, forward strand.
CCGTTTAAAACATGTTCTGGTATACCAACCTTCCTCAAGTGGCTCAAACGAACGGTTCAGCCTATTGGAAGTTAACTATGCTATACGGTTAAGTTTAAAACGAACGGTTCAGCCTATAGGAAGTTAACTATGCTATACGGTTAAGTTTAAAACGAACGGTTCAGCCTATTGGAAGTTAACTATACTATACGGTTAAGTTTAAAACGAACGGTTCAGCCTATTGGAAATTAACTATGCTATACGGTTAAGTTTAAAACGAACGGTTCAGCCTATTGGAAGTTAACTATGCTATACGGTTACGTTTAAAACGAACGGTTCAGCCTATTGGAAGTTAACTATGCTATACGGTTAAGTTTAAAACGAACGGTTCAGCCTATTGGAAGTTAACTATGCTATACGGTTAAGTTTAAAACGAACGGTTCAGCCTATTGGGAGTTAACTATGCTATTCGGTTAAGTTTAAAACGAACGGTTCAGCCTAATGGAAGTTAACTATGCTATACGGTTAAGTTTAAAACGAACGGTTCAGCCTATTGGAAGTTAACTATGCTATACGGTTAAGTTTAAAACGAACGGTTCAGCCTATTGGAAGTTAACTATGCTATACGGTTAAGTTAAAAACGAACGGTTCAGCCTATTGGAAGTTAACTATGCTATACGGTTCAGCCTATTGGAAGTTAACTATGCTATACGGTAAAGTTTAAAACGAACGGTTCAGCCTATTGGAAGTTAACTATGCTATACGGTTCAGCCTAATGGAAGTTAACTATGCTATACGGTTCAGTTCAAAACGAACGGTTCAGCCTATTGGAAGTTAACTATGCTATACGGTTAAGTTTAAAACGAACGGTTCAGCCTATTGGAAGTTAATTATGCTATACGGTTAAGTTTAAAACGAACGGTTCAGCCTATTGGAAGTTAACTATGCTATACGGTTAAGTTTAAACAGTTTAGTAACTTACGGTTAGGGCATAAAACGTCATAGAAATTGCTTTTTTTCAAAATTGACACCCACATTCCATCGTTTTTTAATAGATCAGACATGTGTATCGGTTTGCTCGTTTTTTGTTAAGCATATAACATATAACACAGTTTAGTAAACACAAGCCTCGATAATAGTGCGATGCTGTTGTGGCAGTTATACATGGATTGTGTTTAAATGAGCAACCACGTACATTACTACAGTAATACAAGTTATAAATGGATCCTTTATGATTTTAGATAGTTTGTATTGACTTAAAATAATAGCTGTACGTGAGCCGAGGTATTCAGCTTAATGGAATTGAACTCCAATACGCCATGTTTAATGACACATCTGTTTGGTAGCAACACATTTAGTAATACAAGATATAGTTACCTTATTAAACTGTCATTGTGGGATCAATGAGAAAACACATATAACTTGTAGGTTTCAGTGAGGGATTGAATCAGTCAAAATCAATGTCATTATTATTAAATGCAGTCATTGGCATTAGTTGCATCACAGTCATCTCCATCAAAATCAATGCTAGACATTGCAAGACATTGCCAGACATTGCAAGACATGTTCATTAGAAGCAAACACATTCATGGTAAATAGTAGCAATTACAACTATTTTCTTTAGAATCAATCACTGCCAGTGTCATTAGAATCAATCAACGTCTTGGTCACTAGAATCAATTACAGTCAGTGTCATAAGAATCAATCACTTAGGGCCATTACAATTATTAAAGGTCTGTGTCATTAGAATAAATCACAGTCAGTGTCATTCGAATCAATCACAGTCAGTGTCATTAGAATCAATCACAGTCAGTTTTATTAGAATCAGTCACAGTCAGTGTTATTAGATTCAGTCACAGTCATTTCACACAAGAATCAATCACGGTCATGGTAATTAGAATCAAACACAGTCATTGTCATTCGAATCAATCCCAGTCAGGTTCATTAGAATCAATCACAGACAGAGTCATTAAAATAAATCACATTATGAGCATTTAAAATCAATCACAACCATGGCTATTAGAATCAATCACAAACGGGGTCATTAGAATTAATCACAGTAAAGGTGGTTGGAATCAATCACAGTTATTATCATTAGAATCAATCACAGTTATTATCATTAGAATCAATCACAGTTATTATCATTATAATCAATTACAGTTATTATCATTATAATCAATTACAGTTATAGTCATTATAATCAATCACTATGAGTGTCATTATAATAAATCAATGTCAGTGTCAATGGCAGAAATCACAGTCAGGGTCAGAATCGAAATTCGCAGCCTTTTCTATTACAGTAATTATCATTGGTAGCAATAACATATTAGTCATTGCTAGCAATCACAGCCAGAATCATTGGTAGCAATCACAGTCTTTATCATTATAAGCAATCACAGGCATTATCACTGGTAGCAATCACAGGCATTATTATTGTTAGCAATTATAACCATTATACTTCGTAGCAATCACAGTCACAATCATAATTAGCTATCACAGTCATTAACATTGTTAGCTAGCACAGTCATTATTATTGGTAGCTATCAGAGTCATTATCATTGGTAGCAATCACAGGCATTATCATTGGTAGCAATCACAGGCATCATCATGTGTAGCAATCACAGGCATTATCATGTGTAGCAATCACAGCCACTATCATTGGTAGCAATCACAGGCATTATCATGTGTAGTAATCACAGTCATTAACAGTGTTAGCTGTCACAGTCATTATCATTGGTAGCTATCAAGGTCATTATCGTTGTTAGTTATCACAGTCATTAACAGTGTTAGCTATCGCAGTCATTATCATTGTTAGCTATCACTAACATCATGTTACTGACGCATTACACGTCATTCCTCAATATTTTTAAATCGCATAGTGTTTTTCGGAAATGTCAATGTCAAATGAAATTCTAATGCGATATAAAAGCATAAATCCACACGGTAAATTTAAAGCAAGCTTTTTATTTTAGATATCGATACAGTTTTCCAATAAATTATAGTTACCTCTGTAATAACACAATGACAATAAATCATAATTATTATTATTTCAAACATCCACGCGTTTCTTTATTTAATATGTTCATGTAGTAATACATAAATGATATATCTTCTTGTTGCCATCTCGAATTTCTCACAGCAACGCTATCATTTAATGAATTAAACAACGCATTACATAAAACCGTCTTTGAACGAATTATGTTGACATTAATGTGGATGAGGATCGTTAAAAAACAGACGTGGTTGACGAGCCCAAACAAAATCTAAGACAAGTAAAAAAAAAACGGTACACTGTAAACCCTTGTATATCATTAATATGTAAGCATCGGGACATATGTCATTTCTCCATTACTTCTTCGAGAGATTCTTCATTGTTTACTCATTATCCAACAAAATGTCAATGCAACTTTATGGGAAGCTTTAGTACCAAACAGAGATGAACTTATTGTAATGATGATCCGCTTTGATATAATTTTCTAGAGTTATGGGTCATGTATGTATGCTGCTAATTGTATAGAGTGCGCCATTATTGGCAGGCTATTTATCAAGAATTACTGGCAGGAAACAAAAACGAGGTGAAATGAGTTTCAGCACAAAGAGATGAACTTTTTTAGAATGTTCAACCTAATTCTGTTCTCGGTTAATGACATCGGGCTATTGATGTAACTTAATAGTACACAACATTGTATTGTTGTCTGAGCTGTTTCTCAAGAAACATTAAACTGATAACAATGGACCTTCATTAGAACTATATTACCAAGATGCGGTGAGTGTTTTGTCAAATCTTTGTACATTTTTAATACATACTTCTAGGTTGGCACGGTGGTAATAACAGAACATAGCTAAGTCGTGTGATTGTTGCATCATCTGCATGACGGATGTATACCGTATGTTTACAACTGATTTTGCCTTTAGGTTCAAATGATTGAATGTGCTTAAACATATGTTATTCTCTCCTATAAAATGACGATGTACATTATCTGTGTGAATCCATCAGTTCTACTGATACCCGTTTTATATATACTAGTGTTACATGAGTAAATATATATATACATACTAAAATTACAATATTTACTATTGACGTGCGTAACAGTTCTTAATTAATCAACCATACCACTAACGTGATTTTTGGATAAGTGAATAGTCATTCTTTTTTATACATTGTTTGAAGGCAAATTTGAATACTACGTGATATGATGAACGTGGACTAAATAATGCATACGGAATATTACAGGCTTGTATCGCTCGAGTCGATTGTGAAAGGCTGTATTCCACGAGCCCTTAGGGCGACTGGAATACTACTCTACACAATCAACGAGAGCGATACAAACAGCTGGAACACCACAGTCTTGCAGTATTCCATTTATTATATACCACCTTACGATCAAAACATCCACAAAAATGCTACGAAACCAACAAAATAATAACAAAATAGTACTGTTAAAGAACGAGTATGAACACAGGTCATGTAGATCAATTACAGTGCCAATCAACATGTTGTAACGGCATCGTCGTGTCTATAAATTGTACGGGGTGTTTCCCAGTGTCGCTCGGAAAGTTACGGAAACATACGATACTCAACGAACGTAAAAGTAGTCCGGTTATCCAGCCGTTGGATACGGAAAAATATTTCACAGTGTGAATTATAATTCTGTCTGACAGGTTGTATTTTATACAGAAAATATTCCCGTAATATAGAGTCAGAATATCTATAGGTATATAATAAATCAATGTATAATCATATAGCTCCAAGTATACTTATATAATGGTAGAGAAGACTTATTACTTAAATGGCTTGTTACAAAAAAAAACACATGACTTCCTGAGAGTTGTCCATTAGAACAAATAGTACAAGGAATTCGAGTCAAAGTTCGATGCCTTCAGTCTACCTTATAAAAAAAACTATGCCTTTATATTTCTATTATCGGGTTTTATAAATATATATAATTCTCATGAGGATGAATAGACATGAATATTCTATTAATACTGCGATTGAAATTGACATTTTCCTCCTCAATTTTTTTTTAGACAGCTATAAAGCTTCACATTTATAAAAAATACTTTACTTTAACGAAGGAAATGGCGAATATGGTACATAATAATGTAGGTCTTAATACTCACACATTACAAAAGTCTTCATTAGCAAATAGTTTTACTGAATATTGATGAAATACAAATACAATTATTTCAGCCATTTTTGATATGGTCATAGTACATGTCTGAAAATCAACGAGCAGATGGTGAGGTTGATCCTGTATATATATCTCGTTAGATACTATTCCTGGCAATGTAGTAACGGGTGAGGTTTATAACTCACGTTTACTGCTTTGTACCATTTGTATGTAAAGTCCTTGTTAAATTTTACGACACATTTAAACTTGGTTTGGTTTAATTATTTATTAAATCATTACTGTGGTCATTGCTTCAGTTATCATTAACATTGCACCATATTACTTGCTATTATGCAAATATCAGTTTATTCATTAATCCAAACACTTGGGGAATGTATCGATTAAGGTACTAGTGACGCTGTGTAATTTAAGTATTAAATAACATTATCCGTTAAATACAACTTATAAGATAGTTGTAATACATGTTATGTGCTTCACTTATCAAAAAATAAATGTTGTTTAGTTTAAAAACAGCAGATTAGAGAAAGTTAAAGTTATTAATGGTAAGGCAAATCTGTAAAATGTCAAACTTATTACAAGTTACATGCTTTAATTTAATTGGCGTTCATGCAGGCTTGTATGGCATACATAACGTTGATTGATATGACATAGTGGATATGACATAGTGGAATTCTCTGGCAAATGTCACGCACATTGGTTGATTCCAATCACATTTACTGGTTCCGTAGTTGTAAGATCATGTCATTCTACTGTCTTAAATGCCATCCGGTGCCTTTCCAGAATCCTTGAAGTAATGCACGAATTGTCTGTTATGTACTTTTTAATGCGTTGAAATAAATTGAAACGTGCCTTAATTAAGTATATCTTGGTTTATAACACAAAATACTGCAAACGGACAGTTGTTGATTACATTGAGAATGTATGCTCGACTAATATACAGATGTCCCTCGGAAAAATGTTTCTATAGTATAAGCTGCCCTTCATAGCAAACATGTCTTGAAAACAATCCACCGTCTGTCACAACCTTTGACAGTTCTCATACATGCGCTAAAACTGTTCGAAGAAATGAATTGCATAAAATGTTCAGGAAAACTCGTTAACACACAAAAGGAAAGATGTTAGCGAATTAAGCAGGCTACAGGCAGAATGGAACACGGAAAATAGAAAATCGTGTCTTGTAAAGACCGATACTCTCTCTTTATTTAGTAACAACATCACTGTCTGGAATTTTTGACAACCTCGACACCAACAAATGACTGTCTGGGTAATGACCATGTACTTCTGAAATGTCATTTTGACCTTGTTGCTCAGTTGCTAAGGAAATAAATTAAGAACGTATTTGCGACCTTATTTTCCATTATACATGTATGTACATGTAAGATTAGCAATATTTACCTCCACGAAGGAGGTAATACATGTAAGACTAGCAATATTTACCTCCCCGAAGGAGGTTATGTTTTTGTTACCGTTGGTTTATCTGTTTGGCTGTATGTTTATCATTTAGATACATATTAGTACCCATATAAGTTATAAAAGAATTTGCATGTAAATTTTGGGAAGGTTGAACATTGGCCAATAAACAAAAGATAAGACTTTAGTAGTGATCCGCATCATTATCTGGATCCAGTAATATTGTATTATTCCGATATATAGAGAATATATGGTTGGTGACTTTTGATATCATGTGACATCAGACGAGTCCGGTATATGGCTTAGGAAAAAGGCGAGGCTTGCCGAGCCTTTTCCTACGCTATATCGGACGAGTCTGATATCACATGATATCAAAAGTCACCAACCATATATTCTATTTATTATGCCACGTTTTGCAAATATTGTTTTTTATAATTAATAAAATACATTAAACTAATTAAATAGCAAACATTTAGCAATTTACAGTACAAACAATAAGCAAATGAGAAAGCCTGACGGCGTCTACTAGCGTCGATGCATAGTTACGCATAACAAATAGTTCTTGATAAAATCATTAACAATTTAACATTTTAAAACACATTTAACCAATGAACCAAAAATTGAAGCGAGAAATTGCTACTTATTGGAACATTAAACATGATATAAATACATGTACGTCATTTTATCTATTAACACACACACAAGAAGAAGACTGCAGTCGACATAACGATTACTTTTCAATTGTTTGCAGTACGTGTGTAATGTGAATATTCAACAACGAAACAAATTTAAAAGTAAAACAACCAGTGGATTTATTATCAAGTGCGTCGTTAATCAACTTTTCCATCAGTTCATAATGCGTTCAAAGTTGAGAGGTGGACGATTGCTCTGAAAAACTGTCCCCCAAGTGTGATGTCAAACTGGGTGGGGAACGCAACTGCAGTCTGCAGGAATTAGAGATGCAGCCTGTCGTGTTTGCGATGTGGGCTCGTATTAAAGCTGCATTATATTGGTGGGACAGCAACGAGTATCACAAAGCTTCTGTATCACGTCCTTCCTGGCAGAGATAGCAATTGGTAAGTGCCCTGGTAATACTATCTTCGAGTGCACAAATAAAAGTCAAATTATAATCTTTTGCCTTCTTTTTTGCCTTATTTTAGAGCCATAGGTGCCTATATTTAAATATGTATTGAATTAATTTTGTCATTTATTAACATATGCTGTTTTGCTTATGTTATTGTGAGTTACCGTATTTTCAAAAGGTGTCAGAATTTCTTTCATATTTTCAGGTTCACAGCCACTGAAGGTTGTTGCAACAGACTGAGAGTTACAATTTTTGATGTGACATTTTCTAGACACTATGCATAGCTAGTGGATATGTGTTACTCTCTCAAAAGGCAGATTATCTTGTCTATGAGTTCCAAACTGCATTTAACTAGTTGTTATGACTTTAAATTGAAGAATTCCTAGTTGACCATCAGAATAAGATCCTTTTTTTTCAGTTTCATATTCTTCAAATGGTTTTGCATCATTCACCAATTTTCTCTTTCTCATGTAGATTCTATTTCCCTATTTCATGTTTTAAATTATAACACATTGACTTTTCTGCATTATATTTAACTAAACCTATTGTTTATAACTTTTAAAGCCATGTTTTTATTTACATTTGACATTTCATTTAGAAATAAATTGATTTGTTGTGAATCAAATTATAATGGCAAGTATTTATTTGAATTTCTAATAAAAACTAAGTTATTTTTATTAAATTGACCATAATTTCTTGAACAGCATGTTGTTGTTTTTTACTTTTTGTATTTTATTTATATTTGTTTACCCTTCATTTCAAACAAAATAATTGTTGTTACCTGGCTAGATTCTAGTATTTGTTTGCTTTCTTATGATTAAAACATTTTAATTGTCTATTTAAAATAACTGTTATTAATAGCATTTTTCTAAAACATTGCATTTGTATTAAAGTGACACAAAATAAAATATTTTAGTAGCTTCTTCCTTGGTAAGACTTACACTTACAGTACACTGCAACTTACAGCAATGGTTTCACTGAATTTTATGTATGGTGTATCCATGGATATTGATTAATAATTAGGGACTTTGCAGTTCCTTTTCACTTGTTGATACAATTAATGGTCTGAGTGATTTGGTTTCATATCCGTAGCCAAATTTTCAGTATAGATAAAAAAAACAGCCACAAAATTTCATCCAATTCTTTCATGAATTTCAATTTTTCTGATATCTGTAATTTTTTCAGCTTTTAAAAATATCAGCTTTCTAAGATTTTATTGACAGGTTTTGTACGTTGTGCATTGCATGTTTTTGCATAATGCTCATTTGACATAATAAATGTATTCTTGTTAATTGAATAATGTTTAAATGTTTTGTTCGAGTAAATTTTATTTCTGTGAATTAAAATGTTGGCATTGTATAGATCTATTCTTTGCTTACATTTTAACCACGTAAGTGACATTCCACGCCTACAAAAAGTAGTTCCGAGAAGTGGGCGGGATTAAACAATCCTTGCACGTGACACAGTAGCATGATATTCGTTAATGTGGGCGGAGCTAAAACGTGTTATCAGTCAGGGACATGATATTACAGAAAGTAGGCGGGGTTAATTTGTGTTATCGGTCAGTGGTATAATAACGCTTAAAAATATTGGGTCAACATCTTCAACGTAATTGTGCACTGGTGGCATAATAAATGGTAATGGAGAGTTGATATAACGGAAATATCCAATTGTTAAGTATAGCCTTGGCGGAGGTCTGTGCTCTCCGAGTACTTTTTATTATTTATGTGAGGTGAATGGCATCATGATTAAAAGTACAGATGTCATTTACCTCACATAAATAACAGAAAGACTTATTCTTTATTTAACTAGTGCGGTATAGATAACGGAAAAATACCGTACCGAATTTGAATCGATACAGCGGATTCTATCCCGACAGAATCCCGAATATACAAATTCGGCTGTGGCTGAGGCTCCCGAATGTTAAGGTACAAACCTAACTGTCGGAAATGCTTGGCCGATCACGCCGAACATGTTCCAATAATTCCCGATTCTTAGGACAGCGTACCGACACCTCCAGAGAGCGACCCGACAGCGGCCCGACTTTTTATCATTTGTAACGTAGCGCGGTCGGGACGCTATCGTGAGCCATAATCGGGAATGTGTGACTGAGGCTTTACATTCGTGGTTCGTTCCACACACGAAATCCACCAAAATAAGTGTTACACGAATATTGATGGTACTGCAGTAATCTGCATTTTGAATTAATATTGACGAACAATTAATATAAAATAATAATATTTGACATTCTAATAAACTCATTGGGCATCTATTCTATGTAGAAACCCGTTTGTGGAACGACTATAGAGATAATATAAACTATCGAGATCGAACTACCCGGTAATTAGGTGATATGTAAGGTTCTTTCAGGTTTCCCGTATACCAACAACCATGGTGGTAAATGAAAAAATTTGCAAGTCCGTTATATATATGTATACATTTATTAAATATTGTACACATAGACTCATACAAAATAATAATGAGTTATGAGTTATGGAATATTTACTCCATTTTAACTACCTAACAATTGCTATAACTCTTATGCTCATAACAACATTAACAGTTTTGTACAAATTAGTCTTGTTGGTAATACCATCGGAAAAATTGTATATAATGAAAGAAAGAGTAGAAAATATATTGATTTACACAATGTTGCTGATTTGACATTTTGTGTTATTAGCAATAACATGAGGAGGCATAATTCGATGGTATAATAAATACATTTCAAATATTCAATATGCTTATTTAGATGGGTAAATTGTATGTGCTATACCAATGTAAAACACTTAACAATTTTATGAGGGGGTATATTTATATGATACAATAAATACATGTAAAATCTACAATATGATTATTTAGATGAGTAAATGTTATATAATTTACCAATGTAAAACATTGTACAGATGTTTCATTAGCATTTGGGAACGATCAAATTGTTTTCCCTATTGTAGAGGGTGGAGGGAACTTTTGAACTGTTTCACAGAGGTCTTTAGGCCGATGCCAACAGTTGAAAATGTTGTTCACTTTACTGAAGGAAAACAATTTGACAGTTCCCAAATGACTATGAAATATTTGTATTATTACCTACTTCCAATAATAAATAAAAGACAACATTTAATTGTTTTATTTTCCATAAAAACTAACATAACGATAGTTGTGACCACAACTGCACAATAAAACAATTATTACCCTGTGTGCTGCTTGTAACAGTCAGTAGCAGTCAGAGTTATCATGAAATACAACGTTGTGCGCAGGTTGCTCCTCTTTGAATAATGAGGCGGGCAACATAACGAAACAAAACAAACAAAAACGTGAAACATCACGAAATGTTGCCTGTTGGGAGTAGCTTGTTTCAACAAAGTGGTAAACAGTTAAAAACGCTTAATTATCATTTATATAGTTAAGTAAGTAATAAAGTCAAATGTAAAGATATTAATGGATATAAATATAAAACACGCATTAACAGACCATTTTCATGGTTGTTAGCAACAATAAAATATATTGTATCGTGACTGTTGTCAATACAACCCCCACAAATATATATTGGTCAGAAAATCAAATAAAACACATTTTTATAAAAGAGAGGTCAAAACAGTTCGGCAGATTTCAGTATCAAAGTCTATATCGATTAATTATTAAATAATTAATTCAGTACAAAGAAACCGAACCCAAAGGACAAATTCTTTATCCACATAACTAAATGTCAGCAAATTGATTTTTCCTAAAATATAACAGTGCATTTTACTTCAATCAAGACTTGACTTCAGTTTTAAGTCTCTTCTTTGTCTTTTTCCGAGATAAATCTGCTTCCTGTGAAAAAAAATCCAACTGCATTAGATCTAGACTGGCCATGCTCAAGAAAAAGAAATAATATAAATAAATCAACATTCTGAGAACGGCGAAAGAAAAGAGTAGCAATCAATTGATATAGGCATATAAAAAGCAACAAATGTAAAAGCTTACTTTTCGGCTGAATATTGTTCATATATAACGTGCACTTTATCGTTTTACAAAGTACTGGAAATTTATTATTATTCGTGGGACATTAATTTTCGTAGACGAAACCACGAATTCAAGTGCCCACAAACGTATGACCTAATACCTAAACAGCCAACAAACGTAGGCCGTTTCCTTAGTGTTTAAATTAATTTCGAACCAAAACATATGCTCGAAATGCCTTGTATTAAAAATTGTGGGATTTGCTAACGTTGTTAAGACGCGTGTTTATGCTGTCCGTTTTTAATCAAAATGTACATATTCAGGGATAATTGCAATAAAGTGTCTCTACACCTGATCTGCATACTTGTTTTTCTGACTGGAGAGCTTTCTTTAAAGGTTGACCAAAGCTGGTCTTAATACTCGTATACATGCATATCTGAACCGTATACTTTTTAAAACATAATTATTATGTGACCGTACCTGATCTCTCATCCTGGTCACCAGGTACTCCATCTCCGTCTCCAGCCTCTGTACGGTAGGTAACACGTGATCAATCCGCTCACGAAGATGCTCAACTGTTTGCGTACCGTCCGCCTCCTCCAGACTCAGGGCACGATTGTTCGGGAAGAAGCCCAAGTCGTCCTTAATAAGCTACGAAATTGGCAACGAGTAAGATGAATCCATGCCCAGATATGAGGCGCGTCGTGGGAAATCGGGCTTAATGCATGTGCGTAAATGTCGTCCCGGATTAGCCTGTGCAGTCCGCACAGGGTAATCCACGACGGCACTTTCCGCCTACAGTGGATTTATGTTTAGAAGAGACTTCTTTGAAACAGAATATACCGTAAAAGCGAAAAGTGTCGTCCTGGATTAGCCTGTGCGGATTGCGTACGCTAATCACTTTACGCACATGCATTAAGCCCGGTTTTTCCACGACGCGCCTCATATATTTACCAGGTGTGTGTGAGTACATACACGAGTTAGAACAGCCATTCCACAAATGGTTGTTTGCTCGGCTTTGACTTGAATAGTATAATTTATTGAACTATACGGCACTGAATAAATGTAAGCATTAATTGACATGAGACTTATAGTTATTCCAATCCAGTATTTTAAAACAGCCCATTAAAATTGGTGCAATTTTTAACAATACACATTTTAACAAACAGCACAGTGTTACATTTGCCTCGAACAGCATTTTCAAAGTGACATTAACACAACCACGTATTATTTGGTAAGCCCAAGTTGTTCTTAAACAACTATATATAGGCAACGAATAAAATGACGCCATGCGTAGGCATATAAATATGCATCAGTAAATAAATGTGACTAATGCGGACTTACGAAAGAAGAACAGTAAGACGCATAGCAAAAGTGCACTAATATGACTAAAACAGCATTATCAAAGTTACAACCGGATAAAGAATATGAATACGAATCTATCATTACATGTTCATGTATATGCCTAATGCAGATTAAAGAATGAAATACAGTTCAACCAACACAGCCAGGCGAATATTAAGACGATAACCTTTTAAAACTCAACCAATTCGTTTAATTAATAATTGCATTTGCTTCAGGTAAATATGTGCATAGTTCTTTGTTTACTGCTACTACCTCATTTAATAAGGAAACGTATAATTAGGCGCGCATCATTGTCATAATCAACGTCTGTCGTCGTTTACTGTAATATTAAACATGAACATATTTGTGCAATTGAATACTGCACAGAACTTTATAACGATATTAATCAATCGTGGCATATTAACTACATGTATGTAAGTGTTAATAAGGTAAGAATATACAGCGTACGTACCTTCTTAAACACATACAGCTCTAGGGGAGAATACTCTTTTCGACTGGCTTCGTCGAGATTGATGAAGAACAAAATGTAAGCCCATAGGTTATGCTCCTCTTTGATGTGCTTGACGAAATCCTGTAGTATGTACATGTATATTCGTGCATTTTATATGCAATAAAATATGTATGATTGTTTCATTTATTCATTGCAAACTAGTTTAACATTTAAATATGTTAATATATATCATCGGTTAAATAATACATTGCAATGCAACACTAGCATACACCATGATATGACTACAATAATAAGGGATAAAGTAATGTTAGTTTGTGAATAAATAAAGTCTACGAATGTTTATATTGCATATTTTGACACACGTCATAATCTCACAAGACCTTTTATTTCATATTCAATTAAATTAGTGTACAACCTAAATGTAATATTAGCAACACTGTTAGTAACTGAGGGTATATGGGATATACACCCTCAGTGGTTTCATTCCATTCGATAGCGCAGCAAATATATCTCACATACTACTTTTCACTGGTTTCTTTGAATTGACATCGCTTGAAAATTAACGAAAGAAAAACTTACAAAATAGCACGAAACACTTACAATGACGTCACGAAAATAAACAAAATTATGTCATTAGACTTCTATGGGGTATTGAAATATACCCATGGTGTATGATAAATACCCCATGGTCATGTGACCGCTCTTAGCCAATCAGACCGCGTCATTTTAAGTAGGAGGTGACATATACCCATATACTACCAATATAATACCTTTCCATTTCGTTCAAAATCGGTACTCTTTCTGCCACAGATAAAACATACTGTCTGCAAATCTTCTTCGATTCTCCACTAAAATACAGTGCAAATATTTATTTTTACAAATTTCATTTATGGGGTTACTAAATATATATTAATAAAACAAATACACAATCGTATTTGGTACAGCTTTTTGGCGTTAGATATAATGTATGTTCAAGTGTAAATGCTAAATTAAAATTAACAAATTATATTCAACTACGCACAAATATATGATCGAATTCCTCCATACTTGTGGAAATAATATTTTATGAGAAAGGATCTTTCACTGCATTGGCTTTATAAACCTTACTGCTTGTATTCCCATTCATTGCGATTAAACACAATCGATTGAATTTAGTATTGGTTTACCCTCATGTTTCTGAGCTGGAAAAAGGTATCCACAATGATGCCGAGGATGATGTAGAAACCAATCAATGTTATGATGATGAAGAAAGATACGTCGAAAAACATTATCCCAATGGCCTCTTCGAAATTGTCCGTCATGTTGCCTTCAAATTGCTGCAGAATACAATACACAAACAAACATATAATGCCGCCTCCGCTTGCTTGTACAATATATTAAACGTGTTAATCTACAATAAATAAGCTACCAAGGAGAATAAAACTATTTATGAAATTTATAACTTGCATTCATTGCCATTAGCTAGAATACTGCACATGTACTATTCACGAAGTTAAATAGGTAAACCATGTTTATATTTATCGATGTCTACTAACGTTACAAGTTCCAGGTCCATGAAGTTGGCTAGGTAATGGGTATTGGGTATTGGGAATTCAATATCGAGCCAGGGTCGAATACCCAGCTGGGTATTGGGTATTCGAACTTTAGCGAATAACGAGCTAGAATCAAATACCCGGCTGGGTATTGGGTAATCGAACTATTGCGAATATCGAGCCAGGGTCGAATACCCAGCTGGGTATTGGGTATTCGAACTATTGCGAATATCGAGCCAGGGTCGAATACACAGCTGGGTATTGGGTATTCGAACTTTAGCGAATAACGAGCCAGGGTCGAATACCCAGCTGGGTATTGGGTATTCGAACTTTAGCGAATAACGAGCTAAAGTTCGAATACCCAATACCCAGCTGGGTATTCGACCCTGACTCGATATTCGCAATATTTTGATTACCCAATACCCAGCTGGGTATTCGACCCTGGCTCGATATTCGCAATAGTTCGAATACCCAATACCCAGCTGGGTATTCGATTCTGGCTCGTTATTCGCTAAAGTTCGAATACCCAATACCCAGCTGGGTATTCGACCCTGGCTCGATATTCGCAATAGTTCGAATACCCAATACCCAGCTGGGTATTCGACCCTGGCTCGATATTCGCAATAGTTCGATTACCCAATACCCAGCCGGGTATTCGATTCTGGCTCGTTATTCGCTAAAGTTCGAATACCCAATACCCAGCTGGGTATTAGACCCTGGCTCGATATTCGCAATATTTTGATTACCCAATACCCAGCTGGGTATTCGACCCTGGCTCGATATTCGCAATAGTTCGAATACCCAATACCCAGCTGGGTATTCGACCCTGGCTCGATATTCGCAATAGTTCGATTACCCAATACCCAGCCGGGTATTCGATTCTGGCTCGTTATTCGCTAAAGTTCGAATACCCAATACCCAGCTGGGTATTCGACCCTGGCTCGATATTGAATTCCCAATACCCAATACCCATTACCTAGCCAACTTCATGGACCTACAAGTTCCCACAAAACATGACGAGGAAATATATAGCTGTAACGCTTTGGTGCAAACAATAGATGTCAAAGAAAAAATATATGAGGCGTGTCGTGGGAAAATCGGGCTTAATGCATGTGCGTAAAGTGTCGTCCTGGATCAGCCTGTGCAGTCCGCACAGGCTGATCCCGGACGACACTTTCCGCTTTTATGGTATTTTCTGTTTCAAGGAAGTCTCTTCTAAACATAAATCCACTGTAGGCGGAAAGTGTCGTCCCGGATTAGCCTGTGCAGACAGCACAGGCTGATCCGGGACGACACTTTACGCACATGCAATAAGCCCGGTTTTCCCTCGACGCGCCTCATATAAAGTTACTTTATAATCTTGTTTACAAAGTAATTCTCACCGCATATGGTCCTGCTACCAGACCGTGGTGTAATATAGAAACATAGCACTGGTAAATCGTAGTGCAATGTCGGCCATCCTTTGTGCTCCACTTCCAGTCGCGGTAGAACGCATACAGAATCAGGGCGTAGATGTAAAATATGGCCAGTCCAAGCAAGGCAACAAGCAACAAGGACTTCGCTGTAAATTAACAATAACACTTCCCACACAACGACCAACATTTTGATTCCTAAGATTTACCCATTTACATTCAATGCGAGTATACTAATATTACCGCCATTATATCGAAATAGGCCTGAGATATTCGTAGAAACACTATTTAAATAAATATTTGCAGAATACAGTATGTACATAAACGATGATGCAACATATTACCCAAATGACAACAAAATATAATATTATCTGTTGTTTTCAAATGCAATTCTAACATGACACGTGCAGAGCTTTCTATAGACAAACAGCAAAATATACCATTGTTAAACTACCAATAAACAACCCAGAACAAATGGTTCAGACCCTGTAAAATATAGTTCGCATTGAAATTGCAGAAAATGTGGTCAGGTCATGTTAGAATTTTCGCATTATCGTTGTTTATCGGCTAATAACACACTCGTAAATTAATTGCTACGAATCAGAACTCCAAATCGTTGTTTATTAGCAGATAAAGAACTCTAAATAGAAAATTATCTCTACAAATATACAATTTACCCTTTTAAAATTCCCAATAGTTTTAACTAGAAGGAAGGCATAGAATGGATGAAGACAGTATATATGATGTTTTGTCTTAGCGTACCTACGTACCATTTGTTGTAACTGCCCGTAATACACGTTTGAGATGTGGAATTAACTCAACAATGTGGAGGAGGTGGAAGGCAAAGAAGTAGCCGTCGGTGATCGTACCCGCAATAGAGCAGCCAAGGAATATCTGGAACACAACAGTCGTAAAGGAATTGACCTCATGTGTCCAATTAACAACATCAAAATATTTTTGTTGTGTAACTCGCGATAAAAATCTGGAGCAGAAAAAGGCAGTGGGATGAAAATATTAACATTGGCGGCATGCGTTCGTACTACGGAATCAAAACATTACCTATTGATTGTGGACAACCGAATGTATATCTCGAACGGGAACATTCGTAAAGTGGAATGACTATAAAGAAATTGGCCGCACGTGTCCGTATAACGGAATCAAAACGTTTTGCTTCCTGAAACACCGGAGGCATATCCGGAACAGACAGTACGAAACAAAGTGTTACTTATTAGCCATTTACTACCGAAGATATATTGCATGTATGTGGAGCAGGAACACATGGGACACGTCGATAATAGCGAGACTTAATGCGTTGTTATAACTGGTTCCATTAGTTCACGTTGACTGTATTGCCGTTTACATGTGAGTGTGGTTGTATAATACATTAGCTATTGATATACGAATAACTTACCACATAGTATATTGTCTTAAAATCATACGCTCTCACGTCTAGAGACCCATCTTGTCTGTGCAATTCCTCCGAAGAATCATTGGTCCTAACGAACAAATGTAGTTTACTATGAATGTACTACAAAGGAGGCATAAATATTAATAAAAATACGAGAAGTAGTACTATATTATACTATACTATTATACGTAGGCATCAGAAGTATTATGCATTTATCATTATCTTATAGATGTGCAACGGTAACGGTAGCGACCACGAAAATGTGTTATGAGGACAATGTTACTATGCAAGGTCACTGTAGCTGATTATGCAAACGGTCCAGCGTCCGCGTTTGACAGTTCTGACAGGCTCTAAATTGCACAACACCAGATGGTATAACTAGGGCAAACTGACCTAACTCTCTTGAACTTTATTATAATTATAATCCGCTTGAATAAGTTAATATCTTTATACTCGTTTTGTGCGTTCACATATGTTCTGACTGTATTCTCAGTGAATACTCCTAAATAAATGTGAACATGATTAAATAAGTATATTCATTGTAATCGACTTTTACTATATCCATGCACACACGTCTGTGCCACGTATGAAACTAATACAATAGTCTGGTTAAACTATATTTAAGAGTTACATATCGGCATGATGAGACACCCCGTTGCAGTTTACAAGTTTATATTACTGGTCACTTCAACGCTGTAAAAATATTTTCAGCAAACGGAAAAAGAGGTTGCATGAAATTACTAAGCCGAAACATATATAATAATTTTACCACATTTAAAAACGTGTATAATAAATAAAGCAGCTACTTATAATAATGACTGAAGCTGAAACACGAACCAACATAAAATGTTCGTATACCTAAATAATCTAAATAATCTGAACACGCCTGCCAGAAACGGAAGTCTAGGTCTGTTGGATATAACGTAGCTCATCACAATCGCCAACGTCAGGAAGTTGTGCACGCCGCCGAGCACGTAGATCGCGATCTTTCCACCGCTCCAGCGATACCCAGCGTTTATTCTGAAGCAAGATTGGTTGATAAGAAAATAATGCATGCATGTTGTAAAATTTTCCTTGCATTATAGCTCAATACACAATGCAGGTTGGTGAAAACAAAGATATTTAGATTTTATGCAAGGAGGAGTATGAAAATAATCACATAATCATTGGACATTACCAAGGATAAAATACATATTAAATGTTGCACAATTACATTTTATTTAAATATACTATTTATAAAATTGTATATGTTTTGAAAATAGATTATATAAATTTATGTTAATAACGGCCAGACGTGCAACATAATGCGCATTTCTCTAGTATATTAAACGGGTACTGTTTTAAGAGTAAATACCTTGTTTAAAATAGAGTGCCAGTGCAAATGAGGTTTAT
This sequence comes from Congeria kusceri, assembly GCA_027627225.1. NCBI lineage: Eukaryota > Metazoa > Mollusca > Bivalvia > Myida > Dreissenidae > Congeria > Congeria kusceri. Next base: position 54,384,548 of record CM051029.1, read on the forward strand.
AATTTCAATATCAAGCGGGCTAGAATAGATGGTATCATATAAATAGCTCTGGATGAATAATACAAATGCATGTTTGTAAAAAAACATACGTTTGTTAGACACTTTGTTAAAGGTTCATCACAAACAATGTCTAATCGTTTTTTTAATATATAATATACACTACATAAATTTTTTATCACAGAGCCATCGCAAACCTTGGTTGATCGTCATCACCCCTCCATGTCACCATGATAACGATGGCGACAGCTAGGGTGATAAGCATGACCAAGTAGTTCAATGGAGCCCTGAAAGCAATCATCGATAGTTGATCCAAATTTGTCACTAGTGTAACAATTATATTTTTCCCGGTTTTACCTTCTATTGCTATTGTTTCATGACTTTTGGAACATTACTGCAACACACATTTTTCAGGATAAACGATAATTCGGAACTTCGGTAAGTGATCGATGGCAGAACTTGAAAATGTTACAGAAAAGTAGCAGATCCATTATTGATCCCATGTCATAAAACCCAAATTCAAAGCCCATGGTGTAATAAGACAATTATATAATGACAATGATTATGGGTGGAAAATATAGATTTCAATATACAGCTGCAAATTTGTTATTCTTTATAATTATCTATATTTTTTTATTGAATATCGCTTGACTGCCCTTACCACAGTTTAATAAGAAGTCGAACAATTGGATTTGCACTGATTCGTCGTCGATAAATGATATCATCCGTAATATCTCTTGACCAATCAACGAGACCTTGTATCTTGTTGCTATGGGAACTGCGATCAACTTCGTCTGTGAATCTGTCCGTGATATCTTTGCGTAGAACATTCTGTTATTCACAACATAACGAAACGGTTATATTGCTGTGTACAAAGCTACATATGCATTCCCTGATACATGGTTGTAAATTTATTAGTACTACATACTCATAATGTAGTTTACATATTGGGGGGGATGTTTATAAGTGATAAGCTCCATTATGTTTCTGTTTGTAAATTTGTATTCACGATTAGGGTATTAATAACGTTTTTTTTTTTTTCATAACTATGTTCAGTTAACTCCCGAACACCTTTTCAATATAAAAACACATGCCAAAAGCACAAATAAATTCTACTTCTCTAGTACAAAAGAATTTTACAATACCTTGTCATTGACTCTAAAGTGTATTTTTTGTAGTACTTCATCTTTGGCAATCTCAATTGACATTGTGTGACTCTCATAGTAATCAAAGGCTTTTCTTGCTTCTTCGGATTTCAGTATATCTAAAGTAATTCTGAACATCATTTCACACGAACACATGCCTACCAAAATGACATTTATCGATGTTCTTTGCTATTTAATAAGCAACTGTCAGTGTGGATTACAATACATGTACATTTTTAAGAAGTTTGCACTTTATAAGAGCATGACAAAATTTACATCCAATCATACGTTTTGTACTTCAATGACGTGATTTTCCATTTTCAAAGCGTGGCATGTTTGATATTGCTAATACGTGCCCCATATAAGAGTAACAATACAAACACTTCTTTATGTATTATTTACTGTCTTTGAGTCGAAATAATATACCTTGTGTCGTCGTCCCTTCTGGTTCTAGATCCATCCTCCGAGCGATAAGATGGTAAAACTGGAATCCAACTTTTTGAACTAAGGGCACAAAGGTTCCGTCCTTCCGTGACTAAAATAAAATAACAGCGTGTTCTGTATCGCTCATATGCAATACACGTAATAAGAAAATATTGAGTAAAAGTACAGCTGGAACAATATATCAATAAATTGTATTGTTTTGCAAAATGTGTCCTTATATATTGTATCGCTAAAAATGTACCGCAATATATTGTCACCAAATCAATGGCAATTGTATTAGTTCATTAATTGTCCAAAACTTAAATAGTCGGTTTGGAATTACTCAAAGTTCCTGAATATAAAGGACATTTGATATGCCATGGAACACGCATGAAATAACAGTGTGTTTTATAAACGTATTTATCTCGTTTTTGTTTTCTCGCCAACGACAATGTCAAAGCTGCTGATTTTCTCCATTTAATACATTTAAATACGTTGCAATATGGTTTTGACGTTTTGTTATATGTTTTCTATATTGTTTCGGTCATATTGTTGCAGCCCTACTTATAATGTGATTAAATTCTTAACTTTCGATGCAGTAATGTGCTATTCATTAGAAAACAAATTTTACATCTAAGGGACCATGTCAATGAAAAATTGATTTCTCATTGCACTATAAATGGTATTTGATGATATAAATGCGCTATACTAAGACATGTACATTAAATAAAAAATAAATAATATAATACAGTATGAGATATTTGAAAAAAAATCAACAAAATGTTTGTAAAAATTAAAATCCTAAGTGGACACTAGACAGCGCTTTTATAAATTAACCAACTGCGATATTCTGCTTTGTAAGAAAGCGTGTGTTAAGTATTGCCATACAAAATACTCACAAATCAAACTTCAAAATGTATACATAAAAAGGGCCAAACAAACAGGAGCCATATTATAAATTGATTTTTTATCTTTAAATGCGAACACTTGTTTGCCCATTACGTGTATATATATTTACATTATTTTAACTTTTATTATATGCCATAATTGATATCTTAATTTTAGATTTCTTAAAGAAATTACCCCCTTGAGGCCCCTATCGTTGACATAGTCCCTTTAACAGAAATTACCCCCTTGAGGCCCTTATCGTTGACATAGTCCCTTTTTAAAAAAGAAATTACCCCCTTGAGGCCCTTATCGTTGACATAGTCCCTTTAAGAGTGTTACAAACATACATTGTAAGTCTGCCATGCGCCGGTCATTGTGTTCACCAGGACATCGACACCTAAGCATTGCATAACTTCCTGCAAATATATAAACATACATTGTAAGTCTGCCATGCGCCGGTCATTGTGTTCACCAGGACATCGACACCTAAGCATTGCATAACTTCCTGCAAATATATAAACATATATTGTAAGTCTGCCATGCGCCCGTCATTGTGTTCACCAGGACATCGACACCTAAGCATTGCATAAATTCCTGCAAATATATAAATAACACGATTGTATGTATAAAACATGATAAAATGTGTTGATAAAAATGATAATTGTGCCACATTGTTTAGACATTAAATTACATTAATAGCAAGTGTTTTGGGACAATCAGTTTCTGTTTTTGAGATATCACAACGATTGATTATATAATATCACAGTATTCGTTTGCAATTTATCATTAAAACATCGAAAGCTATCATATACATCCTAATCGCCCATAAACATGTATTAAGTTCCAATTCAATAACAATATATCGACATCCTGCCACTCGACTGCTTATGTGTACTTTGTAAAAAGTCTGAACACCTTACAAAAATTCGACGATTAGAAATTCAGTTATATACCAAGGGTATGTCTTTGTGACCCGCGACTCCCTGTGCGCTTTCTTCTGTTAAACATCTCAACAACTTGCCAACAGCTTGTTTCAATGCAAATATCTGTAAATGAACGTTAGGCATTATTATATTACATGTATTTGTCGAGAAAGTGTTCCTAAACGGTAGTATCTATTCTAACATGACACGCGCTGAGTTTTCTATAGAAAAAGAACACAATCGACCATTGTTAAACTATCAATAAACAACCGGACAAAAATAGTTCCGAAACTATAAATTATAGTTTGCATTGTTATTGCAGAAAATGTTCTCAGGTCATGTTAGAATCGAAATAGTTTTTGCATTATCGTTGTTTATCGGCTCATAAACACCGATTTATCGTTTTGATGCGCCCTCGTGCCAAAACTCAAAATCGCTGTTTTTAAGCCGATAAAGAACTATAAAATCGAACATTCTTTCTTAAGTATTCTAAGAGTAGACACTGTTTGGCGTCTTTGATAAAGATCTAATACACCAGCATGTTAAAAGCAAAATATATTAAATAATCAAACAAACAAAAAGCAAATATGTGTTCATAATACGTTTTAACATAACGTGTATATCTACTGTTTATCTTTCGAAATTGACAACATGTATACAACATGTGCATGTTATAAATAATACCTCTCCAACTGTGCAGTCTATGTACACATCCACACGCAAAATGTGGTTAACATAGTCACATATTTTGTTGTCGAACACCACTGCTTGATTTTCTATATTGCACTGGAAATATATGAAGGACTAGTATATTTTTTTAATTACTGCAGTAATCCGCATAGTTTGATGCAAGTTAAGTGTGTAATAATAACAGCACACATTATCCTTATTCATATGTAAAGCAATTACTGTTAACAACATACATATAAAATTCCTATTTATACTATCCGATGGGTAATTTAATTATCAGACACGCTCGATTTCATTTATCACAAGCTAACAGATAATTGTAATCAAAACATGCTGATATATACTAAAATAAACCTTTTTAATTTATATTATGTGCTTACAACTCTTAGTAACAATATATTGTACATAATTGTTATTATTTTACATTGTATTTGAATATTATTTTATGGTCAATGTTGAATCTAGTTGCATGTACATAATCGATAGCATCTAAATATAAACAAAGTGAAACTGCAGCTGCAGCAGCGGGACAGAACTCTTATTAGCAGCACAGTGTGCTTTGTTTACGGCAAGTGACCGATTGCCAAAACAACACAGCACAATGTGCTTTGTTTAAGGCAAGTGACCGATTGCCAAAACAACACAGCACAATGCAAAACACGTAACAAATACAGAACACAAATATGACTAAAACTGTGGTCACCGCCTTGGAACAGTCATGCCAAGTATTAGGGGTTTAAACCGGTTTCATTGGCGCCAAACCGAAAACTTAGTCCATAATTACTTAAATTCAAGGTCAGTGCATCGTTTTTATATTAACAGGGCAGTGTTTATAAAAAAATAACTAACAAAAGCAACAAATTAATAACAACAAAAGTTTTTAAAACTGAGTCATACCATTCAAACATAAAAATGAGTCATACATTTCAAAAATAAAACATAATTAACTGGTTACAAATTTTGCATATTATTTGTATTTGTACTAAAATACGTTTGTAATTTGTAGGCAATATGATAAACCCCATTATTTAAGCTACATTCTGAGTTTACCGATGTAACTTCCGAAAGCGTTTCAAAGACTTGCGTAAGAAGCTGTGTGGAGTCCCTGGTTATGTTGTCACACAAGATGACAATAAAGCCTGTGATCGCGGCAACCAAATTCACGGATGAGATGTACTTCGGTTGCACGCGAAGAAGTTCCTAGAAAAAAACAAACAATGGCATATACAAAATATCATATTCTGGGCATTATTCAACTAGACAAGGTTTATCAGAAGTAAAGAGTAGAGACACCAGAAGCATCAACAGTAGAAATACTTATCAATTCAATGTTGTTTTTTCTTCGATGCAATTGCAACATTGACTATACACAACGTTGTTCAGCACTAAAATGCAGAAAAATACCTCAAATCACAAAATGTAATTTCGAGTAATACTTCACACTTGGCCAAGTATAAAACAATAGAAATGAAATAGACTGGCATTGGCATTACAAATAAAATACAATAATATAATCGAATCAAAGACGTAAATGTAAATATCTCTAAATGCCATTCTAACGTGCAGAGACTGGTATATACTCGTATACACATCTTGCCCATGTTGCTGACCTATTATAGTTTTCATAATTCGACCCAAATCTGGGCACCCTTTCTAACAGTTTCATGTATACACTTCATATTTACATATTATGCCTGTCCAAATGTAGTATTATTTAATAATTTCAATTAACGTTCTTTTAATTACATCAATGTTAAGGTCATAAAGGCAAATGGGCAGGGCGTTATGTATCTTTATTGTATATGCTTGTATGCACACGTTACGCTAACAAAAAAATCCTTACCTATACTTAGTGTACAAAACAACACTTACTCAAAGCTGACTCACCTGCAAGCCAGTGTGTTGATTCGTGCTCATCAGTCCCAGCACTCTGAGAACCAGGTCAAGGTGGCCTTTATCGACAAATTCTAGTTTCGGTTTGTCAGTGTTGCTAGGCACCTTCCGCTGCTCATTTTGGTTATCATTCTTTAATAAAAATAAATATAGTTAATGCTTTTATCATATGCTGTACCTTGTTTTCAGTGTAATACAGCCATTACAAATATTTTTATCTTACACATGTCTGAGATAACATTTTTGAGTGTTTTCATTGGCTACATATTCTTTGATGTGGTGAATAATGAAATTACGTCACGTCAATACACAACTTTGAGGATTTACCAACTTATTTTGGTAAGATTAGAAGTGTTTTATTTCGTCCAGGAAATCCGTTAGTAATCTCGCCAAAGTCTCGCTTACTAACAATATTCCTGAACTCGTTTAATAAAATAGGGTATGAAATGACAACTTGTGTCAGATCCTATATCTCTGAAATAACAGCCAGGACTGTTACTAGTATGACCTTATGTTTTAAAGTAAGTCTTCTAAATAAATACAAAAATATTTTATTCATTTATAGTCAACAAAGGTTTCCAACATTTCCAACATTTGTACATGTATAAAGGTTACCGTATGATGTGGGACTATTTGATTGTTTCTAGGAGTAATGACAGCAGGGGGCAGATTTTCCCCCTTTTCTGGATGTTCATCAGGGCGTGTTGGTTCTAAATTCTAAAAGGCACATAGATGTTTGAAAACACAATACGTAATGATATAGAGGATATTTATTTAAGGCAGTGTACGAGTAAGATCGTATTTTATTTCATGAGTGGTCATAGAAACAAGATTTTTATAATCGTACACTGATTAAACACATTTTCTTTTTATTTCATGCTTTTGAACGATAAATAAAAAAAACATGCGCGAGATATGCTGTAGCGTCACAAGTTTATTATTGTAGTGCATTATGACGTTATAAATATGACGTCATTATGATTCCAAAATTATCGATCACCACAACGGTTGGAAAATAGTGCCACTCAAACTGCGTCGTTGTCGCTTAATTATATGTGTATTGAATTTTATTACGTGTTTTCTGTTGTTTAAAAAGGCCGATGTTTACACTGACGTGTAGGGTGTTCAAATACTTTCAAAAAATAAACATAAAAACAAAGTTAAAAGTAGTTCCATGTAACCAAGAGTGAAATGATAAAATTTAATCATTTCACTCGACCTATATTGAAATGATCGGGTTATCATTCACTGGCATTCTCCACTCATTCACCGCATAACATGAAATACATTAAAATCAACATTACTGCTCAGTTGGTATGTGCATCGTCAAATCATCACCTATTTATGACATGAATATACTCACTAAAGCGTGGATGTAATAAATGTCGTTCAAGTAAGCTGCAACGTCAAAATTATTTTTGTTATATTGTTATTAAAATGAATTTAACATATTTACTTCGCAAAACATGCACTGATGTTATATGCATACACCAATCGGAGATATTACAATAACCTTATTCATGTAAATATTTAATATTTAATCGAATACTACACATTTCCTTTTTCCCTTTAAACATAGGAAATACTAGTCAAAAGTAATAGCTGTTGATTTTCGGTGAATGATAGCATATCATAATTATTAGTTATCACCCACAAATATTTAACAAGTGGTGAGCTTAGATCTGTCCACCTGCCCGTTAATTTGCTCAAAGCTTGTTATCAACCTTGGCATTATTTCTTGATATATATTTACCTGTTCTAAATACTGCTGCGCAAACCTGAAAAACATAAAGAAAATCAAAGTTATTCATTTTCATTGCGTTAAGGTTCCGGAAGGTAAATTGAATGTAGTTGCGTAATTAGTTTGTAGTACGATAACATTTGATTTATTGCTAGATATATTTCAAGCGATTTACGTGTCACTAGCAAAACTTGCAAATTCTGAATAGATCAATATCAATTTGTTTTAGTTCAGCATTTAAAACTTATAGTTCATGCAATGTTTATTTGTTATGTATGTTGAAGCAATTAAAACCAAATATATTATTTCAATTTAAAACCATACGCGAATAAATGTCCATCGTGTAAACTCAAATGCAAGTTCGCCTTACCTATACGTTATTGCATCGCTGGATAATGACATGCGTTGCTGAATGGCCAGGAAGAACATTTCCTCTCTTCTGTCAGTGAAATACTCCGCCATACTCGTCTGCAAAAAAAACGCCACTATTCGTATAAACATTTGAATATATTTAGAACATAAACGACTTGTAATAGAATGTGTATATCTTCAAAGTGGAAATAGCGGAACTAAAATTAACATACACGTATTATCCGGGTATTATAGGTTAAATAGGCAGCTTTACTGTGTTTGTGGTTTTGTCAGTTATAAAGTAAACACACAAGATTCTTAGAATATGTTAAGCCAATTAGGCTAATGATAGTGCAATGCTAACTGTAAATGTTTGGCTTTGCCTCTACCGTTTTATTTCGTTTACTTCAGCTATATACATAAAGGGTACAGTTTTTTCTTCAGTTTAATGGCGTTCTTGACATTTGAACAATTGTTTCCACATACATTTTCTATTACGTTTAGAGAACTGTATGTTTTTACTAACATTCTTATCACAGTCTATCAACTAAAATATGCCTACCTGGACTTCCTCATTCCCATTAAACAACATCGTGGCTAATAGGGCCAACGACTCCCGAAAGACCAGATCGTTTGCACGCCGTAGAAGCTTAAACACAACGGCAATGATGCCGAATTTATTCAACGCTGATTGGGTATCTTTAATCACATTTAATTGCTTTTTGCACAATCTTGTACATTTTTCGAAATCTTCTGGCAGTTTCACTATTTCATATAGAACGATTCCACGCAGCATCTGCAAACATTTAATGTCCAATTCTACATGTCTGTCGTCTTCACTTAGATTGGTGAGTTGTGTGGAAATTCTGAAAGATTAAAATAATATTTTCTGTAATATTTAAAGGCATAGTTGATAGAGCTTCAATATACGCTTCGCATGCACGAGTCAAATAACGGTAAGTGGTCTTGTGATAACGAAAAAATATTAAACAATACTTGCTATGTTACCAGTAGTACATATATATATATGTATATGTACTTGTGCATTCTCAACTGTTTTCACGAAATAATGAAAGCATGCATTTTATACAAACATGTATTGTGCATTTTGTCAATTATAGGAAATAAATGTTTTTTTCCTTATTAATTTTATTTTGTGTTATCTTTGTGTATTATATTATATGTATTTGTACTTTTTCTCAATAAGTTAATACATGTACATAAATCTTTGACTTAAACTTGTGATTGTATGCTTTATTCAAACATTGACACAGTTAAATAATAAATCTAACACCTACGATAGCCGTTTGACAAGTTTCTCTGCCATTTCAACTTTCGCCTGAGGGCTGCTGGCATTCGGGTTGATGAAACTTTGAATGTGCGCCTGGAATCCTGGTCCCAATGGAAGTTCTTCATCTCGACCAATCTTGAAATAGGCTGGAATACAAATACTGGTATGCTTAACATTACCGATGACTTGAATAGTAATGGGTTCTTTGGGGCAAAAAAACGTCGATTGTGATGTGACTAGCTTGCTTTGGTGTGTGTGTTTTCTGATAGTACAAGTACTTAGCTTAAAACGTTCACCATAGTTATTCTATTTCGCACCATTTTATCAAAGGTTAATATTCGTTATATGTTGTTATTGTTTCTATCAAATAATTCTGACTGCATGGTTATTCCGAGAAATAAACTTACGAAATGAAAGGAACAAATAAAATGCAATATAATTGAATTCAGTGTGCATTTATTCATTCCGTTAATAAATAATGATTAGCGGCAAAATACCGGCTTTATTTTTATACCGAATGACAGTTGTGATGTTCATTCATGTTCATGTACATAAGCTTGATTATGTATATGTTTTCTTCCTCGGATGACTGGACTATAACTTATAGCAGTCAATTATAAATTTACGTTCGATAAGGCGCTCTATTTAACTTAAAGCTTTGAAAAATAAATATGTTTAATTATTTCAAAATAATATGCTCGAATACGCGAAGGAGCGTAAATATCACGTACGCAATTCGCTGGAAAACCCAGTCTGGATGTGTACAGTATTCATGCCTTCATACGCCATCTTCATGTTTGTCACAAACACTTTCAGCTGACGGTTAACAACTTCTTCTGTCGCATATTTTTCTTCGTATATCTGCATGTAAGGATAGGTACGTTATTTCAATTTTATCATTTTATCAACGCCAATAGTCAATCTCTTCCTAACAAGTTCATGTACTTTTTCAGACAGATGACCAATTGCCTATACAAAACTGTATACTGCCTGGTAATCACAACACATTGATATAATCCACAAACCATTGTAATAGTTGAGTCAGTGCATTGTGGGTTCAACATCAATCGAATCACGAAACATCTCAAAATAGGACTCTCTGATCATGATAATCATTTAAAGTATACATTTCTTTAGAAGGAAAATCAAATATTATGACATGGCGAATTACCTGAAAAACATTAATTGTTAATAAGTGTACATTATTAATTGTATGTTTTATACTAGTCAATATTCATATAAGTGACACAGATCAAACAAATGTGTAGAATGGATCCAACAAGTTTGATTTATAGATCATCAAATATGGTATACACGTACCTGTCTTGCATGGCTTCGAGGAGCAGGGACCACTATTTGTTGAGCATATTGTTTTTGGAACGCGTTCATTTCATCCTCGGGGAAGTCACACCGTGACAACAGATGGCCCGTGCATGAAACAAGGTCCTGCAGCTGGCGTTGAGTGCTTACATGTGGCGAAACCACCTCGAGGAATCCCTGAATGAGTACAATTAAACAATGTAAACGAAATTACAATTCTAGTTATGGTCAATTTATTAAAAGCAACACTTACGGTTAATTTAAAGATCCATAACTAAATACTATCAGCACCTTCACGCATATCTAATTTGTATATATTTATGCAATAAACATAGGCACTTCAAAGTATGTCTTCCACATCATTCAACCTATGGAGATAAGCGTTAGTAGTGCAATAATTACTACCTGGAAGCTTCGCGCTAGTTCTTTTATTGTCGTTGTTTCCGAAGGGTAGCTGGCTTTGTCAGGCTTATAGTAGCTTCGACAGAATACCTAGAACAGAAATCAGGAATCGAATATGTGTATATACTTTCTTTTTTTATTATATACATTTGCTATAATACATTCATGTCAGAAAATCAAAAAATAGTTGCGTAAGTCTGATGAATTACCTGAACCAAATGTGCAACTGCATCGAACAGGTAGTGGATGGAACTATGCATTTGTTCTGATGGATCGCTGAAAACAAACGTTAATTAGTTGCTACATAGCATCAAACTCAAATATACTTATTACTACATGTGAATAACAATTGCTTTAAATACATTAATTAAAGTGTTATTGAACAACTCGTACGTCTTGCAAAATAATTCAAGTTAACATTATTATATGTTAGAAATGGTAAATGCCGAATATGAGCATCAAACACAACTTAGTCGTTGAAAAAAAAACGTTTGAATGGACATCCCTATATACATGTGATATGTCTTTGAAAATGAATTCCCGTTGATTATGATCTTTTTTTTACATTAAATTACGCTAATCATGAGGTACAGAAATAAAGATTATATTTGCAAATGCAATATACGTTTTAGATGGTGAAGTCCTCTTTAGTAGGTGTTTAACCGTTTCGGAGTTATTCTTGCAGAAGTCCGAGATATTCTGCAACGTCCCAGACAGACCGGCCAAATAAGCCCACATGTTTCTGTAAATAATAAACATGTTATGTTGTTGGTATTTAATTAAGCCCGATAGGCAGACAGGTAGGCAGATACAGAGACAAACATACAGTCAGTCAGACGGACAGTCAAATTCACAGACAGACACACATAAGAAATACGGACAAACGGACAGACACACAGACAGGCAGACCGAAAAAAACATTACTTTATAAATTTGCAAAATGGTTCTCTGTACTAATATTTACTACATATTTCTTAATATTAGTATACAGATCTACTCACGGATCATGAGTTAGGTTTCGAGCCCAGATTGCCGCCTGTCCGCTGGGTGTGTATAAGTAGATCCAGATAAAGAAGCGGAGGAACGGTCTCTTTTGACTGTCAACGATGTTAGGGTTGTTCAGGACGTTCAAAAGCTCTGGAATCTTGAAGATCGTCTGACAGATTGAGGTCGTAAATCTGTTCCCACCCTGGTCCGTAAAAATTAAAAGTCGTCAAAAGAATTCGTAAACTTGTGAACAACAAATATGTAAACAACGCATTGTATTTACTTACGATTCACACGATTTTCATTGTTGTCATTGACAAATTAAAGATCGCTGTACTATTAATCATTTATATCTGAAGATGGAAATATTGGCCATGTAAGAACGTGAATTAAAGACGTTCGCAACAATTTCCTTCATTTTTTTCCAACGAAGATTTTCTTCAAAATTGGCACAAACATGCATCAATGTATCCTAAAACTAAAACAGTCTTAAAAAATAGGGGTCACTGGCCTTTTTCCGGAAATATTGAATTTTGAATACGGTACCTGTCGAAGACCCTTTTTGAGTGTGTGTTACTTAGAATGTTGAGTAATATAAAGCGTTCATATTCAAACAAAGATTGAGATTTGTAAATGGATATTTTTTTTAATGTTTCGTTTGGTAATATACAAGTGCAGTTTAATGATAAAACGTGCTTTATATACAGTTATCATTTATTAAATGACTTTTAATGGACGCTTAACGAGGTTAATTATGCATTAAATATGCCTGTAAAAACATCAATAATTTATCAAATATGCGAATATCTTTGGTCCCAGATGACAGATTTTGTTGAAACTTCCCATACAAACGCATTATTGTATACTGAAACTAAAACATTCCGGAATTTTTGGGATTTGAATACGGTACCTGTCGAAGCCCCTTTTTCAGTTTGGATTTTTTTACCAATGTTTAAGTATATAGGAGTGCTTTTTTTCAAACATGGTTATGTTTCTTTCAACTGATGTTTTACATGTCTTGTTTGGCAATACACAAGTGTATTTTGATAATAAAAAAACGCGTTATCTACAATTACTGTTAAAATAATGAATTTAACTGGACATTGAAGTAGGTCAAATGGGTACTAATAATACCGTCTGAAACGTCATTTATTATGCATCAATATATTTTGTTCCAAACGACAGATTTTCTTACATTTTCGCACATACATGCACCAAAACATCAATAAAAAGAATGGGTCACCGATATTGTTCGGGAAATATTGGACTTTAAATAGGGTACCTGTGTAGCCTTTTTCATGTTTCGTGTTTACGTAAACAACGTATCAATTGCCAAAATAGAATATATATATTTTTATGGATCTTTTTTTAACTAATTTAGCAATACATTGTATACGTGTGTTTTTGTTTATTTTAATGCTTTGTTAACTTTTAACCATTGACTGGAACTTAATGACTTACACAGATTTATATTTATTGATTGAAATTAGAATATTGTAACCTATATACAGTAAAGAAATTATGAAGCAATAGGAGAAATTAACCCAATTTTTTCTTTTTGCTGCGAACGTCCTTAATGGTCAATAGTATGTTTTTATTGACAGATTTTAGTTCGAACGATCCCAATTAACAATCGTGTTTCATTTTCAATGTGATATATTTGATCTGTATATTGGTAAGTACAATGCTGAACTTTATCGTGATGTGTAAATAAAAGCAATGATCATAAAATATTTTAGATGCTAGGGTATAGTATGTTCTGAGTATTTTCTCTATAGTGTTCTGTTGATGGACATTGGCACTGCTTCTGAACATACTGGTCTGTCTGTTTATTCAGATACTGATGTTCAACCGTGTTTTACCTCGGCACATGTGGCTAGCAGGTCAACCATAGAGATGAGAAAGGTCGCGGACTTTGAATTGCTGGACGCAAGGACTGCTTCTCTGAAACAGAGAAACAGTATACATAGGAACAACATACCTAGCATTATGGTAACATTTTAAGCTGACGGACAGACACTGACTACAACATTAGATTACATACGCAGAATACTTGATATTTCTTTATTTAATGTATTTGCTTCTCTGAAAATTAATGGATCCGAATACAACTTGAATTAATAATTTTTCAAATGGGTTAGGGTTTGTTGATTAACTATATATACGGTTAATGACAATATTACATTTGTGATAACGTATTTTATTTATAAAAAAAACCTGATAACTAAACACAATTAAGGTATCCTATTAGTAGTGTAAGCACCCACCTTGCAGTCTCATCAAGGTCAATTGCAGAAGCAAACTCAACTCGGAACTGCCTGAAGTAAGTCATCACGTAGTCTTGGTTACGCTTTAATGGTGGATCTAAGGTTTCCGGTTTCACAATGGCGCTCAAAAGGTCAAGGAACTGAGGCACTGAAGATTTGTGAGTTGCAACCAGCTTCATTATTTTCTCTATCTGATGTTTGGCTATTGTCGTACAGGCTTTTGTATTCCCGATAAATATCTGTACAAAACGTGTGTGTATGTCTTCGGTAACAATATAACACTAAACCATTAGTAAAATATAACAACAAATTAAAAACAACATCAGGAATGGTGCTGTATTGCGCGAAAAGGTTGATTGACATAACGTTTCAGTCGATGAATAATTAAATAGAATGCTATATCGCCAGCTATGATCAGTTATGTAACATGCAAAACAATTAGACTTCAACGATTCGAAAACAAAATAGTGCATAGTAAATAGTCCAGTTAGTAACATTACGAACGTTACACAGGAACATTGAAACATTTGAAGAAATCTACAGCGTTCTTTGTGTTAAAGAAAGTATTATAATAATGTAGATATCATACGTCGGTAAGTGTCTGTGCCAGTTCCTGTGGCAGTCGTTTTAATGAAAGTAGGCGGTCGAGTCGCTCGAACAGATGGTCTTGGACGAGAACGTTCCCTTTTGCAAGCAGTCTTAGTAGGGTGAACGTCTTTTTGAACACTTTACGCAAGCTTTTGTTCTGCTCCTGAATTTGTATGCATTGTTTCATGTACCATGGATACATATGACATAGACTGACTGCATATTGCATATATTGTAGCTATTCATGTATTTTTAATAAGTGCATTACTGCCTTAAAACGTTGACTTCACCTTACTTTGTATTCAAGTCAGGTTTAAAATTGTCAAGCATTATGCACCGGGAAATAACATGTAAGTAGTGACTGGTAACCAATATATTCTGCATACATTGCTTTATCTCTAGGATACAATCTCTTTTTTCTGAAATACATACGTTCTCAAAATAAACTTACTTGTAGATTCGTTTCATTAGGTTGGTCTAAAATCGCCAGACATTCGTCGGCAACCCCTGGTTAAGATAAAAATGTAATATTGTAACCAATATACTCTTGTATTTATTCAACGCTGAAACAGTATTATATATACTCCTTTATACTTTATTATTTTCATTTAATATCGGCAAACTGTGTAATTTCTTTTTAATAAATTAATAATGAAAGAGTTAAACAATAGTTTACCATAAATATGGCACAAATGGCGTAAAATGAGAGATTTGACATCAGTGTTAAAATCCTCCCTTATTGAACAGTTGTATCTCCACAATGCCAGCATGAGCTTATGTAAGTAATAGTTTAAGTTCAAAGTCAATAATAACGATTGTTACATAAAAATATTGTTGTACTACCTTATATTTAAGATTATTTGAAGGCGTTTGCTTTTGTTATAAAATCTTGTCCCACTAAGTAAAAACCTCAGATGCAAATTAAGTTACCATTACAGACAGTTCAAATACTCAACAGTTTTAAATAATTAACAATAGCAAGTTGTTCATTATAAAATATGTTTCATCTATTCATTTAAATAAATTGGTTCTTATTTTAAGGATGTTAGCATAGTCGGCTATTGCGGTTTTGAGCATATTGACCCAGATCGATGGACGAGTTCAATATCCCTCAGTGACTACAAGCTCACCGTGAGTATGCAGTATGCTCTGGTTCATGCCATGCGGCTCTTCCTTCTCCCCTTTCAAGTGACAATACCTGAAATGTTCAACAGGCAGTTCTTTGCATGCTAACGTTTTGTCACTCAACATCAAGTTAGATATGTATATCGGTACAGCATACAAACACAACAATGCAAAACTATTAAATAATACACCTCTATCGTCGGTGTGACTGAACGGTTTATTGCGCTAGTTATACATAAACACACGCGTATAAATAGACTCACAACTCAAAAAGATATACATCCAATAATTTATAAGACTGACCTGATCAAGTCTTCAAGAATCGACGTCAATTGCGTGACTTCCGTCTCACCAAGTTTGTTTGTAGCCAGACGACGCAAGTCGGGCAGCTTTCCCTCAAGGTAACGGTGTAGTTTCACGGAGTCTTTATTTAAAAGCACCTATGAATGCATTCATATTATAGATTACATAAAATATGCAAATTGTGTGCTTCTGTTGCTAATATAAAGTTTTGTATGTGTACTGCTTTAACCTATGGATTGCTCTCTGACGTTCCCGTTATTATTTAAACTGTATATTGATGTGAGTCTACTCATTTAAACAACAAACACACAAATATGCCGTACTATGCAAAATTTCCACTCGGTGTCACAGAACTTTTAATACAATTTTAATTAAGTTTAAATTATTTATATTTAAATTTATCATTTACTAGTATGTCCTCAAGCGTTAGATTAAAGTGCAGTTACGTCGATATAACTCGAGTAATGAAAACTGTAAACAAAACTTAAATAAAAACTTTAATGCACTGCAAAAACAACAAAACATAAACCAAATTACATTGTGCAGCTGAGATCACAGTGTGTAGTTTGATATTGATAACCAGCAATAGTAAACATATGAATATTATTTCGGTACTAGTTTGCATCATTTGGCATTAATTCATTAATTCAGAGGTCGCGGTGGCGTAGTGGATATGGTGTGCGCATAGCGATCGGGAGGTTCCGGATTCGATCCCCACTCTGGCAGCGTACTCTAGATCTCCCCCAAAGACACCAAGTACTTGTTCTACCCAGGAAACGGACTCGAGAGTGTCTCAATAAGCCTTAGGCTTTCGATGCAATCGAGCTAAAATAAATAGGTTTAAAACTAAAAACTAATTCATTATGTAATGCTCTTTTGTTTTGTGTAGTTTGGAGTCTGGCCCTAAAAAAACACATAACACACAAATTAGGTCCAAGTATTTGTCCCTCCGTTAGGAACGGCTTTCATTCATTTCACATAGTAATTTTACAATTTTGAAGAGTGATTTTTGTCCAATACAATACACGTTCAAAATCCGCCAACTACGTATACTTATGTAGACTACAACAATAGTTGTGTCTTCCGTACCTGGGCCCGTGAAGCTCTGTCAAAGAGACTGGGATGAGCAGTGAAATATTGGTTGAGGAGATGCATTGCTTCCCCCACCATTCTGTCATATTTGTAGTTAGAGACGTCCTGAAAATAATGAAATGCATGGCGATGATCTGGAATATGTAATATATGATGCTAGGTCTTAAAATCTTTTGATCATGTAGGGATTTAGCTGTTACGTGATTTACTTCATTTCATCGTGCCTTAGAAAGTTGCAATTCTGTTGTTCTGGTGAACGTGAAACCACTGAGTAAATTGTGATTCCTTTGAATTCATATTCTGTTTTAATTACTTTTTTTAATTTGAATTACAATGCTATGAGGTTAAATTTCATATAACAATTCTGGGCTAAGTGTGGGGTTCGGCATACCTATAAACCTGTTTTAACCGCTAATGCTTGCAATGAACATTCCAAGGCGGTGACACCTGTTTAACCATTGTTTATGTTTTGTGCTGTGTTGTGCGTATTGTACTTTGTTGTACTGTGTTGTATAGGCAATTGCTAACTTACATCAAATAATAGACCTGCGGATGTTTATAAGGGATTCTCTCCTGATAATGCCTCTGGAGTTTTATTTATCTTATATTTACTAACAAACGATGAAACAAAAAGTGCACCTTATTGTAACTACGAAAAAGCGTTCTAATATAGCAAATAATTATTAATAAATTACAGACATGTGTATTGCAAAGACATATAATTCAAATTAAGTATAAACTCCTCGCGTTATTCGGCCTAGCAAAATAAATAATTCTGACACAAAAATGCAAAACGTGCTGTTTCTTTTCACAACTATTATTTACCCTTTTAATATTATCAATACCGTACTTTAACTAGATTATGTACCAATTTAGGTATATATTTGTCATAATTATAACTTAAATTGTCCCACTTTACTAGAAACAAATCATTTAAGTAAATGCAAGTAGGGTACAGATCTGTCAAATTGTATTAATTATGTATTTTAGAATGCAACAATTTTATTTGCTACAGTACACATGGGTTCTTATTTACGATTTACATTTAGGTTGTCCTTTTTCTTAAAGTTTTTGTTCCGGTATTTAACGTTAAAATACATATGTAAACTTCCTACAGTAATAAAAACTATGTTCCCTGATGTACTCGACGAAACATAAAATCTCACCATCAGAATTTCTACAATCCGAAAAATCTTCAGATGTGAGGTTTTGTCAAAAATTCTCGCCAGCTGTTGTACACCAGCATTTGCGGCACTGAAAACAAATAACTTATATAACATCACAAGCAAATAACAAGAGGTCCAGAAGGACCGGACGCTCTACTGGCTCCAGGGCTACTTGTTTACTAAAAGCTACACTTAAACAATTTTCAACATAAATAAGGCATAGGTACATACCAAATATCAAGATTTTCTTCCTATTAAAGTACATGTAAAATGAGTCCCGGGGTGAGTCCCATTTTTAGCCAAGGGCAGCATTTTGACAATTTTGGTAAACTTTATGGACCAAAGGCAATGCTACATGCCAAATATCAGAGACCCAGGACTTGTATTTATAGACAATAATTTTTTCCGCTCAAAGCCCATTAATAATAATTTGAGACCCGGGCCGCGCGCTACTTTTGTAAACCCAGGGGCACCATTTTCATAATTGTGGTAAAGGGTCATAAGGCGATTATGAATACCAAATTATGAATCCCTTTTTAATCCAGGGGCACCATTTTAACAATTGTGGTAAAGGGCCATAAGGCAATGCTAAATGCTAAATATCGAGAGCATAGGACTTGTATTTTCAGACGAGATTTTTAAGTTTTGTTAACCAAAAAATTATTTTTAGCTCATATTACCTAATTATGCAATGGACCGGAACCCTATGAACTAATTTAGTTCGCACTAACGCACGGATGAACGCAGACACGACGGACTACACGCCATCGCAAAAGCCCCTTAGCCTTCTCATGTTCCCAGTTTATGTATAAAGAACATAGTATCTTACTGCTGTTAGCCTTTCTCGTGGTCAAAATGCACAAACTAATATGTAAAGGTGTTAACGACATTTATATACAGACAATTGTATCTATGTGATATGTTATATTTAAAGACACAGTGATAATGTATGACTTAACAAATATATATTTGGAAACTATACCATTTAAAGGGACTTGCTCTCAGATTTTAGTATTTTTCAAATATGCCATTAAACGTCTTAACTTGTCAAATTAAAGCATTTGAAATAAACACCTCGAGAACTTTAAAAAGAAAAAAAAAAAAAAAAAAAGTTACTCCTACCGGGTTTCGAACCTCAGACCACATGATCAACAGTGTAACGCGTTACCTCTCGGCCAGTGCGAAGTACATACTTTGCGATGTATTTTGTTTCAACGTTATCTAAATTATTTACGAGTGTTCAGCAATTACAACGAAAACAGCAGAAACACTCGAAAATATTCCATCGTTTCGGGTTACGAACACTTTCTAATTTTATCAGTTTCAACTAATGGTTACCCATTTAAAAATGGTATTTACAATATATTTCTAGGTCAATAGTGTTGTTTCGCTCCTTTATATACACTTTTCTTTTATTTTTCAAATCCTTGACAAAAGGTTTAAAAGTGTCAAGTCGTCAATCTGTGAACAGATCCCGTTAAAGGCCACAAAACTGTACCATCGCCAAAGAAACAACACCGCTTAAATAGCTTCCAAATATTGTTAATATATATAACACATGCAATTATATATGGCGCATTAAACATGACAGTTCTATGTAGGCCAAACACAGAAATAGGCAAACGTCAAAGTTTTACCTTAAGTTTCCTTTCAGCACAAAATTGTCTTCGATCAATGGAACTAATTCTGACAACGTTCCTGGCTTTGCTTGAACTTGTGAACTCGTGTTGACATTCGGAATGCTCATAAACAGATCTATAAATTCCTGAAACAAAAACAATAAGTGTTACAAGAGCTGTTTGTAAAACAGTTATGGCCCCTCTAGGCTACAAGCAATCTTTAAAAATATCAAGTTTTTTTATAATTAGATGAGAACGGTAAGGCATATGGAGCGGAAACTGCTAAAAACAATTTGAGATAAATCAAGGGCCATAGCTCTGCAGTTCCTATGGTGTTTTGGTAGATCATAGATATTATAACATCAAACATTTTCATCAATTTTAGTGAAGATTAGATGAAAACGGTTGAAATTTTAGATAATACAAGGGCCATAACTCCACAATATCCGGCGGGATTGGGATGATTATCGATCCTGGCCGAGATATTATGCACACAAACATTTTCAGCAAGTTTGGGGAAAATCCGATGAAAACTGTTGGACTTAGTAAGTGGAAACGGTTAAAAAGTCTAATGTTAGATACTTCAAGGACCATAACTCCACAATTCCTGGAGCGAATATAGAACGTAGCTGAGATATTATGCCGATTAACACGTTCATGAAGTTTGGTCGGATGACACTATTGGACTAAGAGGGCGGAAACGAAAGTTTCTGCCGACCAACAGACCGACAGACAGATCGACATTAGCAAACCTATATACCCTGCCATCTTCTATGGTGGGCATAACTAGTAGTAGTAGTGGTAATAAAATAACAATAATAGTAATAATAATAATAAGTATTTGAATATCCGCACACAATTGTGTAATTGTTCTGTTTTTATTCATTAAATTGTTCAGTTGATTAGTCCTTAAGTCTTTTCCAAATGTTTTCTTGTAAACAGTACTGTATATCGGAACAAGACAAACCTCGTGCCGTTTGCTTAAAGCTGAGTTGAAAATCAGATCCAAAACGTCAATTGCTCTGAAACGATGAATACAGTAATTGATGTTTAGTAAAAACAAATACATTCCAGTATAGTTGATAGTTTAAACGCTCGAGCGATTTGTTATACCATTATCATGTCACTGTTCATTAATGTTTAAATATAGAGACATATATGATATTCGTTGATTTCATATAAAATTATGAGCGGAATCGATAAACAATTTATTGTTATTATTATTATATTACAAACTAATCAATTCATTTCCATTTCAACCGATAGAGGTTTATACAATCAAACTCCCCACTGCCTGGTTCCTCGTTGCGAGGTAAAGTTAGAACAGAGCTATGTCAAACGATATCATTCATGTCATAATTACGTCAAACGTGATTCTAAAAACAGTTTCAATAGACATGGCAGATAACTGCTGCAGTTGTCATTTGAATCGACCCACCCAGCAATTATTATGTAACCATTTAGTATTTTAACACCTACATGAAATTGAAGATAACTCACTGACACTTGGCTTCCACGATTGCCTTGGTTTCAGGACTCGGTTCAAACCTGCCCGACTCTCGGAACACTTTCAGCATCTCCTGGCCATCTTTGTCTGGGAATATATTGTTTCAAAATTACGTCGTCTCTTTAACTTAAAATACTACTTGTATGTATAACAGTCAATCGTCTGACCTTGTGTGTCTTTTTGTATTTAATTATATAAACAGAAATTATGTTCTGGTTTTGTCTTTCGTTAGGCATATATCTGGTGCTAGAAAGGGGATATTGTAATACTGATTCCCCAGACGTTTCTTATTTTGCGTTGGATTTAATCCACATTACTGAACATCTCTGTTGTCAGCTCGTCAACACGACAGCGACGTCTATTTCTTGTACTCGAATTGCATATTATATAACGAGCATGATCGCAGTGAACTGTATTACGGTAATAATCAGATATGTGTAAAACTATGATACTATTTACTGCAAGATCATTTTTGTTACGATATTTGTTTTCCAAGTGTCATTATTTCTATATCCGTTTTCATCCTGCTGGTATACTATGGGATTCGAACAGTTATTGCAAGTATATTACATGATACTGTACCTTCATTAGTTGGAAATGGTTTGTCATTGCGCCCATCCAGAAGTCGTATTAGCTGAGAAAGCAACCTTTGTATGTCGTCTTGTTGGTTATAAAATCCAAACAGCACCAGATAATGCAGAATACGAAGTACCTGCAAACAACAAGGGCAAATTGTGCTTCATTAAAGGTCACTACTTTGTTGCTGGCATATCTTGACTAACGGATAGACTGATAATTATACCAAACAAATGAAAATTTCCATTGTGTCAGGAACTCATACGCTGGTATTGGAAAGTATTTTTAGTTGGACATTGATTATCATTTACTTACAAAACATGGTGGTGTACAAATCACAACACTCCACATCAACAAAAGTTCCAATTATGCCGGAAAACATTTTATTACATTGGCAGTTTTATACTATTTTGAAGAAATTTAGAATTGGTTGCCTTGAACCCGATTATTTTTGTGACATTTGAAATAAAAAGACATAACATATACAGAAAAACTATTCTTTGTTCCAAAATGTATGATGTGGATCAATCACGTCTTCAAAATCAAAACAAATAATTTACCAAACTCGCCTGTGTGATAAGCATGTTATTTCCAACTAATGACGCTGTCATTTCTTCGTGTTGACTCAGAAAGTTGGATGCCCATTTGTTCAGCGCCATTAAATTGGATGACGACTGGTTGAGCAGTGATGGCGTTCTCATCATGCCGTCCTAAATAAAGACACTTTACAGGAATGCACGTGGAGTAAAAAGTGCAGAAATCTGCATATTTATGTACACATAAGGAATACAAATACTATTATTATGCATATACAAAAATACTATTGCATGGAAACAATTATAAACATAATGGTTATAAATAAGCAAATAAATAAGGTCTTCACAATGGACATGATAGAGACAAGAACGATTTTCGGAATAAACCCAATAAGCTGAACAATTACCGATGTGTATAAGTAAGAGACTTAACATCGAGATAAATAATTAAATATATAACATCATGATATAATATATTAAGATTTAAGACATAATAGGTAATGGTTACCGTATTATCTTCATTATAGATGTAAATATGTTTAACTCTGTCCTCGACAGATTGGTTGTCCGGAATATCCACAAACATGGCTGTAAGGAACATATACCATTTAACAACACCATGAATGTAATGGAATAATACAGTGTATACCTTAAACTAGTAAACTAACGAAATAAACAATTCTTCTCATTGAAAAAGGTATGACTTACATTATCATTTGAAACGTTTATTTTGAATATTAATAATGCTGCATTGCGCATAGTTTACAATACGCAATAAACAATAAAACTGTTATCCAGCGGTGTGAGGAATAATTTTGGAGGCCGACAGACAGAGGGTAAACGTTACGAATACCATCGCATACACCGAGTGACAACCGTATTAATCGCTCCAAAATAATATGCGAAACAGTTGAAACTAAAGTGTATTTATTTATATAGAAAGTTATGTAATAATAATAATAATTACAAAGGTGTTTAATGTGTGGCTTAAACTTAAGCCTTTTCTTTTACTATAAACATCACATGACAAAGAACGCCATCGGCTCTGTTGCAAATAAAACAGCACATTTGTTTTAACTGGGGTAATAACATCAAATTCTATATTTAGTTCCAATGGTTACAGCGTACTATACAATAAAGTAAATAGCTTTTGCAAATGTATGTGAAGTGTGGCAATATGACACTTACGTATAATCAGGTCGGTCATTTATCAATCTCATTTAGATGTACTGTCACAAAACACGACAATTGCTAAGGTTCGGACAATAGCATCGAATGTTCTATTAGCTATCAACTATTACACAAAATGATACAAGGCAATGTATGTTTAAGCAACATCAAGGAGTAATGGGTAACAATACGACACTCACTTATCATCAGGTCACAGTACAAGACCCTCAGCTGGTCCGGCAGTTCCACATTCTGTATACACGCGAAGGCCTGCTTCCACGTGAGGTAGTGCATCTGCTTTGTCAGCACTTGTATCGAGGCACTGTTGTGACCCTAGATGAAAAGACAAATGGTACAACCTATTGTATGCCATGTTTGTATATAACCTTGGGTCGTATTCCAGAAACATCTTTAGTGAAATCTTATCCTTAGCCTTAAAATCGTCATTTTTCTTAAGCGTTTTATTCCATGTTTACATAAAATGCTGCTGAATTTTCACTACTTATCAACTTACTATTAACTATTCTACCACGGCACGCGGCTAGTGGTGCATAGATAAAGAAGGAAAATAACTGTGGGTTATTCTTCAACAAATAATGGGCGGAGCCTAATGTTTTGAAAATAGTTCCGGAAATTCGAAAAATTGTTCCGTAAAATGCACGTACTTAAACGCGCGATAGCAAATTGTGACAAACAAATCATTTTCTGCATGTTGTAGCACAACAAAGCCACACTTGTACTACATATTTTATAATTAAGTTCACATAAACGTTTACGTTTTGTTAATATACTTTTAATTTGCGCTTTTTAGCATCATATTTTCACTGTATTATATCGATAAGTATGACGTCATTCGCTCAATGTTTATCAATAAAGCTGACGTCATTTTGAATTGTTATGATTTATTGACGTCACTGAAACGCACGTGTGAATGCTCTTATCGGAAAATGGGCGGAGTATAGATAAATATAGTTCTCATTCATAATCTTTAAAACTACGAATTTTATATGAGATCGTGTTAGAATCGAAATAATTAACGGGTAACAGTTGATTATTGCGGTAATAACCAACGGTTTGTCGTTCCGATGCTTGTTATCAAACCACTCTGGCTACCGCCCTCGTGGTTTAATTCCTACGCATCGGAACTCCAAACAGTTGGGTATTACCGCCATAACCAACAGTTTCCCGTCAATTATTTCTTAAATATTTGCTTACCTGATATTGGATTCATTAATTGACGTGTAGTTCTAAAAATATTACCTTAAAAATGTGAAACTTAGGTGAAAATATTTTAAGATAAACTTAAGATATTTCTGGAATATGGCACCAGAACTTTTTAATTTAACTATATTATGTACTCGTACATGGTTTTATATGTACGTTTATTTTTGTTGATTTTGTATTTGTGTTGTTGTTGTTGTTGTTATTGTTTTGTTGTTGTTGTTGTTGTTGTTGTTGTTGTTGTTGTGTGCATGCCCTTAATTCGGAGTATTTTGTAGGTATTTAATAAGTAACACATTGTATAATTGTCTCATAGCCAAAATGATAAAATCAATAATGAATTACTGACCGAGGTAAATGCAAAACTGTAATATCAGAACTGAATGTTGTCAAAGAAAAATGTATTGACACTAGTCAAATTTCGGAGATATTATATCCCACCAATATGTTATACAACCAGTGTGTATTCGAAGAAAATATATTACATAATATAATTCCATTAGGTGTGTTTAGAAACCAAACTTTAGCCTGGTTTCACAAGAGATTAAACTGTGATTTCCCCACAGAGATATTGAAGACATACGTGCACAAAATACCAATTTTAAAACGATCATTTTATACATTTTTTAGAATTACATCATGCAAAACAATAAAGTCGTAACGATATATAAAAATGTACAACTATTTGCAGCAAACAATACGTTCAGTACATACATAACAAAGTTGGCCGAACAGCTTCATCTGATGTATCAAGAACATATATTCTCCATTATCTTCGTTACGCTGAAATTATACATATGCAATTATTAAAATATTCATATTCAAATAATACAAATATTATCAAGTATCACAGTTATTGCCTTTAGATCCATCAAATATTTATAAAAATATTTACTTTGGCAAACTATGTTTACCTTACCACTAGAAGCTCTGGTCACAACCTATTCATAAAAACAATTGTATTTAATATGGTTATCAACTAGTAACAAAATTGCAAAAAAACCTGGACAAATTCTTGAAGTAGGATGTAGTCTTTGCCGTTGTTTGGGGATATGTACATCTTGCCATCGTCTTTATCGATGTACTGACCGAGGTCGGTCAGAAATACACAATTCTGAAAAAATAATGTAATGCCTGAGTTGATTTCTTGGTAATTACTGGCATGTGCAATGCATATGATTTATTTTAATAGAGTTTATTTTTGTTGAAATATACACCAGAATAATTATATTGATGCGCATTTGTTCTGCGTCGCAATCATACATACGATTGTCAATACAAACATAACGAATAGCATGCAAATTTGATAATTTCATCACAACAAATACAAGAATGTATTTCGATTCGACAAACATATGCCATGTATCATGATTATACGATAATTTAAGCACAATAAATACAAAAATACATTTTATTTCATTATTGAGTAAATTGGTTCTGAAATGGCTTTAAGGTATTGAATGTGATACTTTGGCGGACTGGAAAATGTCCATGATATCGAACAGCTTTATTGCGATGCCGGAATTAAATATGACGTGACCAACACTGTAGTAGACGCTTCAATAATTACCATCCATTACACTAAAACTTACCAATTCCTTCAGCAGCCAGACTTCGGTTATGTAGTTTTGATTGTCACCAATCGCAGTGCCGTTACAAACGCACAGGACGCCAAGCAGATCGAGATATCTGTAGTTCTTTTCCCGTTTCAGGAGATCCACGAATCGGTCAATGTGGTCGTGCGTGATTCGGTCAACGATTTCCCGTTTGTCTCGAATCATTTCCGTTACCACTCGAACAGCGCTTATGCCTGTCCTCTCCTTAACATGAAGATGATGTTCGAAAAGCGGCGAAAATATGCAGATATTGTGACATTTTCCATAGGACTACATTAGTTGTATATCACTTGCTATTAAACCGTTACCTACTTGTACAATATGTGATGTCAACTATACATTCGTGACAGCGATAATTACAACATGTCAATCATCCGATATTAAAAAAACAACACAATGTCGGGTAAGTCATCAATAAAACATAACACCCGACAATGCGTGTCTATTAATATTTTAAAGCATATGAACAAACACAGAGCGACCACACTGATGTTAAATCAATTTGACTTTAACAGTATTAACGTGTCATTGAAGGTAATAAAGAACGTGTTTGGAAATGCCATCAAGGGTTATATTGAGTCATGTTAAAATTAAATAGTTTTATTCCTACTTCTTGTAACACATTTGCGAAAATCTAGATTTTGCCCATATTTGTTTCATGTAAGAAGGGTCTAATATAATAAAGATAATTTGTAACAACAGTGTACCTCTCTGATGCCATAATTATAAATTTTTGAGTCTAAGTCTATTCTTTATTCTTAAGTCTAAGAGTCTAAGTATATTCTTTATTCTGAAGTCTAAGAGTCTAAGTCTATTCTTTATTCTGAAGTCTAAGAGTCTAAGTCTATTCTTTATGCTCAAGTCTAAGAATGGGTTGATGAATACGGGCCCGGGTATTAAACAAACAATGTCGGGGAAGTCATTAATAAAACACAACACCCGATGTTTTTGTTTCATATTTGAAGCATAGTATCAGTCACAAGCAACCCTGCTGATATATCAATCAGTCACAAGCAACCCTGCTGATATATCAATCAGTCACAAGCAACCCTGCTGATATATCAATCAGTCACAAGCAACCCTGCTGATATACCAATCGGATTCAAACAATTATGTATATTTGAATGATGCATTCAATATTTGGCCGTTATTTCTTTTATAACCTTTGTGAAAAGCTGAATTGGCTACCATTTTTATAACAAAAAGGACTAATAAAAGTCAATTGTCATGAAAGCATACCTGTCTGATGTCGAACTGGCCCATAAAGAAGTCGATGTATTTTGCCAAGAACAGTTTATTCTTACGGGAACCACCCAACAAGTAAGTGTACATAACATCGTAGGCGGCTTTGAATATCTGCAGCATAAGACTGAAACAAAATTTTATGTGCATGCACTTTTTTGTGTTAAGTATTTGATTGTACATACAACATATGGGACTAAGTTCATTCATTCATGCTATGCATTCATTGACGAATAACATCGTCAGCAAATACGCACATCTTTGCAAATCAAACGTAGCGGCATGCCACAGATCTGTCCATATCGACAGAATGAACTAATGTGCAAACGTACGTATGAACAAGAAATAGAATGCAGAAGCCGCATTAAAGCCGGATTATCTATTTTGCAAAAGGTATATATATATAAGCCGATCTTGATGACGAATGGCAGAATTCTCATGTAGATAATAATATATGATGCAGAAACAGTATAATATCAAGCTACAGGTTTGGTAGAAAATGTCGCTTATAGGTTTATTTATTTTAAGCGATGATGGCCATCTTGTGCAGCAAAGCGGGACCCGCTGCGCAGGTTTTTAAAGGACCATCCGTAAGCCCGCCCGCCCAATTTTCGCCAATCTATAAACCGATATTTTTCGTTTAAAAATCCGGCTCATAATTCATAAACAAGACCGAATCACCACAACAACCAATTAGCTATTAGTGAATATGTTCTAATTTTGCACACATTGTAGTCCCTTACACGTGGTCCGCGCCGTTCAGTGGACACCTAAGTAGCCTGACAATCAGTTCTATGATCTTAAGGTTCCTCATCAACTTTTGACGTATCTTGATCGGCTCACCACCAACGATCATGAAATCAGCAAGCTCCTGAAGGGCCTGAATCGAGACGTCTGCCGTTTAGTTTAGTGGAATTATAAGTATGCTAGTTCGTTTATGTCTGTGTCCATATATTTTACTTAATTGAATACTAATAACACGTATGTTAGGCATATTATGTACATTCCTCGGTGCTTATTCAACCAATATTTCGACCAATATCATTTGTTTTTGCTGAAGGTTTGGTATTATGTCTAGTAGACATTTTGTATTAAGTTTATATGATAAAGAATACAACTACGCATATATTGGTACAATATTGGCCAGTTATTATCAATCGTACACCGTTTCATATGTACTTACACTGATAACGATATCCTTTGTATTCGTAGTTACCAGCACACCACCTTTCCTCTGCAATAGAATACACTCTTCCACATCAAAATGCCAATATCAAACGACCAATGAAAAAAGACTGTCACAGGAATGTATTCTGTCATGGGCGTATTTGAAGACTTAAACTGAGGTTGACCATGCAAAATATATCCAACACCAACCCACACTGTGCACAGCTGTCACGAGGTCACTCAAATAAAATGACAACTTAAATTGGGGTCTGTGCAAATTCCAGTACTGCCCTGAAGATTACAAGTTTTAAATTTGTAATTTTAATATTCACTATAAAAATGCATACACTAAAAACAATAACACAGTCATTTAAAGCACATTTCAACTGTAAACAGTATTATAATGGATTGCTATTCAATTATATATTTTTATTGCTAATATTCAAGTCCATCTGTATTCTTCAAGTATTATTGACAATGTGTGTCCTTTACGTTTCGGGTTACTTGTACAATTAATTAAGGGTTTTAAGGAATGATATTCACAAAAGTGACTCCAAGTCTTTGCATAAACAAAATGTCTGTCTAATTATCAACACTTTACATCATTAATACCTTCTCTCAACACATTATAAATCATCAATTCGCCATCTTCTCACATTTAGATTCATAAGCGCCTCCTATTCGTCCAATTACAAAATAAATAAATCATCAACTCATCTTCAAATTATCGAAACAATTTGTCAAATCATCATAAAACCATATCATCATCTCGTCTAAAGACCGATTCGTAATTTCTTCAACTCATTGTACCACCAAATCATCATCACGCCAAATTACCGAATTGTGATTTCATCAAATAATGATGAAATAATTAAAAAAAAATATATATATATATATTATCACGCAAAACCCTTAATTTTATCAACTCATTGTTCAACCAATTCATCATCACTCCAAATTGTCAAACTGTAATTTTCTTTAACTCATTTCCCTAAATACAATCAGTATGATGATCATTAGTGCCATTGTTGACATATAACAAAGTAATAACTCTATACTAAATGAAATATTAACCGTTTTAAAGTGTTTTGGTAATTGGTCACTTGCAAAAAATAAAGGACCTGTTGCTGAAAGAGTTCTTTCCTGCTGCTGCAGCTGGAGTTTAATTTCGTTCGTATGTGAAGGTTCATAACTGAGATACTTTCGACGAAACCATAACGTTTTCTAAGACTTATCCGTATGCAATCTAAGTGACGCCACAAAGTAGCCTAGGATCAGAAATTCTAATTGCACTTTACTTCCTTAACGCAATCACTCATGTCTTGTGCACTTTTAAAACTGATTAAAACATACAAACATATCGGTCATTTCTAATAAACTTAGTTATCCCTGAAAAAAATCGTCTCTCTGTTCCCAGTAATTTAACCCGTGCACCGCTAGAATTAAAGACTATTCCATTAATTATGTCAGTACAATCGTAGTTTCAAATGAATAGCATCGTAACATTATCATGTCTTCATTGCATGTTCTCGGCTTATCAGCCAATTTCTTAGCTTAACCCCTTGAGAATGAACTATAAAAGAGATAAACATGTCAAGACAAAAATAAAACAGGGTACACACAGGAAACTAGTCTACATGGCCACCAACTACAGTTATAAACATGTAAAGTTTTTAAAGTTTTTAACATCACCATCATACCTGTTTGTCATCACTTTTATTATTACATGGCACAAAACAAACAATAATCGTCGGGCTTAACTTACGTCTGCCACAACTTTCTGAATAACTGGAATGATTCCTGCAGTGACGTTTAAGATTTGAACGAGTGACTGGTCAACGGACTGTGTCAAGAACGCGTCTTCCTCAGGTTCCTCTTCTGTCGCTGATATCTGTGTAATTACATGTAGTTAGTTATATCTCCTTAACACTTAAATATAATAGTTTAAGTAAACATATGTAAAGCCTTATTCATTACCTTATTATACTGGTTATTACAACAGCAGTCCAGAAATATGAAATAAAAATAAAACTTGGCAGAAATCGTTTCTAATGGACATCTTACCTATCAAATACAAAACAACCGCATTGAAATCGATAAAGTAATAACGTTAAACGGTTTTTGTAACTTTTTATCATTTAGTTTCTGTATGAGATAGCTGGTGATGCCTCTGGAGTAAATCAGCATGTACATTTGTGTGTATTGCGTTCGTACCAAGCGTTTTCGAACACAGACATTATTAAAAGTCTTTCATAAATGAGAAACGGTTTTCAGTCGAGTAAACGTCATTAACATTCATGGAACTAATGCCAATTTAAGACGCATTGAATAATATTCTATGGACTGCGGCTTTTATAGCAGAACAAATCCTCTACATTACGATATTACAATTAGTTACCGTATTTTACAATTATTGCACACAATTACAAATAGCATATTGTGTATGCCAACGTTCAAGTTACACTTTAAAGTGGATACATACGATTACAGTATCAACATTTCACTATCTCATAGTTGTACAAAACAAAGAAGAGAACGAGAGTAATTGAGGGAAGTTAAAATATAAACAGTTATATGTGTTTTTTTTAATTGAACTTCTATATTACAACACATTTATTCCTAGAGCTACGCCGATAACATGTTTAATCGTATTTGTGGGTGAAACAAAAAACGGTTCCATGTGTCGAATGAACGCATGTTAAATATCGGCACAAAACTTGCAACAAATAGTGGGGATTTCCGAAAATTGTACATGTCTAATGTACATGAATGAGATTTCGACAGGAATTCGAAAAAGTATTTTAACAGCGTAAAGCTCTTATTTCGAGTATTTTCGAATATAAGTTCTTCTGAAATTTTATTGTCGTTTGTTATTCATCAACGTTTTATTCGTTTTATTTTACTTTTTTATTTTTGTTTGCAGATTTGATGAAATCGTACATACCCTCTTTAACTTTCCAATACTTCGCAAACCATTACACCATTGTGTGGTCCCCACATCCATGCCTCAAAGGTTTTTATGTATACTGTTACACAAATCTAAATCTAAAATATGTAGCATAGTTTAGCTATATATGACTTCATTACCCTCTTTAGCTGAGCTTTACTCCATTTCAAGGAGTCCATCGATTTGCTGTCGCCTGCCTTCTGCTCATGTTTGCTCTGATAGTCGTCTAAAATGGCAAAATACGTTGCAAAGGTCACTAACGCTATTTATACATATATACGTGTATAACATTTTTGTGTGGAAATTGAATTACAACATAGATGTACTCGCATAATAACTTTTAAATTAGTAGTTTGCTTCATGTCGAAACATTCAACACAAAGTTATTTAATAAGTTTTACGATGAAGAGGCTAGGGTTATGTTTTAAGGTCGCAGAGTGGTGTAATAGATAGGACCGCCTTGTGATCGGAAGGTCTTGAGTTCGATCTCTACTTGGGTTCGAAAGATGTTTCTCATAAAACATGAAGTACTGCTTCCACCAAGGAAACGAATTCAAATGATCCTCAATAAGCCTCTGGATTTCTCCGCAATCGAGCTTAAATAAATGTATTGTACTTACATTAAACTAAACTTAAGAATATGTTTTTGTTCATAGGTTATCCTGCTGCCCCACATCTTACCTGGACATGCATGCAACCACAGCCCAGTCGCCACATGCTCTAGTCTACAGTGGCCCCCTTCTGGAATACCATTGCCCACCTGTACATTAGGAAATAACTCTGATTGTAGTGTGAAATAGCAATCAATCGT
The DNA here is from genome assembly GCA_027627225.1 of Congeria kusceri. Classification (NCBI taxonomy): domain Eukaryota; kingdom Metazoa; phylum Mollusca; class Bivalvia; order Myida; family Dreissenidae; genus Congeria; species Congeria kusceri. The sequence continues at coordinate 54,417,552 of CM051029.1, forward strand.
ATAGCTGGATTGAGGTGTGAAATAGCAATCAATCGTATAGCTGATTCCGTGAATTTGATCTATTGCAACATCCGTACAACCATAGTAAATGTCGTTGTAATGTGTTAATAAATTATTGAATATCATTTCAATAGAATTGAACTATATTTGTTAATATTTAAAAAAAAAAAAAAAAACACCTTAAGTAATATTGGTCGTGACTACATTGGTCAATGATATTATATAAATATTGCATTCTTTGAGAGCGATAGTGCATTTTGTCAACCTGAGGAAATACTGTTGCCCAAGCATTTTTCGACGGATGACAAAATGCACTTCCGGCCTCAAAGAATGCAATTAATTTTATTATACCGAAACAGGGCTTCTCAATAGATAATGCGCTTTTGTAACACGGCGTAATTACTTACCGTTTCATAAGCGCCTTTTAACTCCGATCTACCTGACTATCGCTACAACGTTATAGTGGGTGATTTTGCAGTGTGATATTTAAAATTACTGACTGCTTCGTTTTTATATGAACAAAAAACGGAAACATAAGGGTGAGGTATAATAAATATGCTTACCCCGTTTACTGGGTGGAGTCTAAACAACGTTTTTGCGTCAAAATGATCGGAGGTCAAGGTCACCTGACCTCCCTGCTGTACACACAGGTACATCCGGGTACACATGTGCAGCAGACGACAGTCTTGGTGCCACTCCAGGGTACCACCTTTGTTTGAGGAAATATGTGATAATTTAGATATTTGAATATCTTTCTAAATAGTTTCTGCATTGTTCAAGTCTTTATTTTATGTCGCATGTCTACCACGTTTTTTCTGTAATTGTTTCATGTCTGGTGTGATATATATTCTTCTTATTAATAACACATTATAAGTTGACAACATATTTGATAAACATTTACACATTGGCATTTAACTCCAAGTACAGAAACTAATAAAATGATATTAATGCTATCAGAGAGGGCTTATCATATGAAAGGTCAGTCCAGGTATTTACCGACGAAGAGTTTCAGTGGCTACTCACTGAATATAAAACATTTTCATAGTACAATTATATATTATATATCTATATTGCACACATGTTTCTGCTTGGTGCACAATGAGCATCGTAATTACCTCCGTCAAGGAGACGAAGTTTGTGTTATCGTTAAGTTGTGTACGTGTCTGTTAGAAATTTTACGCACTAAAAGGTATACACGGATTTGCATCAAATTTTCTGAACATTTTGCGATGGGAGGGTGAACCATTGTGTCTATTATGGTGGTGATATGTGTATGTGTCATCGCCTGGATCCAGGAATATTTTAAGGAGTGTTTATTATTGGAAGATAGGGCAGTGGGGGCAACTGTTTACTTCGTAAACTCAATTGTTGTAAATGGCAATCTGCCAAGGAGGTCTGCACTCTCCAAGTATAGTTTTAAAAATATTTCCAACTGTACTGAACATAAGGGCTGTGTTTTCAAGCACGAATGTGTGATTCCCGAAACGTTGAAAAAAGCGGTTACCTGTTGTGCCACCTTCCTGTAATTCTATCTGCCAGTAAGTAATCGCTGAGCTACTTGGGAACAATGTTTTGGGGTTCGAATGACTGACTGGTCGCACTCTCAAGTGAACTAAACAGATAACAACAGTCAGTTTAAGTGATGAATAAAGCATTATTTACCGATAGACGAGGAGAAGCTGATATATTGTGTAGTAATAAAAAGTTATAAAATATTGGTTGATTTTGGTAGCCTAGATCAAATGGTATGTACTAGATCATCTGTCTTACATAACTCGTGTGTTTTTAAATAGCAAAATGGTTTTAGGTTAGAACTCCATTGGGTAATCTTTTGTATGTTGCATTATGTTGCATTAGTATTGGTTTCGCATACAAAGCATTAATCTCTCTTAATATTACAGTAATCAGAACCAAGCAAATAACCCACCATCCTCAGTTAGGAAGTCGTCAAAGAGTCCCTCTGCCACTATGTAGGCCTCCATCTCCTTATGGTAGAACCGCACAATGTCTCCAACCTGTCAGATAACAAATTGCATTCAGAGATGTATTGTCCATGTAATCCAAAGATTAAATACCCAAAGACATTCTATGCGTTTTACATGTCACTTAGTTAAACTTTCTACAAAGCCAAACTTGGTTCGACTTAATATTTTCATATTGTAACAACAATGCATGATACGTTTACACTTAGACCGTTGGTGCACCGACATTGGAAATTATTCGAAGATTATACAATTTAGGTTCAATCAATATGTAATTATCTGGCCTGGTAAGGACCTACATGTATGTATGCATTTTGAAATTTATGAATTTCGATTTTGCTGTCAAATTGCATATTCATGAACAGTCATACAAAGACTGTGCTCTCAAAAGGAAGATTTTAATATCGATTGCCATATTGCATGTTTCAAATGGCATCCTAAAAGTTATTTGGGGTACTGTATGCCAATGAAAAATCAATAAAATACTATGTTACTCTTACATTTATTTCATGGACTGTTAATTTGCAAATTAGCTACCTAGTACATGTGCCTATTGGTGTGTACCATATCAGATTGGCATTATAACACCATCATTGCTTTGTTTATAGCGGCATCCTGGTAAATGCTATTAATGACGACAACATGGGCATTAGAATATGGTTTATGAAATAGATTAATGCTTAGCTAATTGCGCTGAATTTCACTTGCTGTACCTTTATTGTATTGTGATGTTCCGGAGACGGTTTGTATTTTCTTACGATGTTGAAACCAGACTGTTGCGTAGACAGGTTTAACTCGTGACTGAAACGAACAACACGATTCGTGACAGTATTCTAATATTGTTCTCATCGAATTTGTACGAAAGCCTTTTAGTATCAGAAAAAGTAAATACAAGTATATGTTATAAGTATGCCAATGGAGTTTTAACACGAATTATCTCGCTTTAACGCAAACGAACGTGCAATAACCTAAATAAACGCGTTATAACATGCGTATTTATGCATTAGAAAGGCGTCTTAAAGCCAAATAAAAACTCGTAACTACGTAGAAACGGTATGAGGCGCGTCGTGGGAAAATCGGTCTTAATGCATGTGCGTAAAGTGTCGTCCCGGATTAGCCTGCGCAATCCGCACAGGCTAATCCAGGACGGCACTTTCCGCTTTTATGGTATTTTCTGTTTCAAGGAAGATTCTTCTAAACATAAATCCACTGTACGCGGAAAGTGCCGTCCCGGATTAGCCTGTGCGGACTGCACAGTGTAATCCGGGACGAAAGTTTACGCACATGCATTAAGTCCGGTTTTCCCACGACACGCCTCATATATTTGTTTCAGGTTACCCGACCTACCCTAAAAATTGTCCCCTTCCCAGAACATTTTATTATTTGGGTCAGATATGTTTTTGTTTATTTTTCTTTTTTCAAATGATTATATGTTTTTCAGATAAATAAGTGTTTTGTTTTGATAGCATCCACTTGAAAACAATGTTTTATGATATTAAAAACATGTTTTGAATATTCAGTCATTTTAGAATCTTCAAGTTGACCATTTACCAAATAAAACAATAATAAAAAATAATAATTGCCTACCTACCCTTTTGGGGGGGCATGTAACCTGAAACAAACATATTTTTTATGCCTTACAAATAACAATACAAGCGTTAGCAATGACTTACCGGTGACTGTTTCCTAAGGACATTGAATCGAGGTATTTTCGAGAAACATGTAGAAATTCCCCGGGCAATTTGACACTTTCAAACAAGACTTGGTCTCCAACTTGTACCTGTTATTAAATCGTACCCAGTATTACGTGAACTGATTGTCACCAATGATGAACAATAAAATCATATTTTACTATTAGCGTTGTTGAACATTTATAAACATCTGTTCAGCATACTGTCATGCAGTATAGGCGGCCAATGTATGCAAACGTCGCTATATAAAATAATAACACATTTATGGCGTTTCGAGTGAAACCCGGGCTTAGTGCACGTGCATAAAGTGTCGTCCAGGACGATACATTCCGCCTACAGTGGATTTATGATTAGAAGAGATTTCCGTTAATCAGAAAATACCATAACAGCGGACAATGCCGTCCTGGATTAGCCTGTGCAGACTGCACAGGCTAATCCGGGACGACACGTTACGCAGATGCATTAAGACCGGGTTTCCCTCGACACGCCTCATTTATAATACACTTGATGTATACAATGCTGTAGTACATGTTATTATGGCTAACCAGACAATGCAATGCACGCCTGTATTTACGTAAATTCGAAAATTCTGACCGCGGCGGCGAATGAGTTTTTTTATTGCGTTTGAGCTGTACTTAACCAACATTGTTCTCTGCATTGTGCTGCTTACCTCATCCCCCTCGACCTTGACCTTGTATCGAGGCATGACCTTGAACTGAGCTGTCTTGGCATCGTAGTCCAGAAGTTCTACCTATTAATCGTTGTTGGCATAATGAAAATTATCCTTAATTAAAATGCTCAAGTTGGAAATTATAGGGACTAACGTTAGTTTGTTATGTAACTTTTATTGACATTTTAAATTATTCCAAGTTGCTGACTCGAAGAAACTCAACTCAACTCAACAACTCACTTTATTAAGTAAATAAAGGCCACTGGCCCATAATACACAATATAGTACACAAATCATAATAGATAAATGTAGTTGCATTCCAACATCCAACACTAATAGTAATACATGTTTAAGTATTAATAGTATTCATAAGATGATATAAAAATATGCATAATTTATGTATCGTTTCATTATTATTTGTACTCATCATAGTATAAAAATCATTGACAGTATTTCCACCAAAATACCAGTTGTAAAGAAATTCTCGACGGATAACATCATATTTAGGACAATGAAAAAATACTATGTTACCTTGACAACAATGGTTACTATTTATTGTGTTGCACGTTTTATACGTATGTAGATCTATTTGCAAAAAACGAACGAACAGTAATGATTCACCAATACCTATTTAGTGACTAGGAGTAAGTATACGCGTAACTAGTGTACAGTGTGTGTAAGGTGATGTGTGAATGAAGTGTGATAGGTTTTCACTGTCCTAATTGGTTATGAGCACATTTTAATGTAATCCCCATACCAAGCTATCAATTAGCTAACATGTCCCATTTTTAGTCCCCTACCGGTGTTTCGCCGGAGGGGACTGCAAGTTTGCCCTCCGTCCGTCTGTCCGTCCGTCCGTCAGTCCTTTCGTCCGCAAAATATTGTTCCTCCGATAACTCAAAAAGTACTGAAGATACTTCGATGAAACTTGGTATGCATATGAACGACAATGTAAGGATTATGCAGGACCTTTTATTTTTTACCAGAGGTCAAATGTCACGTAATTGTTACTAAAAATAGAAATAAGCTATATACTGTTATAATTCGAAAAGTAAATAAGCTATGACCATGAAACTTGGTACAAAGATTGAACTATAGGTTTACCATCCGTCTGTGTGTCTCTCTATCGGTTCGTCCGTATGTTTGTCCGTCCGTCTGTCTGTCCGTCCCCAAAACATGGTTCTTGAAATAACTCAAAAAGTACTGAATTTATTTCGATGAAACTGGGTATACATATAAACAGCAATGTGGCAATGTGAGGATTATGCACGACCTTTTTTTTCACCAGAGGTCAAAGGTTACGTGACTGTTACTAAAAATAGAAATAAACTAAATACTGTAATAATTCGAAATGGACATAAGATATGACCATGAAACTTGGTACAGAGATAGAACTATAGGTTTGCCATCTGTCTGAGTGTCGTTCTGACTGTTCGTCCGTATGTCTGTCTGTCCGTCCGTCCCCGAAACCTGGATCCTGTGATAACTTGGAAAGTATTGAAGACACTTTGATGAAACTTTGTATACGTAGCAACACCAATGTGAGAATTATGCACAACCTTTTATTTTTCACCAGAGGTCAAAGGTCACGTGACTGTTACTAAAAATAGAAATAAACTTAATACTGTAATATTTTGAAAAGTGCATAAGATATGATCATGAAAGTTCATGAAACTTGGTACACATATTGGACTACATGTATGGGTTTGCCCTCCGTCTGTGTCCGTCTCTCTCTCTGTTCGTCCGTCGGTCTCACTCTGTCTGTCCCGTCCCCAAAACCTGGATCCTACGATAACTCAAAAAGTACTGAAGATACTTTGATGAAACTTTGTATACATAGAAAGAGCAAGGTGAGGATTGTACACGACCCTTTATTTTTCACCAGAGGTCAAAGGTCACGTGACTGTTACTTAAAATAGAAATAAACTTAATACTGTAATAATTCGAAAAGAACGTAACATATGATCATGAAACTTTGTACACAGAATGGACTATATGATTGCCTTCTGTCAGTGTAGTACTGCAATAACTCAAAAAGTAACTTGAATGAATGGTCAATGTTACTAAAATATAAAAAACAACAACTTAATACTGCAGTGACAAATGGAATTTGAATATGAAACTGTGTACATCTACAGATAAAGGGCGATTTGACGGTATTGCACAATGTTTAATTAATAGGGGTTTTCACCGGTAGGGGACTCCTGTATTGCTTGCAATACTATCAAAGCCTTGTTTAACCAGAAACCCAGCACATTCTTACGTTTGTCACCAGAGACTTCAGTCATTACATATTTAGAAAAAGTATCCTGCCCTGCTTGGTAAGATTTATATTTTATTTTTGTCTTATTGTATTTTGTTCTCTTATTTAAATATTTATGCAACCTATTTGCTTAATAAATTGTATTGTTGAATTTATTGTATAATTAAGTTATGCAATTTATAATATATTTAATGCGTATTAAGTATTGCATGTAATATATGTAATGCATAATTTCTATTTTTCAGGTTTAATTTTTTATTCAATATACTGGAATAAATATCGAAACTTTACAAAGAGTTGACATAATTAAAAAAAACCGTTACATACGAATACTTACGGCTAAAGTCTTATTTTCCACCGAAGACGAAATAGCGGTGTTGACATGGATAAACTTGTGTGTGAAATTGTGTTTCAGCTAAAAAATATCAACACAATCAAAACGATTAAATTAATCAGATTGTTTTTCATGCATACACATTTATAAAAATAAGCGAAACGCCAAAACGCAACACAGGTATTGGCTGCATCTATCACGGTAATTTATAGTGTTTTATATTACTTCATGTATATTTAATATAAATCCTCCCTCCATGTGTTGCCAAACGTCTCCTAAACCTTGCATTAATTAAATTTTTTTTTCACTTTACATACAACCTTTTTGTAAGTCAAACTCCTCGCAGCAGTTACCTCCCCTATCGATTAATGGTAACCACTGCCATTACAGGTAAAATCCTGGAAGGATTACGTGTTTGTAACTGTTACTAATTTAATGCAACTCAGTGCATTTCCCTACATAATTGGACTTTTTATATATTGTTTGCAGTCAATAATGCAAACAAAAAAAGAAAATAACTAATTAAAACCATAAATAATATCTAAAAGATTTAAATCGACCATCATCACGTGGTTTGTTATAACGGCAGGGATTTGATTAGAACTATGCTCAGAACGAATCAAAATCTTTGAGCGGAGATGATTATAAGTGTGTCTACTTTACGGATAACACGATAGATAACTCTACCTGTATTATTTTACCATAGAAGAGTTTGTTCCCTTGTTGACGTTTTTGTTCTTGTGCATTTTCCAGTGTTTCAGATGTCGCTGCTTGCTAAAGATAAAACATAACGATTCGATAAAAAAAAAAAAAAAAAAAAAAAAAAAAAAAAACACACCAAGCACTGGTTTAATGCTTTTGTAAGCAATAGTTGTTACTTCTAGATAATAAATTATGAACAAATATGTTTTATCTGACGCTCCGACCTTCTGGTGTTTTACATAGTCAACTAAAATTCTGACGGTAATTTTCCCCAGGGGGCGGGGCGCGGCGGGCTGACCCAATGGATTTGACTGATGTTATTTTTTGGAGTCTTATTCCCCACCAACGAGGCAAGCATTTTTTCTAAATCCCCACAGTGGGAGATGCTTGGTGTATCCAATGGCGGGGGGGGGGGGGGGGACAATATTACAGGGATCTAAAATCCGACCAAAGTTTATTTCCCGGCACCCGGAATCATTCGTCGTATCAAATTCCCGCCTGTCGGGAATCGCTTTCAGTCTAAAGTCCCGTCTAAGAACTATAACAATAATGCGAATACCTGCTGATACTCATACTATAACATTGCAAATAGAATAACAACCACGACCTTCCTCTTATGAAGCACGGTGGGCAGGGTAGGCTTATTTGGATCAATCTCGATATCGGATGACCGGTTCCGGTATTCTTTGTTCCACTTGTATCTGTTGGGCGCACATATTTTAAACGCAAATACTGAAATTCACAATTATCAAAAAGCTAAAAGTATGGTGTGTATGTGAGTGTTTTCTTAATTCATTTGTTACGCATAAATACCATATCCATTTACTATTTAATATTGTATATTTGGAATAAATGATAAAAGAAACCATGTAATATACAGTTTTATTTGTTTATTATTAATTACATATCTATATGCAATTTCTGTCTTCCTTGTTAGTGACCATCAATGTACACGTATCGTTTAACATATAAAGCAAAAAAGATATTGCATCATCTTTACATCAATAGCTTTCGTGAGAAAGGTATTAAAATGTTATTGGCGTTTATATTTTTAGTTTTAAGATTCGCGATAATTTTTAATTAACATTCATCGACGCATTTATTTCATTTCCAGATCTTGAATAAGCACTTTTAACAACGATAACTTTTATTTTAAGCAACACGTTGACAGTAAGCATATTGTGAATATGTCACGGATCGAATGTTTGGGTTCTCAAATTACCCAGGTTTGGGTAAGTAAAATACATTTCTGTCTTATCAATACGGTTTTGTCAATCAAACAGTGATAAGCGTCCGATTTGTTTACTGTCGAAAGCCATGTAAGCTCAATATTGGCGTTAGTGTATCGATCACTGATTGAATAGCTGATAATACTTCCTTATCGTGGCGCTATTATTCGTGCAATGTTTGTGATATATTTTTTTTTTATCAAAATGTGGTATTCGACACCTAAATACGTTGTAATTAGTCCATGGATTCAGCCGTCTTCTCGGTATATGCATTCTAACTCTATCTTACTATCCGAAAGAATTCATTTACGACAACTACGGTACCAAAATGTGTAACGTTTTCCTCACAATTAAATGAAAAAATAGAATTCATAATTTAAACGGTTTAACTAACATTGATAGTATTGATATATTTGGAGGTTTTATAGACAAACCTGCTGAAGCGGACGGTGAACGCGGACATTGTACTGCTCTTGTGTAGATATGGGTTAACGTCATGTCCTGGATGACTTTTATTATTACTTTATTAGGTATATGCCTATTTGTTTTTTTTACATGCAGTGGTGTTATGCACATATCAATATTTTCCCCCGGTGGGGGGGAGCGGCGGGCAGACATATGTCGTTATTTTTGGGGGTCTAATTCCCCACTCTAGAGCCAAGCATATTTGTCTAAATCCCCTCAGTGGGAGATGCTATATATCTATCAAATGGCCCGGGGCGTATATTGCCGGGTCTAAATTCCGACCAAAATATATTTCCCTGGGACCCAGAATCATTCGGCTTGTCAAATTCCTGCCTGTCGGGAATCGCTTGCAGTCTAAAGTCACCTATATGCCCGCCGCTCCCACCCCCCTTGGGGGAAAACATTGATAGGTGCATTATCAACCGATGTAATACGACTATTTAGATGCAATATGCCGTAACACACACTACCGTGTTCCGTTTCTGTATCGGTATAGCAACATATAAACGAACTACTCTTATGTTAAAACCAACACTCGGCTGTGCTTCTTGTGCAATACGACTTTAGACAGTGTACTCATAGAAGATCTCATAACACCATACTCACATAATAGTTACATCATAGCGAAGAAAGGCTACCACCATATGTCTACAACTCACCATTTTGATCTTTGAAGTCGGGCTTGTCTTTGTTCTGGTTAGAACCTACACTGACGCCATTGTGCACAGTACTGAAATAAAGGTCCATGAAACTGGTGTCCAGGTTTGCAACAGGATGTACTAACAGAAAACAATTTATATGAGTCACCTATTTATCACATAGTAACATTTTCAGATATACATGTGTATTCGAGGGTCGCAGTGGTGTAATGGTCGGGATTTTGGTCGGGAGTTTCATCCCGACTCGGTGAGCTTTCGAATGATCTTCTCAAACGACACTTACTGGTTCTACCCAGGAAACGGACTCGAAAGTGTCTCAAAAAGCTACCGCTAAATGTGTTTACAAAAATATAGTTATACAAATAATAATAAAATCGCCCTCAATGATTAACCTTAGCCCGACAATGCAAATACTATCTCTTAGTCAGGTCGGAATGGAAACAACGAAATGTATATTTTACATATGAGGCGTGTCGTGGGAAACCCGGGCTTAATGCATGTGCGTTAAGTGTCGTCCCGGATTAGACTGTGCAGTCCGCACAGACTAATCCAGGACGGCATTTCCGGATGCAGTGGATTTATGTATAGAAACGACTTCCTTGAAACGGAAAATACCATAAAAGCAGAAAGTGTCGTCCCGGATCAGCCTGTGTGGACTGCACAGATGATCCGGGACAACACTTTACGCACGTGCATTAAGTCCGGGTTTCCCACGACACGCCTCATATATAGCACATGGTTCAATGACCATTTCAAGTTCGGTAATGTGTATACAATTTTAGTCGAGTGTGTATCACATGTAATTTGCCAACCTACGCATATTTCACATACCTGTTGTGTGCGGAGAAGACAAAGCCTTTGGTTTCTACTGAGTAGAGACACACGACGTCACCGATACACAACGTATCGTCCGCCATCACGTTGACGTTGACGTCAGTCCTTTATGTCAACACTTTAATAGTTACGCCGTCACTGTTGGTGTCAACAGAATCGCAAACGATTATCTTTCCAACGTACATAATCAGACCTTCATTTAAGTGTTTTGTTTTATCAACTTGCTTTCATGCTTAATATTATACATGTATAAAGAAAACTGATAGTTCATATTGCTTTTAATACTAAGATTTACCTATACGAGGCATAGTTTGCATTGACTGCAAATAAATCCGAAATCGATGTTAAAAATTTCATAAAACATTAACCATGAAAGAATTAATTTAATTAAATGATGGAGATAAAACGTTAAATACTAACGTTCTATGCGTCGTCACTATGTGTTAGATTTGTAAATCCAGATAAATGTGAATCAATAAAGGTCTTTAGTTTGTAAAATAACGGAATGTTTTAAACATAACGAATTGGTTGGATTCAATACACATTCCAAATCCAGAAACATTTATACATACAGGTTTATATTTTCTTACACGGTTACACTTCAAACACGGTAGTCGGTATGCACGCTGCTATTTGATCTAGTGAACTAAACAAATAAATGTGCTTGACGATTTAAACTCTATCACCGCTGATTGGGTTAAATACGGAATCCGGTAAGTGCCATATGAAATATCGTGCCTCTTACGGCGAGGGCGAGACACGAGAACTGCGCGAAACACAAAGCGAGACACGATATTCCCGCGAGACACGAAGCGAGGCACGATATTGTAACACGAGATCTCGCACTGTCGCAGTATCCCATACCACGATATATCGCGGCAAAATATCGTGTCTCGCTTCGTGTTTCGCGCAATTCTCGTGTCTCGCTTCGTGTCTCGCGGTAAAATATCGTGCCTCGCTTCGTGTCTCGCGCAATTCTCGTGCCTCGCGTTTAGAGGTCGAGGCACGAGATGCGAAGCGAGACACGAAGCGATACACGATATTCAGGCGAGACACGAAGCGAGGCACGATATTATATCGTTCAAGTATCGCCCGAATCTCGAGTATCGCGGTAGATTTTCAAACCACGATACTCGAAACGCGAAGCGAGACACGAGAATCGGGCGACACACGAAGCGAGGCACGATATTGTATCGTTCAAATATCGCCCGAATATCGAATCTCGCGTCTACCGGTGAACCAGGAATTAATCACGTTGTAGTTGTTTCGCGCAATTCTCGTGTCTCGCCCTCGCCGTAAGAGGCACGATATTCCATATGGCACTAACCGGATTCCGTAGTTAAAGAATATCCGTCAATAGAGGCGGTACAATAAAACAAAAGCCATATCAAGGTTGGTAATTAAAGCACAATCAATAATTCAATAACTGTTTTAAGACAATGTAAACAAGTCACAATAACTTATCTTTACTTATAAGGTAAGTTTAAATGTCTGAAATTTTACGGAATTGATGTACGGGTATTTCTTTACTGTTGAATATTTGGAAAACACAGTCGTCAGTGAGGCAGGGCGTTTCTTGTTTTAGGTAAAGGTGAACCACCGTTTTCGAAAGTCCATCCGTTTGAACCCTATTACTCTGATCAAAATGATTACCATCCAAAGGCGGCGTTAGAGCGAGGCGGAAGCGGCGTACGCGCCCCCGTAAAATTGTCCCATATTCTTTTTTTTAATATCACAATTACTCCGTCGTGTCGTACTTTTGCTTAATTCTTTCTGTTTGTCAATACCACAAAGTTATGCTTTGTGATACCTCATCTGTCATAAACAAAGAACAACGGACAAATGTTTCTTGTCGAAAGCGAAAAAAAATGGATGGAAAATACAGTGTGAAGGGGAAACTTCCAATAACAATTTATCAAAAGTACACCAAGGAATACCATGGATAAAATGCAATGCTCCGGTGCTATGTCTTATGAACAAGGATACTGACATCATCATCGTAGTATTCAAAATACAATGTATTGATCGATCTGATATTTTGGTTGCACATAATATTTGAATGCAAAGTAAATTTTATAGCTTGGAAGTTACTGATTTTCCAACAAATCCCGTAACCGCGCTTGTTATATGGACTAATATATATTGATCTGTCTTGATTTGTCTTACGATGCTTTCTGCTGCGTTTCCATGTGTACTGACGTTATTGTTGTTGCCCCCTTGCAAATATATATATTTAAATACAATTTGATTCTTGCAAAAAGAAAATGATGTAATGATAACATATCGCATATGCATTTTCTGAATTGTAGATTCGGTGTATAAAACATTTGTATGCATCTTTCATATTTAAATATTAGTCAAAAGGTGAATTTTAGGTTACAATCATATGAAAGTAAATGTATGATAATTCATAACCCGATTTACGAACAAAACAGTCCTCGATCATTGAATACGGTTTAAAAATACACTACCCTTTAAAATCAAACTACAACTATTATATATAATTGAGGCGTGTCGTGGGAAAACCGGGCCTAATGCATGTCTGCACTGGCTAATCCGGGACGACACTTTCCAAAAACAGTGGCTTTTTGTTGAAAAGAGACTTCCTTGAAACAGAAAATACCATAAAAGCGAAAAGTGTCGTCCTAGATTAGCCTGTGCGGACTGCACATGCATTAAGCCCGGTTTACCCACGGCACGCCTCAATCATATTTGTATAAGCATTACTATTTATCAGATATTAGATATGACCGGGTTTAAATGTATTAATGCAATTAAGTGTGTTTACAATTTACCATTTTAACGGGCGTTTAATGTTTCATAATATTCTCCGTTTCCCCGCAAGTGGGCACTGAACCTAATGGAAAGTCGAACGTGAGACGGAACCATTCTGAACCTAATGGAAAGTCGAACGTGAGACGGAACCATCCTGAACCTAACTGAAAGTCGAACGTGAGATGTGAACCATTAAGACAGTAGTTATAATGCCCAAAATAAGTTGCGCGAACTTGCACAGTTTTTAACTGGTGTCTTACACAATGTTCAAAATGCATGTATGTGTTTTTATTCTAAGTTACCATCTCCAAACCAAATCTCCTGAACCAAAAATCATGCTCGTATTTATACATGTGTAAGGAATACATATCGAAACAACTTTTCATCATAATGACATATATACTGTCGCAGTGCCTAAATCCGCCACTTGCGTAAATCCGCCACCCCATCCGAATAAGCGTTTTTTTACCGGCGATTTCTATATTGTTAATCTCGGTCAATCAGATACTTCCCTTTAACAATGCTGGCGAGTTTTCATCTTGATTTGTGCTAAAATAAATATGTAATCCAATTATTTTGTACATAACCCCTAAATGCAAACAACTGGTGTCCATGATAACATTAAATTATCGTGTTTTAATATTATGTCCGTGTGAGCATGTGCAGCATACAAATAACCATTATTCATTGGCATTACATACAATAAAATGCGGAAAGAACTGCATATTAAGAGCGCAAATGTCTCGCTACTCAAAACCCTCATTATTTGTCCCACATGCACTCAGTGCCTTAGTTTCAGAGCTATTTTTATCAAAACAAATGAGTATTGGGAAGAAATTGAAACATTGTATGAACAACAGACAACACGCTGCTTAATATAGAAAATTAAATAAGAACAATAGTCAAATGTTGCATAAGCATGTAACGGTTCCTGATCTACGATTTTCACCAGGCAACGTAGGATCTCCGTGTGTTTTTTTTAACACTATAAAATGAACCTTAAATAAACAAAAGTGAGAGTTTTGTCAATAGGAATCAACAGAAGTTGCTTTGAAAACAGAATTCATAAAACATTATTATTTTCGAGCAGTTTAAACATTTTAAAGAGGGGTGGCGGATTTTAGGCATTTTTTTACACTGTTTCGGCCTTCAATCTCTATAAATATTTTTCATTATCAGAGTATTTGAAATGTGACCAAAACACGCCAGCAAATGCACATTGATTTATGTAATTTTTATGTCAATCGGTAAACAACTTTAGAAAATATCGTAAAAATACCCCCCAAATGTGGCGGATTTAGGCACTGCGCCAGTACATGGCATACATTTATGAATCTATTTCGAGTGACGTAACGTTGGTGCCAAAAATAATAATTTATACAACAATTACAACAGCAACATAAGGTACGATTTAGTTGCACGCCGGGTAAGATTTTCGAAAAACTTTAACGAAGACGATTATTTTAGATATAAGGCGTGTCGTAGCAAACCAGGGCTTAATGCATGTACGTAAAGTGTCGTCCTGGATCAGCCTGCCCAGAAGATACTTCCTTGAAACTGAAAATACCATAAAAGCGGAAAGTGTCGTCCTGGATAAGCTTGTGCAGACTGCACAGGCTAATCCGGGACGACACTTAACGTACATGCATTAAGCCCGATTTACCCACGACACGCCTCATATATATTTTTATCTCTGGAAAATTGTATATGCCCGTATGCACCTATACTGCCTGACGGAAGCTACGCTACATAACACTTATATCTCTAGAATGGTCAAACACAAACAAGAAATGCTCCATCATACAATCTTAAAAGATTCGTCCGCCGAGCATAACAGTATATGCGTGTGACCATTAGTATGAGAAAATGCCGTCGACGACTTATTGAACTAAGACTGTGATGTTTCGTGGCACGTAATTAAGTATATTATGAAATGATAGGAGTTTGCGTATCAGTATGTGCTTTGGTCGAATTCCCATTTTTGTTTAATACGTTTGATTGTTTGATTACATTTCTGATAGTGAGAGGCAAGTAATATAAGACATTTTTTTTCTTTCAATTTTGGAAGTAGAGGAAAGCATCCTTGAATTCAAAGATAGCAGACTTGCAACATTTGAAATAAAGGAAATAGGTCAGTGGCGTGCCTGAGGTTGAATTTGGGACAAGAAGTGTTGTGGGATAGTGTAGTGTTATCATCCCTTTGCTGACATCATTATTATACAGCCTAGATACAAGAGTATGTCACAGAGACTCTTAGTGTGTAGTTGTTACATCATGTTTGAGTATATTGTCCATAGTGTTGTGTAGCCTATTCCATTAACTTTCATCACATCGACAATCGCCCCTTCACCTTCACCTTTACTAACCGCGATTTCCTCGTGCACTTTTGAGCGCAAATTCACCAGTATTGACAAACTCCAACCTCAGCGCAGAGGTTAACTAGTTCAGAGCATAGCACTTTAAATCCCTACCGGCATGAAGTTCCACGTGACCATAGTCAAACCACTTTGCGCGGAATAAAATAGTGGACAAGCACATGAAAAAAAGCGCGGAAAACGTAAATCATTGCGTTATTATGTTTACCCTTTCATGATTTATTTATTTTTGTTTTTCATTTTAACTCGTTTAATATATACCTGGACCAATGATGCAACATTTCTGTGTCAGTGTTGCAAAATAATAATGACAAAATTAAAATTTGGCAAAAAAGAAATCTTCAATCGAACCGTGCGTCCGTGTGTCCGTGCGTCCGTCTGTCATTTTGTCTAATACTAACAATGATATATTTACTTCAAAATTAAAATACTTCATTACTATCAACGTCTCCACCAGGGAAAGCAGCCCCAATAACTCTGTTTTGTATTTTGACAGATTTATGCCCCTTTTTTAACTTAGAGATTTTGGTTAAGTTTTTCGGGGGCATATGTCACCTGATAGTGGCAGCACTTGTTATTTATTATTACTGTAGCCTATTTGCCAGGTTAGTAAATCTTTTTAACCAAATTTTTCGAAGTATTTCGGTTATTAGATTGGCGTATGTGGATGGGCGGGGGTGCGGGCGGATGTAGTGGCGGCGTCAACTTTTCGTGTCCGCTCCCTAACTCGAGAACGGATTGAGCTATTGTAATGAAATTTAATATATATATACCTTATAGCAAGACCTCGCTTGTGATTGCATATGGATTATGTGAGGTCAAGGTCACGGTTACTAAAAATAGAAAAGCGGTTTCCGCTCAATTACCTGAAAACGCATTGCGTTATTTAAATGAAACTTAATACATAGATGCCTTATATCGAGACCTCACTTGGGATTGTATATGGGGTGGGTGGGCTAAAGGTCAAGGTCACTGTTACTAAAAATAGAAAAACTGTTTCCGCTCTATAACTTGAGAATGCATTAAGATATTTTAATGAAACCTAACACAAAGATACCTTATACCGAGACCTCGCTTGTAATTGCACAGAGGGTAGGTTGGACTAAGGTCAAGGTCACTGTTCTTAATAATAGAAAAACGGTTTCGCTCAATAACTTGAGATATTTAAATGACACTTAATACACAGATACCTTATATCAAGACATTACTTAGGATTGCGTATATGGTGGGTGGCGCCAAGGTTGAGGTCACCTTTACTAAAAATAAAAAAAAACAGTTTCCGCTCAATAGCTTGATAACACATTGAGATATTTTAATGAAACTTCATACATAGATACCTTATATCTAGACCTCGCTTGGGATTGCATATGGGTGGGTGGGGTCAAGGTCAATGTCAACGTTACTAAAAATAGAAAAACGGTTTCCGCTCAATAGCTTCAGAAGGCATTGAGATATTGTAATAAAACTTCATATGTTGATACCTTATATATAGACCTAGCTTGGGATTGCATATGGGGTTGGTTTGGTCAAAGTCAGGTCACCATTACTAAAATTTTATTTTTGTGCTGACTTAAATGCATTTCGTTCGAAAAATTTGGTTTTCGTGGAATTTCCATGTTTCTTGTTGATTTGTTTTTCGCTTCATTTCATATATCATTCATCTGTGTTTATTTTCCTATTTATAACTAAACGTTGCGTTTTGTATTCTTTACTTATGAGTACTGAATATATCGTCAACGTCCCAGTAACTCTGTAATTTGTTACTTTATTATTACTGTGCCCTATTTCGACCAGTGTTCCGTTGCAGTTATATTTTATTGTATGTAGACAGTTAGAGTCTGTTAAAATACCGTACAGGTACGGGGGACCGACCCCCCCTCCCCCCCCGCCCAACACATACACCTCTGACTTTGCTTTGCATCTTTGATTTGTATCTAGAGTGGCGAAAATGCATTTTAGAGGGCATAGGGCTGCGCATTTCAACTATTTCTGCTTATAGTATGAACTACGTTACCAACAAATACTAAATCGTTGTTCGAAAATTCATTAGTAATCATCTAGTATTTAAAGTGTTTCATTTCCAACACGACATTTTGTTTTTATCTCGCTGAAATTTCATTTTAGTTTTGGCAGGTTTAATATTTCGGTTTTCATGCGTACGTACGTCTGGACAGGATATTAGACATATTTTTATTACAACAGCGGAATCAGTCGAAGATTTGTAATTATACTGGTTTCTAGCCTTTGTAATGTGGTTTGTCACCGTCATTTCCGTTTCCTTTTCCAGTCGAATGGCGGTTCAGTTGGTGTAACGTGTTGAGAAGGTTTTTACCAATACCTACAAGAAAACTTAATTTGGGAAGAACTAAGCTTATCATCATGACAGCTTTTTTACAATTCGTGACAGTTATGATCTCGCAAACTGTAGGTGTATATGCTTTAATGCCCAAAAATGTTTTTCAGTGTATTAAAAAACGCACGCGGTCTTCGTGCAGACGTTTTTTGGAAGTTACCAAAGCTTTTTGGGGAAAGATTTTAGAATATGTTTGCAAACCGAACAAGAAATTAATGTCAACTATTAAGTTAAAACAGCACATGTGTATTTCTATTCGTCGTGAGGCCCATGCACAGAGACATTTATGAATGAACTTGACTTTGGAAGGGAGGGTGTGTGTCTGGTGCACTCATTCATTTTGCAGTCTTCAAAATAACGCACTTACCCAAAACCCAGGACAAGTAAAACATCCAAATACGTCTGGGCAAGTTAAGAAACTAAATATTATAAACTGTATACCTGAAATGGCCAGTACGAGGATGAAATGAACATAGGCCATAGGCATATGAGCAAAATTAATCTGGTATAGTTTATATGTGGCGCGTCGTGATAAAACCGGTCTTAATGCATGTGCGTAAAGTGTCGTCCCGGATCAGCCTGTGCTGACAACACTTTCCGCCTTAAGTGGATTTATGGTTAGAAGAGACTTCCTTGAAACAGAAAACACCCTACAAGCGGAAAGTGCCGTCCCGGATTAGCCTGTGCGGACTGCACAGGCTAATCCGGGACGACACTTTACACACATGCATTAAGACCGGTTTTCCCATGACGCGCCACAGATGTATATACGCAAGTTAGCTCACTCGAAATTTTCTATCTGCTGATCCACAGCTCTGCTGAAGTTGCCCCACATCAACATGGCACTAGCAACCCCATGACAAACGAGATGGACAAGGGATCTCCTGCTACCAAAGTTATTTCACACATCCGGGCAATTAGAGTTTAACAGTGAGTATTTTTTCAGAGTTCTTATTTAATCATTCCCCCTGCTGGAAAGTATAATGTTTCCCCCAATTCAGTGAAAATATTCCCCCATATTTGAAATATAGATTACATAGTTGAAAATTCTGTTATAATATTGATTATGATTTTGATATGATAATTGAATAGTGTTTGTTGACATTCAACTGACCAGAATACATATAACACGTCTTACTTATAATAATAACACTGAATGACAATAAAAATCCGCATTTATAAGTAATGTTTTCGCTGATTTATTTTTATGATTTCAAACAAATGTAGAAACAACCTGCTAATTTTCGAACTGAACTGAAATACTAGTTTTTCCCGTAGTTTAGAGCTCTTTCCCCAGACAGCTCTTGTTTTATTTATTCTGATGTTCTTGTTTGAGAGTATGCATTTTCTCATTTCTATGTATCATTTAATTCACAGTGATATTTGAAAATGTATGCCTTATTTGGCCATTTTTTTTCAAAAATAAAAATTGGGTTTTCTACACATTCAAAGGTAGTTTAAGAAATAATTGACGGGTAACTGTTGGTTATTGCGGTAATAACCAACGGTTTGGAGTTCCGATGCGTAGGAATTAAACCACAAGGGCGGTAGCCTGAGTTGTTTGATAACAAGCATCGGAACGAAAAACCGTTAGTTATTACCGCAATAACCAACTGTTACCCGTTAATTATTTCGATTATAACACAATCTAATATAAAATTCGTACTTTTAAAGGTTATGAATGAGAACTATGTTTATCTATACTTCGCCCATTTTCTGAGAAGTGCATTCACACGTGTGTTTCAGTGACGTCAATAAATCATAACAATTCAAAATGACGTCAGCTTTATTGATAAACATTGAGCGAATGACGTCATACTTATCGATATAATACAGTAAAAATATTGTGCTAAAAAGCGCAAATTACAAGCATATTAACAAAACGTAAACATTTTTATGAACTTAAGTATAACATATGTAGAACAGGTGTGGTTTTATTGCACTACATAATGCAGAAATGATTTGTTTGTCACAATTTACTATCGCGCGTTTAAGCACGTGCATTTTACAGAACAATTTCTTTCAATTTCCGGAACTATTTTGAATACATTAGGCTCCGCCCATAATTTGTTGCAGAATAACCCACAGTTATTTTCCTTCTTTATCTATGGACCACTAGCCAAATGCCGTGGTAGAATAACATTTTCATTCAGGCTGAGGTTTCCACTATGTAAGATACATGTGACCATAATTATTGTCACTGCTTTTAGAAGCTAGTACTTATTTTTGACCAACAATAATCTATAGAATTATGATATCTGTTTATTTTGACAAACTTTATTTGATTTTAAATGTATTGTTTAATTAGTAATTAAATATCTTTGGAAGAATATTGTTTCTACTTTTTTATTGGTTTGTTTCTTTGCCAGCCACTTGATCAATTCATTAACAAACTCTGTTTTGAATATTTAGCCTCAGATTGCATGTTTTTGTATAGTCCATGGCTGAGTTTCTCAAAACTTTGACAGACAGTTGAGCTAATGGCCAATTAACTCATTGGTGCTTTTTGCCTGAATAAACTTCCAATTTAAAATTTGTATGTCTTGTTTACATTAATTTCCATGTCTGAATCATGATGGCTGTAAGCCTACTTGGCTTGTCATTTTAGAACACCGGGCAACTCAGATTGCTTTTTAAAATTTTAATTTACATACCACAGTAAATAACTTAGTGCAAATTTAAATGGCATTTAGTTGAATTAGCTGTTAATGTTTTGAATAACTCTGTGCTACTTGTTTTTGTTAGTCATTGTATCTTATTTTACTATGCCACGATAGCTCTGTTTCTTCTTTTTCTGCTTCTTCTTTTTCATCTTTTTCTCCCTGATCTTCTTATTATTATTGCAGGTAAGTATGATTATTATAATTGTTATATGCATGATTATTTATTATTAGGATTATATGGTAAGTATTATTATTGTTTTTTTTTATTACTGCTGTTATTTTTATGATTATTATTATCGTCATTATTATTATTATATATTTGTCAGAACTGTCCACTGGTTGGTTATTGGCCTAAGTTGCCAGAAGGCCAGCCAGTTATATTATGACCTTCATTTGGCCTACCATTGTTGTGGGGGCCATAGGCTATAAGTAGGTCAGATATCTGACCTCTAACAGGGTCGGGCACAGAAGGGGCCTGTGCCATATAATTGATCGACCACTGGACCATAAAATGTTGTCAATTGATAGGCCAAGGCCCTTCAGTTGGTGAATCAATAGGCCTTATGATCTGTCAAATGAATGGTGAGTATGCCAGTCATTTAGATCGACATTATTAAGCCCCAAGTGGCCTATATATTATGGTCCAAATGAATATAAGAAATACTGTTTTCTTTCCTTTGGAAGGTCACAGTTCTGTTGGTTCAGTCGTGTACATATTTTTTCCATTGTTAACATTTTGAATGCCTAATTGTCTTTCTTTGTTTCAGCAAATGAATTGATAAACTGGTTGGCATTCAAAATTATTCCATACTGTTTTGTAATAATCAAGAATGTTAGAGAAACTAAGCACTCATCATTTTAAGTAAATAATTTAATTTTCTAATAACCATTTTTAGCTCGACTTTTCAAAAATGCAAGCTATTCTACTTGCCCGGCATCTGCGTCCTTACTAGGTTAAAAGTTTTTCGCTATGCTAGTTTCTCAGGAAGGGCTTGACGGATTTCATTTAAACTTAAAATTTTTATTCCCCATATTAAAATGGACCCAAAAGCCAAGTTTGGTAACTCAAGTTTGAAATTTTTCAAATTATGGGCTTTTTTTAACTTAAAAAGTTTGCATTCAATGCGGGTGGGGTAGCGGCATCAACTTTTGATTTTCACTCACTAACTCGAGAATGAATCTTCATACATAGATACCCTAAAGCAATACTTCACTGGGGATTACATTTGGGGTGGGTGGGGTCAAGGTCACTGGTACTTAAAAAACATAACAAAACAGTTTCTGCTCAATAACTCTAAAACAAATTGAAATATTTTAATGAAACTCCATTTATAGATACCATATAGCGAGACATTGCATGAGATTGCATATGGGGTGGGTGGGGTCATGGTCACTGTTTGGAAAACTCAAGAACGCAATTAACTTTGTTTAATTGGCCTGTACTATCCAAACAGTTTGTTTTAGAAAAATGCCAGTAACTCGAACAAGTACAAGAAAAGCCGAGCGCTCTGTCCTCCGATAGCTTTTGTTCTTTGTTGTTCCCATAGACTTTTAGTCTTTTCTAAAGTGAATGTCATATAAACTGTATGTTTCTGGGTTAATGCTTGTCAAGTGCTTCAATATCAGGGACTACATGTACCACAGTTGTCAATTTTGATTTTCTTAATGTTACAGATAATTCGCTGTGAAAAATAAATTTACATAGAAAATGAAAGTGGTTTTTTTCTTCAAACAAGTTTCCTCAAAAGTATGGCACATGTTCAGTTTAAATCTTTTATTCTTTATTGGATTATATTGACATTCCGCATGGTTTCTACATTTGTGTGGAATAAAAGAATACAATCAATTGACAATAAACTTAAATGCAGATGATTTTCTTGCTGTTCAGTTTGTTTATCATGAAAAATACGAGTGTGGAACCAGTTTTGATCAGATAAATTCTATAAAAGTGCTACAGATAAGTTTTAATGCAATTAGTTTTTCACTTAAAATATATATGTCAACATCTGATTAAAAATCACATTCTTTAAATATTTATGACAACAAAGTATTATGCAAAATACATTTTTTTTTTACCTTTAAATCAGGGCTAGTGAAGTGTTCATCAAGTTGAAGAACTCCCTGTATATATTAAGAGGTTCTTCAAAAAAAAAACATATGTCAACATCTGATTAAAAATCTCATTCTTTAAATATTTATGACAACAAAGTATTATGCAAAATACATTTTTTTACCTTTAATTCAGGGCTAGTAAAGTGTTCATCAAGTTGAAGAACTCCCTGTATGTCACCAAACAAACCAAGATATTTGGAGAAAATGAATTTTAGTTGCTGCACTTCCATTGCAGATGCTCATGTGCACTCTTTGTCTATTGATAAACTGGACTTCCTGTGCTAAAATATATCCATTTGCACTCCTTGTGCATTAATACATAAATGTCATGTCACTTCCTGTGAATTATAATCAAACAAGTTCACTGTTAAAGAGTTACTCTTTATCTTTAGGAGCCTTAGCTCTTGACCACAGTCTGTCATAATACAAAACAGTTTGGCAATTGTTCTCTTTTTCTTGCTAAGCCACAATCTAACAGCTATGTTTGATTTGAAGTATGGCACTAATTGTTCTCTTTTTCTTGCTAAGCCACAATCTAACAGCTCTGTTTGATTTGAAGTATGGCACTTATTGTTCTCTTTTTCTTGCTAAGCCACAATCTAACAGCTCTGTTTGATTTGAAGTATGGCACTTATTGTTCTCTTTTTCTTGCTAAGCCACAATCTAACAGCTCTGTTTGATTTGAAGTATGGCACTTATTGTTCTCTTTTTCTTGCTAAGCCACAATCTAACAGCTATGTTTGATTTGAAGTATGGCACTAATTGTTCTCTTTTTCTTGCTAAGCCACAATCTAACAGCTATGTTTGATTTGAAGTATGGCACTTATTGTTCTCTTTTTCTTGCTAAGCCACAATCTAACAGCTCTGTTTGATTTGAAGTATGGCACACGGACAGTGCTCATGGTTAATGACATCAACATGTCCACAATTTTCAGAATGATCAGAGCTCCCGTACTTGCTTTTGAGTACTGAAACTTCGTTTGCACTCAACACTTGTGACAGCAAAGCATAGGGCAATATTGCTTAGTTACCAAATTCTGTAAGATGGGTATGCAATGTTATAACCCTTCTGCATATTGTTGAAGACTCTTATGTTTGTATGACCCACAAACCAAACCTCTGAGCCATTCTTCAGCAAGTTTCTCTTTGTCCAAGAGCTTCTTTCCCATTTGTGTCTCCTCTTGAGTTCCTTCTCCCCGGAAGTCACGATGAACAACCCTGACTTCAGTGTTTGTTCCATGCAGCATGCCAAATGCTTCCAGGGCATCTTGTGATTGCTTATCTGCACACTCTGAGACAATGGATGGCTCTAGTACCTTACTAATGTCATTAAACACTTTACAGTCTTCTTTTCTAAATTGATGTTTGATGTGTTTTTCAAGCTTAGATAAGTAGGCTTCTTGCAATGCTTCAAATGCACTGTCAGTGCTCCAGGGCCTTCCCCAGGATTTTTTCAGGCGCCCCTGTCCCGAGAGGGGTGGCGTAGGGAGGAGTATCCTCTCCCTACTTGGAATTTTTTTTGGCCGCATGTATCAAATGACGTTATCTTGTGCGTTTTAGCTCTTAAAATTTAGGCAAACAGCTTTTCATTTTTTGTAAACGTTTAAACAACATGAAATAAATGAAACATCGTTAAAACGGTATACCTCTAGCCTTTTAGAAGCAGCGGGCGTCAATTTTGTTGCGAAACTGAAAGTAGCTAATAATTTTTTCCAGATGTTTATGGCCTTTGCGCATCCCTTTTGCACAGTGACGTAATGATCAAACCAACTATTCTCGTCGTTCTCAAATATTTATGTTACACTCGATCTACTTACGGAGTCTTCTTTTGTTCAATTAATTTTGTTCATATTGGCATGCGTTCAGTGTTTTAACACTGTTTTAATCATTAACGGCCTGGGGAAGCACTGCTCTCGGCATTTCTAAACCGGTTCTCTTCCTCTAAGTAGGCTGCTTTGTTCTTCTCATCGTTTTTGAGTATGATGCACTTTCTAATAGCAGTCAATGAACTTCCATCATGGCTTTCAAGGTGTTGAAGCTGGCCTAAAGTGCTATCTATTAATGGCTGCATTTCACTGAAACTGAGGTTCCTTTTCTGCAGTTCTTTGCTCAACACACCTAAACATTCATGGACATCCAGCATGTGTGCTACCAGCAGCACTGACTTGTAATCTGAGAAGTATTTCAGAAGCCCTTTAGCAACAGGTGACTCATCAGCAACACTTGAAAGTGTAGCTAGCACAGAACTGTAACTTTCATATACAGCTTTTACAGTATTTTTCAAACCCAACCATCTGATACTGTATGATTCTTGAATAGCTAACTCAGGTTGTTCAAACATCAGCTGTAACTCCCACAATCTTTCAACACTTATACTGGAGCTGGTAATGAAATTGTAGAGGAAATTCAAATTTTCAAGTGTTTTGTCGTTTTTAATTACATGAGTAACAACAGCCAAAGTAAGCTTGTGAGCAATACAATGAGTTTGTGTCAAGAATTGTAAACACTTAGACTTTAGTTGCACCCCAACACCTGATTTCTTTCCTGTTATCATGGCTGCTCCATCTGTGGCTTAAGATACACTTTTACCAGCATCAAGACCCAATGTTAGAAGACCATCATTTACAGCTCCCACAATAGTATGTGCTTTCCCATCTTTGATTTGTAAATTTCCTAGAAACTTGGTCAATGACTCCCCTCCTTTCATGTATCAATGCTAAACAATGAAAGTAAATAGAATCGGGAACAAGACAGTCAACAAATACGAAAGCAAAATGCAATCGCAGTTTGTTTTCTAAGAAATTAAATTAGTTTTTAACAATGTATTTTGAAAAGCAAATCTTTTTTCAGGAATTTCAAATTGTTTAAAACCATGCTTATCTGTAGCCCTGCTGTAGTACTATTTAATAACTTTGAAACTTTAAACTTGCTTTACTTCAATTTTTAGAGGAAAAACTAACTTTTAAGTTCAGCTTGTGCATACGCCAGGATGATATTAGGGTCACTGGGGCACTCTGTCATTTGTCTTTCATACGTTAACAGTGTTTTTCCTCTGTGTAACCTTGGTACTGAAAAAAGGTAACATTCCCAATCGGATTTATCTACTAATTTTCCCAATTTGAAGTAAAAAATTCCCCAATTGTCTGGGAAAAAAATCCAAAATGATAAAAAATAGATCAATAATGTACGTTTAAGATGTTAAGTTTAATTTGTGTTCCTTGTAATAATAAGTGAAAAAAATCAATGAAACAAGTTGTTTAAAAGTTTACTTATTGTAACTTATTGTTTTTACATCCTTTTTGGCAGTTTTTGATGAAAATGATAAAATTCCCAAGTTGGTTTAACACACAACTTATTTTTCCAATTTGACCGGGACTGGTACCATCCCCAAAGGAGCGAGGAAAAACATTGTTTACACTTAGCAGAAGAACATAATAAGCTTACATTCTTACATCAACTAGGAGCTTCACATTCAGTCAGGCTGAAAGTTGTTTGCTTGCATTCTTACATCAACTAGGAGCTTCACATTCAGTCAGGCTGAAAGTTGTTTGCTTACATTCTTACATCAACTAGGAGCTTCACATTCAGTCCAGCTGAAAGTTGTTTGCTTGCATTCTTAAATCAACTAGGAGCTTCACATTCAGTCAGGCTGAAAGTTGTTTGCTTGCATTCTTACATCAACTAGGAGCTTCACATTCAGTCCGGCTGAAAGTTGTTTGCTTACATTCTTACATCAACTAGGAGCTTCACATTCAGTCAGGCTGAAAGTTGTTTGCTTGCATTCTTACATCAACTAGGAGCTTCACATTCAGTCAGGCTGAAAGTTGTTTGCTTACATTCTTACATCAACTAGGAGCTTCACATTCAGTCAGGCTGAAAGTTGTTTGCTTGCATTCTTACATCAACTAGGAGCTTCACATTCAGTCAGGCTGAAAGTTGTTTTGCTTGCATTCTTACATCAACTAGGAGCTTCACATTCAGTCAGGCTGAAAGTTGTTTGCTTACATTCTTAAATCAACTAGGAGCTTCACATTCAGTCAGGCTGAAAGTTGTTTGCTTACATTCTTACATCAACTAGGAGCTTCACATTCAGTCAGACTGAAAGTTGTTTGCTTACATGCTTACATCAACTAGGAGCTTCACATTCAGTCAGGCTGAAAGTTGTTTGCTTACATACTTAAATCAACTAGGAGCTTCACATTCAATCAGGCTGAAAGTTGTTTGCTTACATTCTTACATCAACTAGGAGCTTCACATTCAGTCAGGCTGAAAGTTGTTTGCTTGCAATCTTACATCAACTAGGAGCTTCACATTCAGTCAGGCTGAAAGTTGTTTGCTTACATTCTTACATCAACTAGGAGCTTCACATTCAGGCCGGCTGAAAGTTGTTTGCTTACATTCTTACATCAACTAGGAGCTTCACATTCAGTCAGGCTGAAAGTTGTTTGCTTGCATTCTTACATCAACTAGGAGCTTCACATTCAGTCAGGCTGAAAGTTGTTTGCTTACATTCTTACATCAACTAGGAGCTTCGCATTCAGTCAGGCTGAAAGTTGTTTGCTTGCATTCTTACATCAACTAGGAGCTTCACATTCAGTCAGACTGAAAGCTGT
This sequence comes from Congeria kusceri, assembly GCA_027627225.1. Classification (NCBI taxonomy): domain Eukaryota; kingdom Metazoa; phylum Mollusca; class Bivalvia; order Myida; family Dreissenidae; genus Congeria; species Congeria kusceri. The sequence continues at coordinate 54,445,272 of CM051029.1, forward strand.
TTGCTTACATTTCATGTACTGAACCATCACACTCCAATGACGTGTCTGACGTGGTGAGCGAAGGACCTGAAGACTTAGCATGCCCCTTCATAGAAGTCTCTTCCAAGGAACAGGGCATTGAGTTGCAATGTCAGGTAAACACACAATCTCCTAGCAGAATTGTCGTTGCTCTCACCGTACACCTCTGCAATATGCATATTGACAAAAATCTTGTCAAAATGGAACAGAGGTATTTAACGCACATTTAAGTTGATTGTTAGGACCGAAAGCATAGAAAAGAAGAATTAGTAAAAGGCCACGGCGGCGTAGTGGAGATGGTGCCGCCTAGCGATCGGGAGGTCCCAGGTTCGATTCATACGCTGGGAGCATTCTCGAGATTTCCCCCAAAGACACCAAATACTGGTTCTACCCAGGAAATGGACTATAGTGTCTCAATAAGCTTTCAATGCAATCGAGCTAAAATAAATAGGTTTAAACTAAACTAACGAATTAATGGATGTTAAATTATCACAGATTGGGCCAAAAATAATAATTTTGATTCATATTATTATAACTTTTTTCTTGCCCATTTACGCAGATGGAATCAGTTAGCAAACACAGTGGTATTAATTTGCACAAGTTCCATGCTTTGTATCAATAACTGTAATTCTAACACTAATATCAATTCATTTTATGGGGAACTAGGACACTTAAATGTATTGACATGTTCTGACCATGTGACTAAAACCACGTGAATTGCATGGGACTACGTTCCGAGCACACTACAGAGGTGAATGGAATGTAGTCGGTGTGCAAGAGATTGGTAAACACATTTTTAATTCCTGCAGGGGTGACAAAATCTTATATTGTCTTACTTGTCCATTTTGACTTATCAGGAGGTCATAGGTTTAAGGCCTTGTGAAGGGACCACTTTTTCTCTTAGTTCATGTGTTTCTTTATATAATTTTGACTTCTTTATTCCAAATGTTTTTGATTTTGCTTAAATGCATTTTTCTAAAATATGTAAGTCTCTTAATTAAGTCCGGTTAAGACAGTTTGCACCAGCCCAAAGGCATAATATATGTGGTTGCCATAGTTACAGTGTGCAGTGCTAGTTGGTCTGGTCCTGGGAGAGTAGATGTGGAGGACGAGGCTGTGTCAACAACAAAACAACTTGTAACCGCCAGAATGGTCAGTGACACTGGCTGCATCACAAACTACCCCGGTATTTTGAAACTGCTCTTGATGTCATTGCTGATTCTGTTGCAATCATAGACTAAAAGTAATTGCACATGTATTCTCCATGCTATTTAGCACATCAAAAACATCAACAGTTCAATAAAAATAATCTACATGTAGCTGTGATGTTATTTAAGCACTAAAGCTTGATTCTATTGTATCAGAAATTCAACCATTGTTTATTTGCAAATAAACTATGGCAGAATTTGCGAATAAGCAATGAATAGAACAAATATTTCTTGATGTAGAACAGTTAAAGGAAAGTACCAGAGCTGTTCATCATTAATTTACTTATTGCCTCAGTATATTACTGTGGAATCACTTGAATTCGAGGGGTACACATTTCATGAATTGCGATCGCGGACATATTCGCGCGGTCTGAAATTGGCGCCAATCTGATTTTGGAAGAAAAAAAAGAATCGTCAATTTTGTTTAAAAAAAGTGTGAACAATTGGATCAAATGTCCAACTGAGCAGATCCCCAGTGAAGGGTCCTATTGTGAAAGATTGTTTGTCGCAATAAACACTTGCATCAGTACCAGATTGTGCTTTTTGGTATGTATACAATACACGCACTTCATTACTCTTATTTGTACTTGACTTTTACAAAAATATCAAAATAATAAAAAAACAAACAGATCATAACTATAAAATTGGTGTTAATATTTAAAGGGGAAAATTATGGTTTAGCTTGTATTCATTTAAGATATTTACATCGCGACAATCACATATACATGATTATATTTATGACTGATTACTTACGTACATTAGAGCGAACAGTAAATATTCGCGATGGTCATAAATCCGCGCAATGGCGGAAGCACTAAAAGCGCAAAAATTAGACCGCCGCAAAAATACTAACTTTTTTTTTCTTATGTGAAACGTTAGAATATATTATTATTTCTTACATAGTTCTTAAAAGTCTATAGTCATTTAACTCCTTACTTGAATCATTTAACTTTACGTCTCACATTGTTTAAATTGTAGTAACTCCAATGTAAACTTTTCTTGTCTTTATTTCAGGACCTCCTCAGATGTGGAATTATGTGAAACAGATCTTGAATGACAGTGGCTATTACTGGACATGCTGCTAATGGACAAATCCTTAATTCATTTTCACATTAAAATTGTATTTTTGCATTTTGCTCAAATGCGGGTTTGACAACTGGTTTGGTCCTGCAGTTCTAGTAATTATGCCCCCCATGGAAGGTGGCGAGGTAGATTGGTTTGCTAATGTCGGTGGGTCAGGTTTTTTTTGGTCGGTCCATCTTTCTGTAGACCACTTTTGTTTCTAACAGTTTTCATCCAATCTTCATCAAAATTCTTGAAACTGTTTGTGGGCATAATATATCAGCCAAGTTTAATAATCAGCCAAATCGCCAAAGGAGTTGTGGAGTTATGGCTCTTTAATTATCTAAAATAGGGCTTTTTAGCTGTTTCCGTTCTCTAAATCCAACAGATTTTATCTGATCTTCACCAAACTTGGTGAAAATCTTTGTGGGCATAATATCTAGATCAAGTTAGATAATCAACTAAAGCACCCCAGTTACTGTGGAGTTATGGCCCTTTAATTATCTAATATTAGCCACTCTTTAAGTCCAACAGTTTTCATTCGATCTTTGCCAAACTGGATGAAAATGTTTGAGGTTATAATATCTTAATCAACCAAATTGCCACAGGAACTGCAAAGTTATGGCTTGTGATTTATCTAAAATAGGTGTTTTAAGTAGTTTTGTCCCTATGTCCAACAGTTTTCATCCGATTTTCACCAAACTTTATAATTTATAGATTGCTTGACAATGCGCTTCGGGGAGCATCCATTAGTTTTACTGATATCCTTGTTCAAGCTGTTTCATAATACACCCATAGGCGCTTCTAACTAGACATTCGCTTTATCAGCTATAACTTTTGTATTTTTAGCCCGCATTCCACCAAACTTTTCAAGAACACAAAATAATATATAAGATTTCGATGAATGTAATTTCCTTTATCTAAAATTTCGTTTTCATACAAAACTTCACACAAAAAAACACTATATCAAAACAAAAATTCGCAAACATGCGAAAACGAAATAATGTCAATTTAACTGTTAGAAATTAATTGCAAATATTTTCGTTATTTTTCACTTATTTTGATTTATAATCGTTAAAAATAATGATTTAATAAATTTTGATATAAATAGAGAGAAAATTTAGTGTATGATAATGACTCCATACCTACGAGAAATGCGGCCTCTTGCATACCATGTGCTTCTTTGTGTAAAATAGATTAAACGGTGATCATGTGATATCCAAATACAAACACTGGATAAAATTGCAGATTAATTTGCGCATGATTGACATTCTTCATTATGGGATAATTTTATGTATAAAATAATTTGATGTTAAATGTTTTTTTGGTTGGAATGTCGTTGTTAAACACTTTGATTATAAACTGCATTGAATTTCTAGATTTACCACAATTTTATCGTGCAATTATTAATTTTGACACCCACGAACACGAGGAAATATAAATGAAATTTGAAACCGATGCGATTTGTCATTTTTGAGAAAACTGCAATCAAAAAGGTCTAGTTGGAAGTGCCTATGGGTGTATAACCGTTTATTATACCCCCACAAAGTTAAGGGAGGTATATAGTAGTGAGCTTGTTGGTCTATTGGTCCATCAGTCTGTTGGTTTACATGGTTTCTGGATAATAACTCAAAAAAATGCTTGACATATTCAAATAATTTGTGGTACACATGTGCAACATCATAAAATGCAGGTTAAGTTTGACTTTGGTTACAAACCACTAAATGTTGACAGTTATGGCCCTTTTTCAACTTAAATTCCCTTCAAAACATTGCTACATGACAATAACTCATTAAAAGCTTCAGATACTTAAATTATTTCAGGTTCATAGGTGTAACATCATACAAGACAGGTCAAGTGTGACTTTGGTTACAAACCACCAAATGTTGACAAAGTCATGGACCCTTTTCAAACTAAAATCTCTAAAAACACGTTTCTGGACAATATCGCATGAAAAGCTTCACATAGTTAAATTATTTTAGGTACATAGGTGTAACATTATAAAATACAGTACAATTTTGACTTTGTTTACAAACCACTAAATGTTGACAGAGTTACGGCTTCTATTGAACTTAAATTTTTCAAAATACACTGCTAAACATTAACAGAGTAAAACATTTTCTTTGTGTCTTTCTTTCAAATGGATGCCATAGTTTTGTGACAAGACCATATTGTGGGGGTACATTTGTCACTCGTGACAATTCTAGTTTGTATACTATTTGTAAATAACTTGTAATGGACTACGCATACATGTTTTGGATGTTATTGAAATTCTTACTGCTAAACAGTTTTGTGGGCGATGCATTCTGAGAACATTATGTTTTTAGATCGATTAATCACCTAATACTCCAAGCTAATCTACTCACCTGTTTTTCAGCGTTGGCCCAATGCTCTTGTTACGGTTTGCCTGCAACAAGTTCCTATCTCTACATCTACTACAGATAATTCAAACTTCACACATGTCTTCAGGGTTGTTATATAAGATCACTGGCCAAGGTCAATAACTGTGACCAGCATTTTAGCAGAATTTTGTCCCTTTTTGTACTTAAAAATTCAGGTTTTCGTTTGCAGGTAAGTACGTATCTCTGCAACTACTTCAGATATTCAATTGAAACTTCACACGTCTTCATTATTTAAGGTCACTGACCAAGGCCCATAACTCTGACCTGCAATTTCGCAGATGTATGCCCCCTTTTGTATTATAAAATCCAGGTTAAGGTTGCATAGCACATGTTCCTATCTCATATCTGCTTTTGATATTCAATTAAAACTTAACACATGTCTTCAGGGTAATTATATATAAGGTCACGTGGCCAAGGCCCAAAACTGTGACCTGCATTTTAGCAGAATTATGCTCCTTTTTGTACTAAGAAATATTCAGGTTGAAGTTTACATGCAAGTACATATCTCTGTAACTACTTCAGCTATCAAATTCAAACATGTCTTTGGAGTCATTATGTAAGGTTACTAATTAAGGCAAATAACTCTGACAAAGAGGTATGAATAGTACAGCGCATTGTCCCGAGACAGCTCTCGTTACATTTCTATGGCTTAACTTAGCAAACTGAAATATATTTTCTTGATTAACAGTCCCCAGGTTAAAGTCTGCTGGGCAATGTATATTCTAATTCTTACAGGTTTCACCAGCAATCAATAAGCTTACAGTTGCCTTTGACACCGATGGCAAGATCTGCTTATGTGGACAAGTTCACACCATTCCACATGCTGGAGATCTCCAACTTGTTGAGATTACATGTCGGCTATTATGAAAACAGGTATTTAGAAAAAATATTATACTTGCAGAGAATGGCAGGAATATAAAATTAGGTTAATTGCTTTATTTGCTGTTGTCAGTTTTATGTAGGAATTGTGTTCCATATTTTTTTAGCTTTCGGATGCAATGGAAACGTCATGTTTAATCTAACCGTAGCAGTGGGCTATTGTGGTCAGTCACCGTCCAGTGTCAGTCAACCGTTGTCCATTGTTCGTCGTCAACAATTGATTCAAACAACTTCTCAGAACCCTCTTGGCAAATTTTAACCAAACTTGGCAGGAAGATTCCTGAGATAGTCCTTGACCAAATTCTACAATTGAATGCAATATATGAAAAACTGTGGTTGCCTTGGCAACTAAACCCCCCCAAAAAGTAAAACTTTATGGCTGCCAGGGTAGGGGCAGTTTTCCTTATATGGCTGTGTAAAAAATCTATGTAAAAAACCACCAACTGATTTCATAATTTCACAAATGTTCCTTGAGTGACAGTATCAAATTTCTTCATTTCTTCATTTTGATTCGTTAAAAAATATGGCCGTGAGGGGGTGGGGCAGTTTTCTAATATGGCTTTACAGAATACTTAAAAAATGTCCTTGTCAGAAACCACTGACTAGATTTATCATCAACACATGGGGACATTGTAAATTGGAATCTGTTGCCTTTTCACTATCACTGTCCCTAATGCAGGAATATATTGCACATCAGTATGTACAAATAAATTTGTTTCCATACTAGAACTGTTGAAACGTTGTAAGATTAGTTCACTGAAAATGCAGCAACTATGGCATCCACAATCATGTGAACATTCTCCAACAAAACAGGGAAGTGATACAGGAATTAGTTCAGACAGGAAATAAGGGTAAAAGACTTTATAAGTGTTGGGTCAATTTGTCATGTATGAACATATGCTAATAGCCAAGGGGCATGGCATGGTGCTGTACTGCACTGATTAGGTCTGGATAAAACACTTTGCTACATGTATGTAGGAAAAGATCTAGGGTCAGAAAAGGTACAGGGTGCTGCTCAAAATCATAACTATACATCCTCAATACATGTAAATTGATATGTTTATCTGATATCGTAATAATGCACAAAGGGGCGTGGCATGGTGCTGGACTGCACTGATTAGGTCTGGATCAAACACTATGCTATGATTTTCAATAAATTATTGTCAAGAGTGAAGTAAAAAATGCTGATAATCCCCACATTTTGAACCAACCCAAAATGATTTTGAAGTGGTCAATCCGTTTGGCCAGTTCTTATTGAGAACCCAGTTAGTCTGTCATACCTTTTTTCTGTAACAAGCCACCTGTAGGGGACTGCAGTAACATCCTGTGACAAACACTTGTTTTCACAAAAATGGACATTTTTATGCCCCCAACATCAATGATGCGAGGCGGGGGGGGGGGGGGCATTTAGTGTTACCCTTTCCATGGGTATGTGTGTCAGTCCGTCCATGCATGCGTCTTGTCTGGACTGTAACTTCATCATTCATCAGGCAATTTTAAAATAACTTGCCACAAATGTTTACCATGTGGAGACAGTTCTTGTACGCAAAATATGTGTCCCTAGCTCAAAGGTCAAGGTTACACTTAGAGGTCACAGGTCAAATATGGGCATAATACAGCTTGTCCGGTCTGTAACTTCATCATTCATCAAGGAATTGTAAAATAACTTGCCACAATTGTGACTTTTCGCACACAATACCTGTGTCCCTAGCTTAAAGGTCAATGTGATAAGAAATCTGCTTGTTAGTATATGTGATTTTATAAGTTGCTTTCTTGGCAATGGGCTCGACATGTTGTCAACAGGCATCTAGTTCAATAACTTGACAGAAATGATAAGCATAATGAGGCAGTGTGTCGTGTGCAAGAACCAGATCCCTTGGTCCAAGGTCAAGGGTCACACTTAAAGGTCAAAGGTCAAATATATGTAACTATGTTAAGATTATTGTCCAGGCAATAACTTTGTCCAGTATTTAATTAATTTTTATTATGCCCCCCAAAGGAGGCACCGTCTGTTGTTTGGTGGGTGCTTGGGTGGGTTGGTCCGTCCGTCCAGACTTTGTTTCTGCTCTTTAATTTTTTAATGCCTGGATGGATTTTAATATAACTTCAGATTATTATTCCCCATGACTAGACGATGTGTCTAGTACAACTCCCATGCTCGTCAATTAAAGGTCTAAGGTCATGATTTTTCGTTTCAGCTCCATAACTTTTGAACGCCTAGATGGATTTTAATATAACTTCAGATTATTATTCCACATGACCAGACAATGTGTCGCGTACATCTCCCATGCTTGTCGGTTAAAGGTCAAGGTCAATGGCCAATTATTGCTTCCACTTCATAGCTTTTTAATGTCTAGAGGGATTTAAATGTTACTTCAGATTATTATTCTCTATGAACAGACAATGTGTCGCATACAACTCCCATGCTCGTCTGTCAAAGGTCACAATTCAAGGTCAAAGGTCAAGGATTTCTGTTTCTCCACCATAACTTCTAAATGTCTGGAAGGATTTTAATATTACTTTAGATTATTATTTCCCATGACCATGCGATGTGTCGTGTACAACTCCCATGGTCCTCGGTCAAAGGTCAAGGTCACAATTCAAGGTCAAATGTCAAGGAATTTTCTTTCTGCTCCAGTGTTTTTTTTTCACTTTTTGGGGAAAGGTGGCGGGGCCCATCAGATTGGGAATTTTACGTCAAAAGGGAATTTTTGTTAGAAAAGCATTATTAGTACATTTATATGTTTATATTAGACTTTGTTATAAAACATTAATAAATCAGTTGTTTTGCTACAAATGATAACTTAGATAAAATGCTTTAAGGTTACAGTATACTAAATATTTCAGGTGTGCAATGCTATACTCTCTAAATAAATCAACACCATTTATTTGAAGACGCAATTTTCTGTATAGTCACTTGCCATGACTTTATTTTTGAATATTTCTTTGTACGTGTGGTAGGAAAAACATTGTTGTGTACTAAAAATTCACTGTTTCGCTTGAAGGTTGGAGACTACATGACGAGAAATTGACAGTTGGCAGTATACCTTCAACTGGAGAGTAGCCGGTAAAAAGATGGCCGTAAAACAGTGAACTTTGATTCGCGTCGAGTTCTTTCTTACATATCACATGACCTATCTTTTTTATTGTCTAAATCAATTCGGCTCGGAATGCTCTTTAAGAAAAGGTATGGTTATGAGGGTCTCTACGCGCAAAATGTTGAGTTTATTTTTTGTTGAATTTATTGCTTTTACATTGAATTTGTTAAGGAAATCTTTTAGTATATTGTGACCTAAACTGACTTTGGGTTAAAATAAAATATCGTCTGCAAGTGCAAAATATGGATGAGAAAGCAGATTTTTGGTCATTTCTGAGCAAAAGAGTAGAAAATAAGTGCATTAAATGCATCAATTCAGATTGTTTGATCTGGAATGGTTGTATTTCAAATAGTTCCTTACCCTATTATGGCCGAATGAGGGCTAAATTGCCTTCGGACATAAAATCAGAGACATACTTGGTTCACCGTGTAGCGTTAATGTGCTACATGAAGTCAGAATTGAACGCCAGGGACTCTGTGAGCCACTTATGCAACAATAGCTTGTGTGTTAAGCCTGAACATTTAAACATAGAGCCCCATTCCACCAACATGGAACGGCGGACATGTTTACAGTTCGGACAGTGCAGCGGGCATGGAACTGAGCCAGCCTGCATATTTGGTAAAAACATGAATACAACAAGCTTTATCACTTCCTTTTATTCATAGAAATACACTTAAAATACATAAATGCATGTTTTTTTTCATTTTATATCTATTTCTATTGGGTATTTTTGCCTTTTTCAGGTAGAGGAACGCCTGATGCTGACGCGAGGGCCACTTGTTAGAGGTCTCTTATGCCAAAACAGGTAATAATAACAATTTATTATCAGGTACACAATCAACTAAGCATATTTGTGATGCTTAAGGTGTGGAAGACTGTCATAATCAGGTTTGGGGTCACTCATGCCCTTGCCGTAGTGTAATTCCTCATGCAGTTTGTATCGATAATTCCGCGTCCTGGCACGTAAAGCTCGTGCTTTGTTGGTAGCGGATGTTTGCTTTCGGTTAAGGTCGTTGCGGTCCTCATATGCTATCTGCTTAATAATCTTTGACCCCTGGGTAAGGTTAGCATTTAGTTCAGTGGTTTTTGCAATTACAGAGTCAGCATAGCCATTGTTTAATTTGTGAACCTGCCCGTGAATTCGACCTACACAGTTGCGTGAGAAAGTCACAGTTTTAGGATTGACAGCTTGGTACGACCTGTTTACTGCTTCACTTTTTTGGGTTGTGGTTAAAAGTTTGGTAGCGTCAAGAGCAGCTGGACCTAAAACCATTTCAATGCATTTTTTAAGGACTTGTTGGTCACTGTCAACCATTTTAACCTTGACATTGTCTGGCATGAAATTCTTAGCTTGCCTATTTGTACCAGCACAGACATAACTGTACTTTGCACAATGAGTACCGCAGTAACCACTGAAGCATAGAACAATGGTTGCGATTACATCAGCCATGACCTTCTTTAGAACCTTGATGTCACCCTGGTGTTTATTGTGGGCAGCTTTAAGCTCAGCCATACACCTAGCTTTGACCGAGAGAGCGAACCGACTCCTGATATTAGACTTGGAATGACCCTTGAGCATGCCCTTTGAGAAAGGCTCTTTGTTGAGCTCGCGCTTCAGCGAGTTGCCTAGGTGCCTCAGATCCTTAAGATGACCCACATTGTGACCGTGAGAGTTACGAACACCTTGGAATGCCCTACTGTCCCCATCACAAGTGAAATTTGCTATTTTGATGTCCTTAGAGATCTGGTCACCTAACAACCTATTCCATTTGCCTATTCCATTTGAAAAGTAAGAACCTTGTCATTGTAAGCTACCCGTGCTTCAAAGGATGACCTTTCTAACCTTACATAGGTTGTGTTGGAATTTGACCTTCTTTCATAATTTTGTTTTTTCCCCTTCACCGGACTAGTCCCACCTCGTTTAAAACCAACATTGAGCAACTTTGTCTTTTGCTTGGTTATGAACCCCATTTTGACCAGATTGCCACCTTAAAAAAAGTCAAAGTACTTATTTTGTGCCCAAAATATGCAATTTTGTATTCCCTTAAACCTCTAAATGTGAGCAGGCAATGCAAATTGACCACCTGCTGCAGTTTAAAGGCACTCATGACATTATATACTAGAATATATAATTGGTGGCCTGTAATTAAAGAGGCTGCGACAAACAAGGTGCTTTAAAGATTTTACACTTTATTGGTTTGAAACAAGCAATTACTGGAAGCTGATTGATTTCTACACTTCAAAGTATCTTTGATCTCCCATTTTGACTAATTTGTTAATTGTCTTGGATGAAATTGGAATTTTTTTTCTATTAAATTTACATTTTTGGGGTGATTTTTTTTAAAAAATACACAAAAAATACATTATCAAAATGGCTTAGAGTAAAAATATCTAACAAAGTCATTCTCTCCTCACCTCACATAAGCCCCCCATACATGTTTGTTTGGTTTGTTTGGGTATTTTGTCACAAATATTGCAAATATCAGCTTTAATTGTTAGAGGGACATTTAAGCTTCAAGACGCTTGAAATCACCGGCTTCCGACCAAAATCACCTGTGTTTGAAAATATGAAATAAAATGGCCAAATGGACAGATATACAAGCCAAACTTAATATATTGGTGCAATATGCATGGGAAGCTAATTATATGCAAGAAAAACTAATTTTAATGAGAACAAATTTCTCTTATAGGTTACAGTATACTAAATATTTCAGGTGTGCAATGCTATACTCTCTAAATAAATCAACACCATTTATTTGAAGACGCAATTTTCTGTATAGTCACTTGCCATGACTTTATTTTTGAATATTTCTTTGTACGTGTGGTAGGAAAAACATTGTTGTGTACTAAAAATTCACTGTTTCGCTTGAAGGTTGGAGACTACATGATGAGAAATTGACAGTTGGCAGTATACCTTCAACTGGAGAGTAGCCGGTAAAAAGATGGCCGTAAAACAGTGAACTTTGATTCGCGTCGAGTTCTTTCTTACATATCACATGACCTATCTTTTTTATTGTCTAAATCAATTCGGCTCGGAATGCTCTTTAAGAAAAGGTATGGTTATGAGGGTCTCTACGCGCAAAATGTTGAGTTTATTTTTTGTTGAATTTATTGCTTTTACATTGAATTTGTTAAGGAAATCTTTTAGTATATTGTGACCTTAACTTGGTTTGAATAAAAATTGCTGGGATATTTTACGAAAATTCCTCAGTCTTCAATTTTTGTCCAATTTTGGACTTTGTTTTTTCAAAATAAGGCTTACATTCTGAGGGGAATTTTAAGGTTAATATAGGGGAAAAATATATACCTTTTAAGCAGGGGAATGGGGCCGAATTTCGGCCCCAAATTGGCCATAAAAAAACACACCATGCTCTATATCTCCAAAAAGCCTTGAAGGATTTAAATATTACCACAGAATATTTTTTCCTATCACCAGATGATGTGTCGCATACCACTTACATGGTCCTTGGTCAAGGTCTGTGGGTCCAAGGTTACACTTAAAATGTCAAATATTAGATTGTACTTTTTGTAGGCAGCATCATTTTAGCCAACATGTAAGGAATGTAATGACTTTGTGGGAATGAAGATCATCATTTTGAGGCAGTGTGTAACAACAACAAACAGTAAAGACATTTGTCCATGGCATAATATTGTACTCTGGCATTGTTTTGCCTTCCTCTGACGAGCATATGCTTTGGGGGCATATGTCACATCCTGTGACAAGCCTTGTATATTAATAACTTGGCACCAGTGATAACCCATTGTAAGACTGTGTGTCAGATGCAAGAACTAAATCTCAGAGTTATGGGACTTTGAAGATTTCGGAAATAAGCATTTGTGTACAATTCTTGTCCGGTCTATTTAAACACAACTACTGGCCAGAATTAAATGAAACTTAATAGGAAGCTTCATTACCCAGAGGAGGTGTGCACTAAACCAGGACGTTCTGCTTCGATGATTTTTAGCCAGACTTCGAGCTGGGTTAAAGTTTTTTGGTAAGCCAGTTTCTCAGGAATGGCTTGAGGGATTTCATTCAAACTTTAAACATTTATTTCCCACATTAAAATAAACCTATAGGCCAAGTTTGGTAACTCTAGTTTGAAATTTGTCAAAATTATGAGCCTTTTTACACTTAGAAATTTTACATATAACTATATGAACAGGTTTAAGTTTTTCGGTAAGCTGGTTTCTCAGGAATGGCTTGAGGAATTTCATTCAATCTTAGAACACTTATTCCCTATATTAAAATGAACTCATAGGCCAATTTTGATAATTATCAAAATTATGGGCCTTTTTACACTTAAAAATTTTACATATAAGGTATATGGACAGGTTGAAGTTTTTCGGTAAGCTAGTTTCTTAACTTTTTGTTTCCGCACTGGAGAACGGATTAAGCTATTGTAATGAAACTTCAAACATAGATACCTTATAGCGAGACCTCGCTTGGCATTGCATATGGGGTGGGTGGGGTCAAGGTCAATAATACTAAAAATAGAAAAACTGTTTCCGCTCAGTAACTTGAGAACATAATTTATTATTTAGATATATTAATTATTCATAATACATAGGTACCTTATATCAAGACCTCACATGGGATTGCATATGGGATTGGTGGGGTCAAGGTCACTGTTACTAAACATAGAAAAATGGTTTCCTCTCAATAATTTGAATACGCATTGTGATATTTTAATGAAACGTAATACATATATACCTTATATCAAGACTTCGCTTGGAATTGCATCTGGGGAGGGTGGGGTCAAGGTCACTGTTACTTAAAATAGAAAAACTGTTTCCGCTCTATAACTTGAGAATGCATTGAGATATTTTTATGAAACTTAATACATACATACCTTATATCGAGACCTCGCTTGCGATTGCGTATAGGGTCAAGGTCACTGTTACTAAAATAAAAAAACGGTTTCCGCTCAATAACTTGAGAACACATTTTGATATTTTAATGAAACTTTATACATAGATTCCTTATATCGAGACCTCGCTTGGGATTGCATATGGGATGGGTGGGGTCAAGGTCACTGCTACTAAAAATAGAAAAATGGTTTCCGCTCAAACGCTTGAGAACACATTAAGATATTTTAATGAAACTTAATACATAGATACCTTATATCGAGACCTCGGGTGGGATTGCATATGTGGTTGGTGGGGTCAAGGTCACTGTTACTAAAAATAGAAAAATGATTTGCACTCAATAATTTAAGAACGCATAAAGATATTTTAATGAAACTTAATACATAGATACCTTATATGAAGACCTCGCTTGGGATTGCATATGGGGTGGGTGGGGTCAAGGTCAAGTTTACCATTACTTAAAATTTTATTGATGTGCTGATTTTAATGCATTTCGATTGAAAATTTGGTTTTTCGTGGAATTTCCATGTTTCTTGTTTTAGAAAGAAAATGCCAGTAACTCTGAACCCCTTTTCTCCGTCATGCGTCGTCCATCAACATTTCATTCAGTCAACATCTTCTCCTAAACCGCTTGGTAGATTTTCAGGAACCTTCACTGGAATGATCCATGGGTGACCCTCTTTCAATGTAGTTCATATCGTTTTGGTCCGTTGCATATGTAGGTCACCAGAGCTCAAATAGATTTAAAAAGTGAAAACTATAAAAAAAATCTTCCCTGAAACCGCATGGCTCAGAGCTTTCATATTTGGTATGGAACATTGTCTAGTGGTCCTGTACCAAGATTGTTCAAATTGTTCCCCTGGGGTCAAAACTGGCCACGCCCCGGGGGTGACATGGTTTATATAGGCTTAAATAGCAAAGTGATTTTAAAAATCTTCTCCACTGAAATCGCAAGGCCCAGAGGTTTCATATTTGGTATGTGACATTTTCTAGCGGTCCTCTACAAAGATTGTTGAAAATATGCCCCTGGGGTCAAACAAGCCACGAACTGGGGGGTAACATGGTTAATATAGACTTAAATAGCAAATTGACTTTAAAAATCTTCTCCACTGAAACCGCAAGGCCCAGAGGTTTCATATTTGGTATGTGACATTTTCTTGTGGTCCTCTACAAAGATTGTTCAAAATATGCCCCTGGGGTCAAAACTAGCCACACCCCGGGGGTGACATGGTTCATATAGACTTAAATAGCAAAGTGACCTTAAAAATCTTCTCCTCTGAAACTGCAAGGCCCAGAAGCTTCATATTTGGTATGTAACATTGTATAGTAATCCTCTACAATGATTGTTCAAATGAATGCCCTGGGTTCAAAACTAGCCACTCCCCATGGGTCACATTGTGTAAATGGACTTAAATAGCAAAATGACTTTAAAAATCTTCTCCTCTGAAACAGGAAGGCCCATAGGTTTCATATTTGGAACGTAACATTGTATAGTGGTCCTCTACGAAGATTGTTCAAATGATTCCCCTGGGGTAAAAACTGGCCACGCCCCAGGGGTCACATTGTTTAAATAGACTTAAATAGCAAAATGACTTTATAAATCTTCTCTGAAACTGCAAGGCCCAGAGGTTTCATATTTGGTATGTAACATTGTATAGTGGTGCTCTACAAAGATTGTTCAAATGATGCCCCTGGGGTGAAAACTGGCCACACCCCTGGGGTCACATGGTTTATATAGACTTGAATAGCAAAAATGACTTTAAAAATCTTCTCTGAAACCGCAAGGCCCGGAGGTTTTATATTTGGTATGTAACATTATTTAGTGGTCCTCTACAAAGATTGTTCAAATGATGCCCCTGGGGTCAAAACTGGCCACATCCTGGGGCTCACATGGTTTATATAGTCTTAAATAGCAAAATGACTAAAAATCTTCTCTGAAACTGCATGGCCTAGAGGTTATATATTTCGTATGTAACATTGTATAGTGGTCCTCTACAAAGATTGTTCAAATAATGCCCCTGGGGTCAAAACTGGCCACACCCCGTGGTGCACATGGTTTATATAGGCTTAAATAGCAAAGTGTCTTTAAAAATCTTCTCCACTGAAACCGCAAGGCTAAGAGGTTTCATATTTGGTATGTGAAATTTTCTTGTGGTTCTCTACAAAGATTGTTAAAAATATGCTCCCTGGATAAAACTAGCCACGCACCGGGGGATGACATGGTTAATATAGACTTAAATAGCAAAGTGACTTACAAAATCTTCTCTGAAACTGCAAGGCCCAGAGGTTTCATATTTGGTATGTAACATTGTATAGTGGTCCTCTACAAAGATTGTTCAAATGATTCCCCTGGGATCAAAACTGGCCACGCACCAGGGGTCACATGGTTTATAAAGACTTGAATAGCAAAATGACTTTAATAATCTTCTCTGAAACTGCAAGGCCCAGGGGTTTCAAATTTTGTTGGTAACATTGTATAGTGGTCCTCTACAAAGATTGTTCAAATGATGCCCCTGGGGTCAAAGCTGGCCACACCCCTGTAGTCACATGGTTTATAAAGACTTGAATAGCAAAATGACATTAAAAATCTTCTCTGAAACCGCAAGGCCCAGGGGTTTCATATTTGGTATGTAACATTGTATAGTGGTCCTATACAAAGATTGTTCAAATAATGCCCCTTGGGTCAAAACTGGCCACACCCTGCAGCTCACATGGTTTAAATAGACTTAAATAGCAAAATGACTTTATACATCTCCTCTGAAACCGCAAGGCCCAGAGGTTTCATATTTGGTATGTTTTGTTTTGTTTGTTTGTTTATTAGGATTTTTCGCCGTATTTAACAGTATTTGAGTCATATAACGGGGGTCAGTTAACCTACTCACACTTTTCCTGGGTAAGCTGGTTTACCAGTACTGAGTGCACATTCTTATGTCAGTAACTGACAACTGCCCTACTTAAATCAGAGGTAGGAGGAGAATGGCCGTAGAAATAATTTCATGACCAATCCCCACACAAGTTATTTGGCTGGGCTGGGAATCGAACCCGCGATCCTCGGATTTTTAGTCCAGCGCTCAACCAACTGAGCTAGCCGGCCCGATCATCCCTAATGCGGGACGAAACTTTACGCACATGCATTAAGTCCAGTTTTCCCACGATGTGCCTCGTATATATTTAATGATGTGTGTTTAATAATGTATATTAGAGGTGTATCATGGGAAACTAGGGTTCCCACAACACGCCTCATTATTAAAATGACAATCGCCTCATGCCTCGACATGTCCGTGTCTGATATCGGAGGGTTGTGCATGGCATTTGTTAAGGACACAGGTTTTCTTCCTTACAAAATAAATAGGGACGGCCAGTTGCCCAGAGAAGATATAAGATCCTGTCTCATTTACTTAACAAAAATTGTTTTATACATGAGAAAAGTATTTGAAGTTTGTTCATAAAATGAATTGAGATGGGATTGGGGCAAGCATTTAAGCAAATAAGAGGTGTTTTGTTGTTGTTGTTTTTTTCGAAAATAATGATTTAAATACAGTTTCATGATTTTCTGAAGGCTTATGTCTAGCATGTTGGGTATTAAGAGCTTCAATCATTACAAATTTAGAAGCATTTTAAGATTTTTAGTCATTTGTTATACTTGCACTTTGTGTATCTTTGCGGTACTGTTGTTCATTTTCGCATGTACAATAAATATTTAAAATGCATTTCTATTTCAGTCACTACATGAACTCATTTGCTTATCAGTAAATTGAAAAAGAAACTAAATAACAGTTAACTTTGTTTTTAGCTCGACTAATCGAAGAGTAGGTGAGCTTTCCTACTCGACCTGGCATCAGCGTCCGCATCTGATCTTGGTTAAAGTTTAGATTCAAAAGTCGTGTAACTTATTCACTTTAAACTTTTCTTTTTAGCATCAGGTGCAACATAACCCATAAATCAGTTTTGTATTTTGACAGAGTTATGCCCCTTTTTCACATATTTTCTGGTTAAAATGTATATTCACAAGTTATTCACTTAGAACTGAGAATATACCTTTGTCATTAACTGCTGCATCAGGTGCAACATTCCCCATAACTCTATTTTGTATTTAAACAGAGTTATACCCCCGTTTCACATATATTTTGTGGGTTAAGTTTATATTTGAAAGTCTTATAACTTGAAACTACACAAGTTACTCACTTGAAATGTACCTTTGTCATCAACTCCAACATCAAGTGCAACATTCCCCATAACTTTTGTATTTTGACAGAGTTATGCCCCTTTTTAGCTCACCTGAGCACGAAGTGCTCGGTGAGCTATTGGTATAGGGGACCTTTCCGGCGTCGTCTATTGTCCAACGTCCATCGTCAATGTGCCGTCAACAATTTGGACCGTTATCGCGATAAAGACTACATTTTTTATTCAATCTTGACCTAACTTGCACGGTTTGTGTAAGACCATAAAATCTCGGACGGGATTGTTATTGGGTCAGATCACACTAGTCACACCAGAGTTATTGCCCCTTTTTCATGCAAAAAAAGTGCAAAAGTGCCCTTTTCCAACATACAGACTTTATTTTCCATCCAATTTTAACCACACTTTCACAGTTTGTGTATGACCATCAGATCTCAGGAGACGTCAAAAATGGGTCAGATCGTGTTTCAAACACCAGAGTTATTGCCCTTTGTTTATTAAAAAAAATATACAAAAATGGACATTATTCAGGATAGAGAGAGACATTTTTCATCCAATCTTCACCAATCTTTTTCATTACTATGAGATTACAGTTGAAGTCGAATATTAGCAAGATTGAAACAGAAACACCAAAGTTATTGCCCTTTGTTTGTGAAAAAAATATGCAAAAATGGACATAATACAAGATAGAGACTTCATTTTTCATGCAATCTTTACCAGTCTTGCAAAGTTTGTCTATGAACGTAAGACTACAGGTGAAGTAGAATATAACAATGATCGGGCCAGAAACACCAGAGTTATTGCCCCTTGTGTTTGGAAAAAAACATCAACAAGTTATCAATGATTGGCTTGCACACACGATTTTTGATTCAATGTTGACCAAACTTACACAGTTTGCACATGACCTTAAAAATTGATTGATAAAATTTGATTTCCAAAGTTTGCATAACTTGCATGCAGTTATTTGTACATGCAACTTTGATGTCTTCAGAGCCTGCATTAACATCATTTATCATCATTGGAAAGAAAATTATCAAAGAAAAAGCAAAACTTTACCCTATAGGACACACATCGCAATTATGGCATTGCAACTAGTTTTCCAAAACTGTTTGCGAAAAATACATAAAAATCTACTGGTTGTGCATTTTCCAGAATTGTCAATGACTTGATGAAAAAGTGTTAGGTAAGAATATCGAGAAAACTGATTTGAGAACCATAAGCAAAAACACGCACATCCACTACCCAACTCGTCCTTTAGTTAGCCTAATGCACTTACCGATGTTTGAAATAAAAATTGATCCTACCCCCACTGTGTATTGTTCAGATAGCTTAATTTTCAAACCTGTCAACAGTATGGTCTTCATCTGTACCAGTTCTAATGTGAGCGCTTTGGGCCATCATGGCCCTCTTGTTTACATAGATTTGCTGGTTAAAGTTTATATTTAGAAGTTTTATGACTTCAAAACTTTATAGGTTATTCCCTTGAATCTTGGAATATACCTTTGTCATCAACTACAGCATCAGGTGCCACAATCTACCCTTTACATAGAGTTTTAGATTTAGATTTTAGCTTGACAATCACCGAATAATTTGAGCTAATACTACTCACCCGTTCGTCTGCGTAATGCTGTGGTAAAGGTTTTCTGCAACAAGTCCATATCTCTGTATCTACCGGTACTACAGATATTCAATTGAAACTTCACACATGTGATCGGGGTCATTATGTGATGTCACAAGTCCATATCTCTATATCTACTACAGATATTCAATAGAAACTTCACACGTGCTTTCAGGGTCATTAAATAGGTATCCAGACAATTCCCCGACCGGACGAAACCCTGTTCATCAAATTTGTAAAGGCGGATGATTACCCGTTCAACGTTTTGCAGGGGGGCCAAATACCCAATCACGGTTTTTCACACTCGGACAAATCCCCGATTGTGCCACTAAGTAATGTAAAAGGTCATACATGTATATCATGATATCTAACAATCGTAATTACAAAGATAGCTCTAAAAATTTAAAACATTAAAACACTCTAAAACGCGTGTGCAAAATAAAAAGAAATTACAGACAGAAGGTCACAAACCACTAATTATTATAGAATGCTCGGTATTAAATTTTTAACAGTGCTTGTAATGCTAATGTTATTGTTTCTTAGTTGCTATGATTTATTATATAATAATATTATTAATGTTATTATAGATTGCTTAGTATTAAATTTTGGTTAAGACTTATGACTGTGACCAGCATTTTAGCAAAATTATGCCCCTTTTTAGCTCGACGATTCGAAGAATAGGTGAGCTATCCTACTACCCCCCGGCGTCCGCGTCCACGTCTGAATTGGTTAATGTTTTTATTCAAAAGTCATGTAACTTCAAAACTACATATGTTATTCACTTGAAACTTGGAATATACCTTTGTCATCAACTCCAGTGTCAGGAGCAACATTTCCCATAACTCTGTTTTGTGTTTTGACAGAGTTATGCCCCCTTTTTACTTAGATTTTCTGGTTTAAGTTTATATTCAAAAGTTTTGTAACTTTAAAACTACATATGTTATTCACTTGAAACTTGGAATATACCTTTGTCATCAACTCCAGTGTCAGGGGCAACATTCCCCACAACTCTTTTTTTTAATTTGACAGAGCTATGCCCCCTTTTTACTTAGATTTTCTGGTTTAAGTTTATATTCAAAAGTTTTGTAACTTTAAAACTACATAAGTTATTCACTTGAAACTTGGAATATACCTTTGTCATCAACTCCAGTGTCAGGGGCAACATTCCCCATAACTCTGTTTTGTAATTTGACAGAGTTATGCCCCCTTTTCACTCAGATTTCTGGTTAAAGTTTATGTTCAAAAGTTTTGTAACTTTAAAACTACATACGTTATTCTCTTGAAACTTGAAATATACCTTTGTCATCAACTCCAGTGTCATGGGCAACATTCCCCATAACTCTGTTTTGTAATTTGACAGAGTTATGCCTCTTTTTCATTTAGATTTTCTGGTTAAAGTTTACATTCAAAAGTTTGTTAACTTCAAATCTACATAAGTTATTCACTTGAAACTTGGAACTAAACTTTGTCATCAACTCCAGTATGAAGGGCAACATTCCCTATAACACTGTTTTGTATTTTGACAGAGTTATGCCCCTTTTTCACTTAGATTTTCTGGTTAAAGTTTATATTCAAAGGTTTTGTAACTTAAAAACTACATAAGTTATTCATTTGAAACTTGGAACTAACCTTTGTGATCCACTCCAGTATCATGGTGAACATTCCCCATAACTCTATTTTGTATTTTGACAGAGTTAGCCCACTTTTTACACAGAGTTTGTTGTTAAAGTTTTTGTTCCAAACATTTATAAACTATTCAAGGCTTCACTTAAAAGCTATGTATTTTAACAAATGCATGTCCCTTCTACTATCCAAAATATGTACCGACTTAAATACTTTGAATAGTCGAGCGCACTGTCCTCTGACAGCTCTTGTTGTACTTAAAGTCAGGTTAAGGTTTGTATGCAAGAGAAAATAAGGTTTGTGTGCAACAAGTACATTTCTATGTTACTACTACAGATATTCAATTGAAACTTCACACATGTGATCAGAGTCATTATGTGAGTTCACTGACCAAGGCCCATAACTCTGACCTGCAATTTAGCAGCATTATGCACCTTTTTGTACTTCAAAAATCAGGTTAAAGTTTGCTTGCAACAACTCCATATCTCTATATTTACTACAGATATTCAATTGAAACTTCACACATGCCTTCAGGGTCATTATATAAGGTAACTGGCCAAGGCCCATTTCTCTGAGCTGCAATTTAGCAGAATTATGCCCCTTTTTGTACTTAGAAATTCAGGTTAAATTTTGCGTGCAACAACTCTATATCTCAAATAACTACAACAGATATTCAGATATACCATCTCCGTGGCATAGTGGTTAAGGCGTTCGCCTACGGAGCAGGAGGTCGAAGGTTCGAGTCCTACACAGGGCGAGTTCTGATATGGCCGGTTGCCTACCCAGCAGCTAGTTAAATCAAGGGGTACCGATTGCCTTCCTGCCAAGCGCCCGGCATATAGGATAGGAATCGGGAGTGAAGATGTTCATCAGTAAAGGTGTCTCATAAGTCTAAACTGGCTGGCCCTTAATCGCGAGGGGCAACACTATAATAAACAAACACTTTACTTTACTTTACTATTCAATAGAAACTTCACACATGCTTTCAGGGTCATTAAATAGGTATCCGGACAATTTCCTGACCGGACGAAACCCTGTTCATCAAATTTGTAAAGGCGGACGGTTCCCTGTTCAACGTTTTGCAGGGGGCCAAACCCCCAATCACGGTTTTTCAGACTCAGACAAATCCCTGATTGTGCCACTAAGTAATGTAAAAGGTCATACATGTATATCATGATATCCAATAATCATAATTACAAAGATAGGTCTAAAAATTTTAAACGTTAAAACACTCTAAAACGTGTGTGCAAAATAAGAAATTACAGACAGAAGGTCACAAACCACTAATTATTACAGAATGCTCGGTATTAAATTTTTAACAGTGCTTATAATGCTAAAGTTATTGTTTCTTAGTTGCTATGATTTATTATATAATAATATTATTAATGTTATTATAGATTGCTTGGTTTTAAATTTTGGCCAAGACCTACAACTGTGACCAGCATTTTAGCAAAATTATGCCCCTTTTTGTACTTATAGTCAGGTTAAGGTTTGTGTGCAAGTGAAAATTCAGAATAAGGTTTGCGTGCAACAAGTACATTTCTATGTTACTACTACAGATATTCAATTGAAACTTAACACATGTGATCAGAGTCATTATGTGAGGTCACTGACCAAGGCCTATAACTCTGACCTGCAATTTACCAGAATTATGCACCTTTTTGTACTTTGAAAATCAGGTTCAAGTTTGCGTGCAACAACTCCATATCTCTTATATCTACTACAGATATTCAATTGAAACTTCACACATGCCTTCAGGGTCATTATATAAGGTCACTGGCCAAGGCCCATATCTCTGAACTGCAATTAAGCAGAATTATGCCCCTTTTTGTACTTAGAAATTCAGGTTTAAGTTTGCGTCCAACAACTCCATATCTCAATAAATACTACAGATATTCCATTGAAACTTCAAACATGTCTTCAGGGTCATTATATAAAGTCACTGACCAAGGCCCATAACTCTGAACTGCAATTTAGCAGAATTATGCCCCTTATTGTTCTTAGAAATTCAGGTTAAAGTTTGCGTGCAACAACTCCATATCTCTACAACAACTAAACACATTCAATTAGAACTTCACACATGTCTTCAGGGTCATTATATAAGGTCACTGAGCAAGGCCCATAACTCTGACCTGCAATTTAGCGGAATTATGCCCATTTTTGTACTTAAAAATGGCGGGTTAAAGTTTGCGTGCAATAACTTAATATCTCTATATCTGCTACAGATATTTAATTAAAACTTCACACGTCTTCAATGTCATTATGCAAGGTCACTGGCCGAGGCACATAACTGTGACCAGCATTTTATCAGTATTCTGCCCCTTTTTTGTAGTGATCAAGGCCAAAAATAAGTATTTGAGTTTCTGATTGTACATACAAAAACTATTTGGTGATGATATACTAGTTTATTGTGCGTTTAAAAGCAATTTTTGTCCTTTACATTTATTCCATATTACATAAAAAATATATGCTAATTAACTTTATTTGTTTAATTGTATTTATGCCACTATATCTGTTGTAAGATCGTACTTTAAACTACATAAAAGTATTCATTTAAAACTTGGAATAAATTGATGAACCTTATTGATGAACCTATTGCTGTAATTCAGCTTTGTATGTCAACAAATGTATGCCCCTTCCACTTTCCAAAATATGTACCAACTGAAATATTTTGGATAGTCGAGCGTGCTGTCCTTTAACAGCTCTTGTTGTTAATATCATATTGTAGTTCTACTGACAAAAGGCAGGAGAGCCTATGCGAAATGCATGGCGTTTCGCCCGTCGTGTGTGCGTGTGTCAGTGCGTCCGTTAGCATTTAAGGGATTTCATTCAAACTTCAAACATTTATTCCCAATATTAAAATGAACCATATAGCCTACGCTTGGTAACTGTAGTTTGAAATCTGTCCAAATTATGAAGCTTTTAACTTAGAAATTTTACATTGAGAGCTTTTTGGAAAGGGTTAAGTTTTTTGGTAAGCTTGTTTCTCAGAGGGGTATTTGAGGTATTTCATTCAAACTTGAAATGTTTATTTCCAATATTAAAATGGACCCGTACGCCAAGTTTGGTAACAGGAGTTTGAAATCTGTCCGAATTATGGACCTTTTTACACTTAAAAATATTACATTTAGAGCGGGCTCGGTGGCGTTGCCATCTTTTGGTTTCTCTCTTGAGAACAAATCTTCATACACAGATTCCCTATAGCGAGGAGTCACTTGGAGTCGATATCTAAAAACAATTTCTGCTCAATAATACAAGATTAAATTCAGGTATTGTAATGAGATTTTAATTTTAAATACGTGCACTTAAGATTTAGACCTCGCTTGGAATGGCATATTGGCATATGGAGTGGCTGGGGTCAAGGTCACCGTTACTAAAAAGGTTTTGGCTCCAAAACTTGGGAACAAACAGAAACAGTTTCTGCTTAATAACTCAAGAGTGAATTGATTATTATTTTAAGGAATCTTCATTTATGGATCTTTTCGTAGAGCGAGAATTTTAATGGGATTGCATAGGGGGTGGGTGGAGTCAAGCTCACTGTATCTGAAAATAGATAAAATGTGGCCATAACTACAGAACAAATTGAGCTATTATAATGTAACTTCAGCGACATTTAGATACTGTTTATGTTTTAAATATTATGTGTTACGCTATTTATTGTGACCTAAACTGCGTTGCATTAAAAAAAAATGCATTGGGGCACCTATCAATGTTTTCACCAGGGGGGGTTAGCGGCGGGCATATACGGGACTTTAGACTGCACGCGATTCCCAACAGGCGGGAATTTGACACGCCAAATGATTCTGGGTGGTTGAGAAATAAACTGGTCGGATTTTAGGTCCCGGTAATATACACCCCCGGGCCATTCGATAGATATATAGCATCTCCCACTGAGTGGGTTCAGACAAATATACTTGGCTCTAGGGTGGGGACTCCATTAGTATGAAAGGGATTCAAATGAAACTTCATATATAGATAGAGGACAATGAAAGTGCAGAGCACAAGGACCACAGCTCTTTCTTCAATATTTACAGAGTTATTGCCCTTTGTTTAATTTTCTTGTGCGGAGCAATACTCCATTAGTATTGAAGGGATTCAAATGAAACTTCATATAATGATAAAGGACAACTAGAGGAAGTGCAGAGTACAAGGACCACAACTCTTTCTTCAATATTTACAGAGTTATTGCCCTTTGTTTAGTTTTCTTGTGCGGAGCATATCTCCAGAAGTCTTGAAAAGGATTCATATGAACTTCATTTAATGACAGAGGACAATGAGAGGAAGTGCAGAGCACAGGGACTACAACTCTTCATTATTTACGGATTTAGTGCCCTTTGTTTTATTTCCTTATGCGAAGCTTTAATTTACTTGTGCGGAGCATAACTCCATTAGTATAAAAGGGATTCAAATGAAACTTCATATATAGATAGGACAATGAAAGTGCAGAGCACAAGGACCACAGCTCTTTCTTCAATTGCCCTTTGTTTAATTTTCTTGTGTGGTGCATAACTCCATTAGTATTGAGGGGATTCAAATGAAACTTCATAATGATAGAGGACAATAAGAGGAAGTGCAGAGCACAAGGATCACAACTCTTTCTTCAACACTTATGGAGTTATTGCCCTTTGTTTTATTTCCTTATGTGAAGCATTAATTTTCTTGTGCGGAGCGTAACTCCATTAGTATTGAAGGGATTACATTGAAACTTCATATAATGATAGTGGACAATGAGAGCAAGTGCAGAGCACAATGACCTCAACTCTTTCTTCAGTATTTAAGGAGCTATTGCCCTTTGTTTTATTTCCTTATGTGAAGCATTAATTTTCATGTGCGGAGCATATCTCCATTACGAGGGCTGAGCGTGAAACTATTGTATCTGCTTAACATTTCTATATTAGATACCATAGTTTCACGCTCAACCCTCGAATTTAGTATTGAAGAGATTCAAATGAAACTTCATAATTATAATGATAGAGGAAAATGAGAGGAAGTGCAGAGTACAAGGACCACAACTATTTCTTCAATATTTATGGAGTTATTGCCCTTTGTTTTATTTCCCTATGTGAAGCATTAATTTTCTTGTGCGGAGCATAACTAGATTGTATTGAAGGTATTCAAATGAAACTTCATATTGTTAGAGGACAATAATAGGATGTGCACAGCACACGGACCACAACTATTTCTTTAATATTTACAGAGTTATTGCTCTTTGTTTAATTTTTTAGTGCGGAGTATAACATCATTGGTATTGAAGGGATTTAAATGAAACTTCATATAATGATAAGAGGACAATGAGAGGAAGTGCAGAGCACAAGGACCATAACTTTCTTCAATATTTACAGAGTTAGTGCTATTTGTTTAATTTTCTTGTGTGGAGCATAACTCCATTAGTATTGAAGGGATTCAAATGAAACATCATATAATTTTAGGAGGACAACGAGAGGAAGTGCAGAGCACAAGGACCATAACACTTTCTTAAATATTTATGGAGTAATTGCCCTTTGTTTTTTGTTTTTTTTGCAGACATAACTCCATTAGTATTGAAGGGATTTTAAATAAAACCAAATATATTGATAGAGGACATTGAAAGGAAGCGCAGAGTACAAGGACCATAACTCTTCAATATTTATGGAGTTATTGCCCTTCAGTTAATTTTCTTGTGCATTGCATAACTCCATTAGTATTGAAGTGATTTAAAATAAAATCGCATATATTGATAGAGGATGTTGAGAGGAAGTGCATTTTTGCCAACATGTAACTGACATTGTATTGCCTTCCTCTAACAATCATATGCTTCGAGGGCATACGTCACATCCTTGGACAAACCTTGTTCTTAAGCATTTTATTCCATGTATACTTGAAATTCTTCAAAATGTTCACTTATTATCAACTACTGTTTACTTAACTGTAATTTGTTTCATTTATATATGTAGTTTGAAATTATTACCGTATAAGACTTGGGACTAAAGTAAAAATATTTTAAGATAAACAAAATAATTCTGGAATATGGCCCCAGAGTGCAACCTATGGTTTACAGATATTACAGCGGTAACTTGAAACGAATGAAATGTGTTCATTTACGTCGTTGCAAAATTTATTGCTCGATAACATGTAAATTACATCTGAAGTGCAAGTTTTTTTGTTTTTGTTCAAGTTGCAGTATTTAATGGGTCTTATAAATCTAAACTAAACTTTATATGTGGCAGAGCGCTTGACTACAAATCCGAGGATCCCCCCCCCCCTACCTCTGATTCAAGTAGGGCAGTTGTCAGTTACTGGCATAAGTATGTGCGCCTACTACTGGAAAACCAGCTTACCTAGGACAAGTGTGAGTAGGTTAACTGACCGCCGTTATATGACTGAAATACTGTTGAATACGGCGAAAAATCCAAACAAGCAAACAAACAAATATGTGGCGCGTCTTGAGAAAACCGGTCTTAATGCATGTGCGTAATGTGTCGTCCCGGATTAGCCTGTGCAGTCCGTCTACAGTGAATTTATGTTTAGAAGAGATTACCTTGAAACAGAAAATACCACAAAAGCCGGAAATGCCGTACCGGATCAGCCTGTGCGGACTGCACAGTCTAATCCGAACGACACTACGAACATGCATTAAGTCCGGTTTTCCCACGCCACGCCACATATGGCTTTACTGATCATGCACACTGAACTAGTTATCATTCATGTACAATACACTGTTTAAGCCACGTTCTGTTCGTGATTATTGTAAGATAACAAGTATTGATAATGCACCTATCAATGTTTTCTCCTAGGAGGGGAGCGGCGGGCGTATACGGAACTTTAGACTGCAAGCGATTCCCAACAGGCGAGAATTTGACACGCCAAATGATTCTGGGTCCCGGAGAAATAGACTGGTCGGATTTTAGACCCCGGTAATATACGCCACCGGGCCTTTGATAGATATAGCATCTCCCACTGAGGGGATGTAGACAAATATACTTGGCTCTAGGGTGGGGAATTAGACCCCCAAAATTAACAATTGTCAAATTCCCCTAGGTCTGCCCGGGGGGGAAATATTGATAGGTGCATAACTATTCAATGTTTTCAATTGTCTAATTTACAAAGGCGGTATGTGTACATACTCATACGATTGTCCATGTTAGTTACACTACGCGATATTTTCTAATGCGTGGGATGTGTTGGTCACATGAATATAGATTTTCTCGTGTACGTGTATATGGCGTACCCTTTGGGTCATGTGTACATACATGCACTGCAGCTAAATATAGATATAACTGGTGTTATAAAATTGTAACCGCAGTTACAAATTTATGACGGCAGTCATACATTTGTAACAGCAGTTACATTAACAGATTAACTGCAGTTACATACCGAAAATAAAACAAATATGACAGTTGTCATAAAATTATAACTGCAGTTACACTTTTCGGCGTAGCTGTCTAAGATCACTTTTGACCTAGTTTCTTGCAATAATTATGCAGCGGGAAAATTGAATGCCAATAGAATTGTGCAAATTGTCTAATTTTAGGGAATGCAAACTTCAAACAATGGTTTAACGTATACCAATAACTGTTGCATACTTTTGGGGATTAACAATTAACATAATTGTTTACATAAGTGGTGAAATTAAAGTTATAAACATATCTTCGACATACAGTCTAGAAATGAACATAATTATGAACCATTTTACTCTTTGTATGTCATGATCAGAATGTTATATTCATTCACATAATGAAATAACTATATTGTTTAGTGTACTTAATCGGCGTGCTCTATAAATAGCAATTACAATGCTGCAATTCACGGGGACGACAGTCAGTCACAACGTACAATGCTGCCTGTTGAGCTCGCAAGCACAAAATATACAGTGGTAAAAATCTGGTATTTTTCTGATAAATAAGCAAAACAAATATTAGCGAATTTGATTGAGCTTATATTTCCTATTATTTTATCATTGTGTAAACATATTGTACGCTGTAACCGACTGTCGTCCCTGTGAAATTCTAGAGAGTACAACTGCAGCAGGAAAATCATCCTAAAAATAGTGCGCGGTAAAGCTGTGTTAATACACACGCATCAGTTTATGAAATAAATACACACGCATCAATTTATGACATACCGTTTGTGTCAAAAGTAAATAGGTATACCTACAGATACAAAAATATGCCTCCAGGTACAATTTATACCTGTAGGTACAATTTAGGCATGTCGGCATAAATTTAGGCATGTAGGCTCAATATTTTGTGTGTAGAATTACCGAAATCTCCGTAATTAATTTACTTAAAAGTAACATTAAATGCATTTTAAAGCTATAAAGGTCACTTACAGGTAAAATTCATGCATACACGTTATTTATTTAAGGGTTATGTTGACCTGCGTTAATTAAAGGGATTTCAATAACGACAGGATTTATGTGAGTGCTCTCCCTCGTTTTCTGTTGCCGAAATCCCTTTTTTATTTTAGTTTGAAGTAATATAAAATGCAAATGAAAGCTATAATAGTCACTTAAAGTGGAATGTATGCATAAATTTCATTTATTTTAGTGTATAATTACCGAAATCCTTTTAAATAATTAACGCATTTCAACATTACCATTACATAAATTAAGTGTATGCATACATTATACCTTTAAGTGACCTTTATAGCTTTAAAATGCATTTAATATTACATTTAACTAAAATAAAAAAGGATTTAGGAGGATTTCAGTAATTACGGGGATTTCGGTAATTCTACACACCGAAAAAATATTGAGCCTACAGGCCTAAATTTAACCTACAGGAATAAATTGTACATGTAGGCATATTTTTAAATAGGCCTATAGGCATAAATTAAGGCCTGTAGACACAACTGTGCCTGTGGGCATAGTTTTGCACCTGTAGGTATACCTATTTACCCAAATGGTACGTTATATTACTTAGCGTCTTGAGAATCCTAAACCCGAGAATTTCAATAAATTGTGAATTCATAATCTTACTAGTTGCTCATTCATTCCCGCTATTATTTTCTGACGATGTTAATTTGTTAAATTTGCCCGTCAAAATCATGTATCAATTATGTTTACGTAAATTACTAGTATTTAGCTTATTCATGTATCACTGGTGAAAACATGGGGCTGTATATGATCGGTTTATTCACGGTACAGATATTAATAATTATTGAGTTTATCTCAAATTAATTTTGTGGGCCGATATGTTTTCTTATAGTGTCGGAAAAATCTAGTGTCCGAGAAGTCTGCTTAGTAGGGACTGAAAAATCTGGGGTCCGAGAAGTCTCCTTAGTAGGGATCGAAAAATATGGGGGCCGTGAAGTCGCAGCTTGGTCCTCTTGTGTTATATTTAGGGCCAAAAAATGCCATCTCTTGTTAATTTCTACGCCGGTTGTCTTTTAAAGACATTTCTTGTTTCTGATTCATTTATTTACAAAATATGTATCTTTAAATTATTTTCAAAAATTCACATTTAAATAAATAAATGCAATTTTGACAAAAAGACATTATATAAGAAGTGATTTAATTCGTCAAACAAACTTAAAGCTTGAGTTTAGCATGTAGGCAGAAAATGTAACCGCGGTTATAATTTTATGACGACTGCTATATTTTATGACTGTATACATTATTTCTGCAGTTATATTTGTAAATGTAACTGCCGTTACAAATTTATAACTGCAGTCATAAAATTGTAACTGCGGTTACAATGTTATAACAACAGTTACATCTATATTAAGATAGTAGGTGTATGTACTTTTGAAACAAACGTTACGCCATACGTGTATAAAGGGCACGTGTGTTCGCACTCTGGGTACACATGCGATTCTAAAAATAAATCGCGGAGAATTCCGGAGATAGTCGTTGTGTCACGATTGGTGGGTTTTTATGTAGAACGCTATTGACCGCATTACTGCAACATTATACTACATATACACGTAATGGTACGAAGTAGGCCTGCTGAATAGTCTGCTAAAATGTGTTCAACTAGGATTGGATTTGTTTGTATACTTTGTGATTAAATTCGGTTAGTTTTGAAAGAAACGTGTACACAAGTCAAAAGGTAAGTTTAATGTTTCTTGTTTATTATTATAAACAATCGAAAATCGCCAGCACCAGCATCATCAGCAGTATTGATCAGTATGAGCTGAGCGTATTCAATATTGGCATCAGAGGTCGAGCTTGATTCAGCAACGCTAAGTTACAGTTGTAATTTTATAAAACTTAAAAACCTTACTCTCTGTTATTGTATTACTTTAAATTTGTATTTTGTTGTTCTGTTTCACATATATTCTGTAATGCACTAGTGCGACTTAACAAAGACATGTTTACCCGTTTCTTAAAATTATTAAAGTAAAACAAGTACAAAACAAAACTTGTAAAATCAACGCTTACGGCCCATAATACATGTCATGAGGTATGTGTGTGGTATGGCTCAATGCTATCAATATTGTATTGTTTTTTAAATGCATCGACCTGTTTTACTACATGTATTTAAAGTGTTTCAAAATTGCATCTTTGATTTCGAAATCATACATGTATTCTTTGCAATGTGTGATTGCTTTAAAATATGATTTCCCAACAAAACCCATAGCTTTGTTCAAACGCGTAAATTTCAAGGGTCGCCAGCGATGTTTGATTACACGGGGAAACATTCTATTCAGATAGAGACATTCCTTTCGTAAGCTAAACTTGAGATATTCTCCTACGTTGCATTTAAAAGGTCAAACGGTGACCGAGTGCCCCAAACACATGAAAGCGGTATAAATATTAATCATGAATGGGCGATGTTTGTAAATAACATTGTATTAAGACGTAGTATTTGAAGGTCTATAAGAACTACACTAGGTAGTTTGGGTACTGGTGAGAGAAACTTGAGGAAACGATTTATTCGACAGTCGTTGTTTTGTGTGGTCTTTATGTTAAATGTACTTAGTAGTAGTAGTAGTATCGGTAATCGGTAGAAGCAGCAGAAGTAGTAGTGGAAGTAGCGCGGTAAAAGCAGCAGTAGTAGTAGTAGAATCGATAGAAGCAGCAGCAGCAGTAGTAGTAGTAGCGGTAGAAGCAGCAGTAGTAGTATTAGCGGTAGAAGCTGCAGCAGTAGTAGCAGAAGCGGTAGAAGCAGCAGCAACATCAGTAGTAATAGTAATAGACGCTTTGGTTGACAGGTACATTTCAAATCTACCTCTGTCAATTCACAGGTGCGAAAATGTCGTCATTTCTGAAAGCTTTCAACGAACTGTACGGCCGAGTTAATTCAGATACAAATGAAACAGTGTAAGTACGAACGAATTTTATATTGCAATTATCGCCTTCCATTCCTGTTCTGGTAATTGACCTAAATGCCGTAGATAGATAAATACTTTGCATTTGTTTGTTTTAACTGTATCGATATGATATGAGTATATGTGTCCCTTATGTTACTCTGCCTGATAAATTGATAATGCAGCTGGTAATTGACCTTAATGCGGTAGATAGATAAATACAAATTGTATTGATTTGTTTTAACTTGATCGATATCGTATATATATATATATGTGTGACCCTTATGTTACTCTGCCTGATTAAAAAAACTATATGTAATCAGTTAAAAACATTTTGTGAAACATTTACAATAGTTGCTACAGAATTTGACAGTTAAGATGTATACTTAATAATAAATAGGCGTGTCGTGGGAAACCTGGGCTTAATGCATCTGCGTAGTGTTGAGCGAATCAGTCTGTGCAGTCCGCACAGGCTAATGCGGGACAACACTTCACGCTTTTATGGTATTTTCTGTTTCAAGGAAGTCTGTTCTAAACATAAATCCACTGTAGGCGGAAAGTGGCGATCCTGATTAGCCTGTGCGGACTGCACAGGCTAATTCGGGATGACGCTTTACGCACATCCATTAAGCCCGGGTTTCCCACAACACGGCACGTAGTAAATGTCTTTACTCACGTTCTTCATCATTAAATTAAAGCGGATATTAATTGATGTTACCAATAGTAACTGTGATATTTCTTTTATAGGACAGAGTGTATCACAAACATCCCTGACGATATCTTCCACTTTTGGTTACTTCTTCCTGCGGTAAAATGTAGTTGTTTGCTCGCCATCTTTAATATGGCATCGTTTTCAACTGTAAATAGACAAATTCATTTAACAACAATCCGGCAACACCCTGCGGCCTCTATTCTCTATTCACGATTGTTTGCGTCCCTAGGATTCATTCTGGTATTTATCTAGAACGTGTAACGCTGCACTTACAAAACATACCTCTGTATCGATATCGTGAAGCGTTTGTATGGAAGGCCGGTTTGGCCATACTTTTTGCGAATTGCCATTTGCTGAATGCGATTTGCTATTTGCCAAATGACAATTGCTAAATGATAACTAATAGTTGCCAAATAAACAAGAGTTCTTTTTTTTTGCGAATTACCAGATGCTATTTGCGAATTGCTATTTGCGAAATGCTATTTGCCAATTGCTAATTGATAATCAAATAACAGAACCAGTATCATTCGTATATTGTTTCTGTACTTTAGACAAATGCATATATGAATTTAATTGAATTTAAAGCTTAAAACTAGTTTTAGTTAACACACGTAAAACTGGCGCTAAATGTGAAGGTGAGTCAATTATTTTTTATCAGTTGGAATTTTATTTTTTATCAGTTGGAATTCAGTCTTCGAACATCGTATGCATTGCGTTTTCATTTGTCGACTTCATTCGTCATGTAGTTGTTTGTTGTGTCTTACGTGTCAGTATCAACATAATGATTTATATTTGAAGCATGTCCATTAATTTATTTACAATAATTAGTATACGACCCATTACAAGTGAGAGAATTGTGTTGTGTTGGTCATTTATGTCTCGGATTATTTAAAAATGCCTTCTTGGTCAACATTAGCAATTTCTGTTGATGCATGTATTAATATGCAGTCAATTTCAACGCTTCATATTGTAGGTTAACTGAGCTGGTATTGGGTGGCTTCACTGATATGCAATAGCTCCATGAAAGAAAATAGATGAATGTAAAGCAGACCACAGAGATAAATGGCACAAGCACACCGGCATACATTTATGAATGGCGAAGACTTGTAGCATACCGATGGAATATCTGTATACGTGCTTTTCGGATATTCTAACAGAAAACTTATTTGACAGAAAGTTGAGGAATCCAACTGACGTTTACTGTGCGTGTATTTTTATATTTCAATGCAAAAAAATCCTCTGGTATGAGTAGTTTGTGTACACAGAGGTATTAGATTGCTGATCTGCAAAATATATGGACATGGTGTCCGCCTATCGATCGGGAGGTCCCGGGTTCGATCCCCACTCTGGGAGCGTTCTCAAAATCTTCCCCAAAGACACCAAGTACTGGTTCTACCCAGGAAACGGACTCGAGAGTGTCCCAATTAGCCTTAGGCTTTCGATGCATTTGAGCTAAAATCAATAGGTTTAAATTAAAAAATTCATCTGCAAAATAATGTTAGTTCATAATGATATACACGATGTGCACGTTTTGTTCTTTAACTCGATACCAAATATATTCAAATGTTTGTAACATATAGTTACATTTTTTTACGCAGTATATGGGCATACCAGACATATGAATGTAACAGAAGTAAAGAATATTATATACAGGACCACATTTGTTAATTTGTGATCAACGCGTTTAGTTTGCTTGCTTAAACGAATTTCAGAACAGGCTACAAATTCACTTATGTTTTTTCCGAGAAAGTGCCAGCCAACAAGACTGAAACAATTGACTTTCAATCTTGCAAATAATGACAATATTAAGATTATGAACATTTATTTACATAATAATTGAAAATCATCACATGTCTCAACACTTATATACCTTAGTTAGAACAATTGATGCAGATCAACCACTTTATTTTTAAACAAGAAAGTCGGCTTTATATGCAGTATTTAGTATTATAATTAAAATAAAATGCTTTTCAAAATCAACATAGAATAAATGTTGACCATAAGTATTTGTATTTGGATTAAAACAACTTGGTGTAAAATACAATGAACCTGTGTATAATTAAAATGTAGGTGAAATTATTTGTTGTCATGTGTGGAATTTTTTATTGAATAAAACTAGTTTTAAATAGTACTTTTATATAAAATATAAATGGTTAATGCATGTAATATATTCCCTGAATGGGATCCAAACATTCACATGTTTATAAGAGAGCATGACATTTGATGAGAACATTATTTAAAAGCTCATGACATTCTACTTGTCATACAATAATAATTACCCACAGAGTGATGGTCAATATTGTATTCATCAATATTTCAAAAAACCTTAAGCAGACTTTCGCATTAGCTTTGGTGAATGTACCTGAAAATTAACAACAATTTAAGCAGATGGAATCCATTTTTATTAAATATGTGCTACAATACTATTTTTGCATATGTATCTGATCTTAATTCATTTAACATATTTTCTAAGTGAGATACAAGCATTCATTTGTGGTGATTATAAGAGGACAAATGTTTTATATATAATGATGAGAAAAATGTTTGTAAGTTCATGACATTCTACATGTACTAACAATAATACTAAACCAAATAGTGATGTTCATATACATTTTTCCAATCCTCCGCAAAGAAAGGTAACCCTACTTAGCAATTGATTTTTCCAGTGAAGACATACAGTAAAACTGGGAATACCATGTATCTACATATGCACATATATGTCTATATTTATTGATATATACATGTAGATAATTATTATATTGTTAGGCAGATAAACATTTTTTACATTGCGATATAACGTCAAATACAATCTATACAAATTAAACATTCACATAATAAATATTATAATTATATTATTTACAATTTAATTACATCACTATTGAAAATTAATAGATGAAGTACAAGGGCCTTGTAATTAACATAACACATCTGCCACTTCCATGCTGTTGCTTTAAAAACAGAACTGTACAGTGCGTGAACAGCGTTCAAGACCAATAGTCAGTTTATTGAAATCGCTGTTTGATCTTTGATTGTTTGCTCACTGAAAAATAATAACAACAGACAATTTTAATAAACCAATTGTAAGTAAATAAAAGAAATCATGTTGTACCAGTGCTTGAGTGCGTGTAACAGTATTTATGTGTTACAAGTTTTATAACATTAGATTCTATTTTGTGACCAAGTGTTAATTCCAGTCATCTGTCTTTAATAATTAATATAAAAATACATGATATCCCCCCACAAAAATCCAAAACTAGGTGATCATACTTGGTCTAATATAGTTACTTCGATGCCTGCTGATCGTACAGCGAATAAATCAGTCAGTATACTTGTGTTGTGATTATACACGTTATAGGAGTATTGTATGTTACTTAAGATAGCATTTAGTAAGTTCATATTTAACAGTAAACAATCAGCATTTCGCAATAATCAAAATTGACTCTGGCATTAGCAAATAACAATTGTCAATCAGCAATTAGACTAATTTTTTAGTCCCTGTAAACAATGTGCTAAAACTGTGTATGAAATGTTAAGGTCGACAAATCCTGTTTCTTGTTTTATCTTATCAAGTTACTTTTCCTTGGGTCAGTTTTCAGGGGCTCATGAAATGCGTATCAAGCCGACCCGTTTTCTGGTCGGTAGAGATCAATCACTTGTCAGATGCCACGCTTTTGACACCAGATAACATTTTTATACAATAAACAACTTTTCCCAGAAAAAATGTGAACCATTTTGACTGGAGTATTTGAAGGTATGTCCGAAATTCAAATCAGAGGTTTTTATTGAGATTGTCTATTTCTGTGAGTTATCTAAAAAAAAAAGGTCAGTTAATTATATTTCCTGCTGGCTTATGTAGCACATATATATATTCGGGAAAGATCTAGAGCAAATTAGCAGGGTGCTGCACCTTGGTCCCCCCCCCCCCTGCTGCCCCTCTGGGCTGGTCAATACAGAAATGTTGAATGTCTTTTAAAATTCAACACCTTTTTGCAAATATTCAATTACAAATGATTAGACTATGCTTTAAAACCATGATAAGAAGCAATGGACTCGAGAAAACCCTGGATTTAGCAAATTATTAGAAAATGTCAACAAGCTGGTCCAGTTTTCCCCCCTGAAACTTTTTAGCAGCACCCTGTACCTTTGTAGATCCTAGATATATTATATATATATAATCGTAGTTTTTATGGTAAACAGCTCCATATTATTTACTTTACTGCCTGGGAGGATTTTACTTGTAGTACTTGACTTAAGATTACGAAGATTCATTTCTAAGTTCATATATCTAACAAGCAACGTAATAATTGGAAATATGGTTACAGAATAGACGAATGCAATAGTTATGGACTTAAAAAGCTCATTTATTTGCTATAGTAAAACATATCCAACCTCGTGGGACCCCATACTAAAGCACCGTCGCCACCGTTCAGCGAAAACGATAAATATAGGCACTCAGCTTTTATGCATTTGTGGATTATATTGTTTTCTTTTATTAACAGTTAATAAATTATATAAAGATGTCAGATGCAATAAACAGTTGGCACAGGATACCACATAAGAGACATTTATACTTTTTGAATAAATGTTATTTAAAGTTGATAGTCAAATCAATGACTACTTTTGATTTGAAAGTGTTGACTCAACTAACAGCCTAGTTCCCAAATATGTTAATCGTTCAGTGTTCCGTTGGCAGGCTCACCAGCGTTACGTGTGAGTTCTGGTGGAACGTTGAACGGGGTTGGTCGCTCTTGAGTTTTATAAACTAGGCTACTTGTATTTATTGATAAAAAGTATGGAACTGTTCACCTCCTCTACGAAATTCACCAAGAACCCAAAAAGAGCACAATGAGCCAGGGCTGTTTTAATACTCCTTTCTCACGCTCAATGCATATTGAACATAATTATATGAGTGGATATATAGTAACGTTATATACTTAGCACTAAAACGGACAGTTTAAAACTGACAGTTGATCACTGCATAGCCACAGACAACATAAAGGGGTTATAACTGCACAAAAAAACGATCACGTGTTTATGCCCCCCCCCCCCCCCCCCAACCAACCAAAATTCCTGATTCCGCCCCGGAAATTAACACTATTTTTTTAAACTATAAATATGTTATAAGTGCATGTTTAATTGTTTTACAACATTATTACCAACTATTACCCATTCTGTTCAAATTTGATAAAATAAATCTACACAAATCGATGTATTCCATCCTGTTTTGATAAAATGATACTTTACAGCAGACACAAAGGCATCAACTAAAATTCCTGACTGCTCACAGTTTAATTTTCACATACCTACAAACTCGTGAGGCATGTATTTATGGGAGATCAATTTGACATGGTCAGTTATCAAGGGTCAAATCAAGTTGTATGAAAGCAGCCAGTATGGACCCTATTGACATAACAGTTCAGCTAATAGAGCAAACGGTACCGGCTTATCTGATCAAATACGGATTTCCTCAGTCGTTTCTGTCTCGAGCAAGATCAAAATGGCAAGCATGTTATACAAGGAGCAAAGGAGAAAAGTAACACTATATATGATTAATTCGATTTTTGACAGAAACGACTGCATCAGTCTAATCAGCAATTAGCAATTGTCATTTAGCATGGCACACCGGCCTTCCATAGCGTTCGTTTATTTGACGTCTTAAAATGTTTATATTTGGAACACGGTTGAAATATACTTGATTGATTATGTTGCGTTAAACTTTTAAAGGTTCGGGGGGTCTGACGAAGAAAGAAGTGTCTAAAGACTGATTCACTACTGTAAAATTCAGAACAATTTGAAGTGCTTCGTACGTCAGCAGTTGTTTTGCTAAGTCTCTGTAAAAATATATAATTTAGCGCTAAGTATATTGTCAAAATGCACATTATTGTAAGTAATATATGTTTAAGCAAGCACACTCAAATAAATTGTTTTATGATTATTAAATTTCATTAAACAACACTTGTTTCCGGACAACCCTCGTATGTTCGTTCCACAATGGTAACCGTAAATAACCTTACCCACTGAAGCGTTTAATTACTGTTAAACTGCATACCTTGTTTGGTTTGATTTCACGTGGTCAACACTAGAAGAATACTTTCTTTGTATTTTACTTATTCTAACATAAAATTATGATAATGTAAATGTTTGTCCAAACCATCGTGATATGATAAACAATGTTATTACAATTTAATAGATCTATTCACTGATTGGCAAATTGACAATTTTTGTATAAGATTCCAAAAGTAAAGGACGCGATATTTATAGAAGCGATCGAATAAGACTCCGAACATTGATTGGAAATATAATGTCGTTAATGGACAATCATCAATTGAAGTACATGTACATAAAATTATCAAGCGTTTATGTTGGCAAGTGGGTAAACACGTGTTTCACTTAGGCAGCGTAAAAACTACACATTATGCCCTTTAAGTCCAACTGGCCGAATGGTCAATGACAACGTGATTTTTTTTATTCCGGAGTTCGTAGGTTCGAGCCCCGGCGGAGGCAAATCTTTTTACTTTTTTTTTCTTTGTATAATACTATTTTTAGTCAGTCCATATACTTTTTTGCAGATAACACGTTTAATTTCATTTTCAAAAATACCGAAATCTGTTAATATGTCTCTTTAATCAAGTTGTATATACCAAATAAAGAATTATGTTGGGTTTCTCCTTCAATTCTAGTGTTTGATGATTATTCTTCTGGCGTTCTCATTCCACCGAAAGAACCTATGTCTGTCATGTCTGGGCGGAAGACCCGCAGCTGTGTTGTAAGTAGCATTTGGTAAACAAACCGTGTTTATGAAATCCTAGGTGCACACAAGTGTGGTAAGTTGCCTCTGGAAATCACACCGTGTCTATGAAATCCTAGGTGCACACAAGTGTGGTAAGTTGCCTCTGGAAATCACACCGTGTCTATGAAATCCTAGGTGCACACAAGTGTGGTAAGTTGCCTCTGGAAATCACACCGTGTCTAGGAATTCCAAGGCGCAGAAAACTGTTATGTTAGACCTCACAGAGCTCCTTACGCACCGAGCTCTATAGGACCATATTTTTTACGGATCATATTTTTCACGTCTGTGAAACATAGAATATTATTTTTCACAGGTGTGAAAATTGCGATCCTCTTCGTCACGCATCGCAATCTCATTATTCATATTTTCTCTGAAGTTTGCTATCGCATACAGTTTTAGATGAAATTATATTCCTATGTAATCTTGACGCATTCCCCGCTTTTTGACCAATTATCTTCTTCACACTTAAAAATGTGACGAATGAGATCCTATTCTTCATAGGTTTGTGAAAAATATGATCCAACAGTGCTCAACTAAGAGCACCTCAGTACTCGTATTAGCCACTCTGTGCTACAGACCATTCTATAAATGCATACGTGGAAATCCTTTTTAATATTTTCCATCATTCCCGCAATTATTTTCTGGCAATGTTAATTTATTAAATTTGCCTGACAAACTATGTAGCAATTATATTTATGTAAATTACTTGTATGTAGGTTATTCACGTATGACTGGTGAAAACATGGGGCGGTATATGATCGGTTAATTTACGGTACAGATATTAATAATGATTGAGTTTATCTCAATTTAATCTAGGGTGAGAGGTCTCCTTAGTATAGACAGAACAATCTGGGATCCGAGAAGTCACGTAACCGACCATCTTGGTCCTCTTGTATTATGTCAGGGCAACAAATGACATCTAAATATTAATTTCAACGCCGATTGTCTTTTGTAAAGACATTTCCTGTCCCAACCTATTATGTTGTGTAAAGTTCTGTGGCCAATAACTCATCCGTCACAAATAAATTAGTATAGATTCAAGTTGTCATTATTAAACGTGTTATCTAGTTAATAAACCTTTTCGAAGGACGTTGATTGCCGCGACTGTTGTTTAAATGGTGGCATATATGACTTATCAATCGTAAGGCGCAGTGATATTAGTGATTAATATTGTCTTGATAGCTAAAAGTTTTGATGTTAATGTTATCCTTTTAAAGCCCCATGGACATTCTGGGCAAGTCCAACCGGATGTCATACGCAGCGGCCTGGGGCGCTATTGCCTTCCTGGCGACAGACATGCTGTTTGGTAACACAGTCATTGTTGACCTTCAGGGTCCAAGATACGTCACAAGTAGGTAGAGCTGGAAAATGCGAGCATACACACGCTATATTGGAGACCACGTTTTCGTGTCAGATCGAGGACAGAGCGTTTAAATTATGCTTCATAAATTCAGAGACAACAAAACTTCTTGATTTAGAAATTTCATATGAGTATAGTACACATATACGCAATATCCATAAATGTATATGGCATTTAAATCTCCTGGAGTGATTTAAATAAACAAAATAAAGTGTTCAAGTTTAAAAGCAAGGTTTATTATGTTTCTTTGCTAAATAAACACGCCTAATAAGTGCATGTAGTACTATGAAGGGCAACCGACTTCATTCAAATATTTAAGCATTCGATTCAATATTTACACACATTGTTTAGTACTCTTATTTGCATCGGTCAGCAGAGCTGGTTTAAATCCCTGCCGGCACGAAGTTCCACGTGACCATAGGCAAACACTTAGCGCGAAATAAAATCGTGGACAAGCACATGAATAAACGTGGACAACGTAAAATCCTTCCGTTGTTATGTTTACTTATTTATTAATTTTTCATTTTAACTCTTGATATATAAACCTGGACCAATAATACATCATGGCTGTGTCGTTGTTATAAAAAATTATGATAAAATTAAAATTGTGTACAAAATAAATCTTCAATCTCCTCATAATCGTCTCCCCTGAAAACTTCAAAATCTGGAAGTTTTAACTCGTGGTGGCAGTGGTAACTGAGAAGAGTACCAATGGGGAAGTAACCACTGCGAGGAGTTTACATATTGTCTTGCGTTTTATCTATCAATAACTTGTGCAATGTAATTTGATGAGTGCAATGATGCGATAAACACATTGCATGTATCGAGGGTTGAAGCCAAAAGGTACCAACTGCTATTGCTTTAGTTTAGTTTATACATATTTATTTTAGCTCGAATGTGTCGAAAGTCATTGGCTTATTTAGACACGTTCTAGTCCGTTTCCTGGGAAGAACCACTACTTGGTGTCTTGTGAGAAAGATCCTACAAACGCTCCCCGAGTAGGGATCGAACTCACCACCGCAAGGCGGACACCATGGCCATTACACCACTGCTATTGATTTCAAATGCAGCTCGTACCTTCTGGTGTTCAACCCTCGAAATATTGATGCATTTGTTACAGTCTGGAACAAGATCCTGTCAATGGTGGTGATAGGGGTGGGCTACTTCCCCATGTTCGCAGCCCTCGCTCTCGACTCATTCGTCAGTCTCGTGGTAGTGGCCTTATACGTTTGGGTTCTGTTTACCATCACCGTGTACAAGATATTTGAATGTGACCTCATACCAGTAAGTGTTGGATTCACTGATAATTGGCACGGTTTTGATGTTACTGTTTGCCAAACTTGTATTATATGGCAAACTATTTACTTTGGTTTGTTTGTGTAATCGATTGCTACCGATATAACATATTTGCGTCAGTTCAGTAAAGTAAATATAGAAAATGGATCCTATAGAAAATGGATCCGTTGAGTCAACAACCGTATTTGCTATTGCTCCGATGTCAACGTTTAACGTGCGCTTACAAAATACACGTTCCGACCCTAATGTAAATAATGGAGAGTTCAAATTTATGTATGCCACATGTGACATTCTGTCTTGTTTGCCTAATAAACTATTTTAAACTAATATTACAAACGCCATATAAACCTTTATTCTGTTGTTTTTTTTTACTATATGTATGTAAACCATTTTGTTGTTTCATAATTTTTATATTAAAATTCAATCGTCCAGTTTAAGCTCCAGTAAATAGAAAAAAATAGGTTGGTGACGAGTATGGAGAATGTTTATGTGGCAAGGTGGAGGAATTTATCAGATTGCTGATTGAGGTCGTATTCTGCGAAGTTTTTGAAAAGTTCGGAATGCTGACTCTGCAGTTTTATTTTAAATATTGTGTGAAGAAGTAAAACAGGTTTCAAAACAAGAAGTAACAGAATTTAAATGATTAAAAAAGTCCGTCAGAGCTAGATCTACTGCCGGAGATACGAGATCGCGTGGTAAACTGGCCTAATAACATTTAAATTATTGGGTTACCTCGTTATTAGAGTGATTTTAGGACAAGATAAAATGTATGATCCATTTGTTGTTGCAGGCAGCGCGT
The DNA here is from genome assembly GCA_027627225.1 of Congeria kusceri. Taxonomy (NCBI): domain Eukaryota; kingdom Metazoa; phylum Mollusca; class Bivalvia; order Myida; family Dreissenidae; genus Congeria; species Congeria kusceri. Next base: position 54,488,411 of record CM051029.1, read on the forward strand.
CTTATTCTGTTCGCACGAGATCTTCCAAACCTCGCCTGTTTAGGCTATCTCTGTATCAGCATACCAGTTCGCATGTTCCGAGGTCTGCGCAAAAAGTCAGTGCGCATTTATACGTCATCAGAGAGGGTGTCCGTCCTCCACATGGAAAAGGAGCTGGAAATGACCTCTGAGGCAGAACATGTCCGAGATCTGTTACGTCCACCAAAACCTTCACCGTAATAAGTTTATTTTCTTATAGAATCTATATTTACTTGAATTGTTTAACACCCAAATATTTTGGTTTTAAACATTTATATTGCAAAGACGTAAGAGCCCGAAACTCCTTCACATTAAACTAAATTATAATGAACTTTAAAATTATTGTTTAACCTACTTTAATTTAAGGAGTTGTATCATTTTTGTTCACACTATAATTCGTATGCTAAACTGTTTGTCTCATTAAATATATTGACACAATAGCGGTGTTTTGCACACCTTGTCCCAGATAATTTTAAACACTTGCATGGAAGTGTTCTTAAATAATAATGTATGAAACTTTGTTTTCCGTTCAGGACCGTTGGCCCACGTTAAATTCGAGGACCGAATTACCAATATCAGAGATGAGACCTTCAGATATTAGAATAGCTCTGTCGTAGTATATTTATTATATTGGCAGTACGTAAAAAAAGAATGTCAATCGATGTTGTTCTCAAAGCCCGGGATATACTTGACATTAAATTCCAACTGTAATAACGGTCCGTTAGGTGAAAAAGAATTAAGTAGTTTTGTGCAACCTAATGATGGTCACATAGTATTATAGAGGAAAGTCTGGGCAATCCATACATATTAATTGGCAATCCATACATATTAATTGTTTATAATTCTGGCAAAAGATGTGATAGAAATTCTGTCAGTACGCAAACTTTTGGGTCACCCCTTGTACATTATTGTTTAGATACCGTGAACCCAACACAAGAATATGACAAACATTTGTGTGTATTTTAAACACGTTGACATTTTACTTTTAAGATCGCCTCCAAACAACATGAAGGAGAAAGTGGTTGGAATCGCAAAATCAGTGGTTGACATTGTAATCTACCACAACAAACGCAGTAAGAGCGTTATGTATTCCTGTACAGCATGTGTAAACAATTCGCCTCAATTTTGCTTAAACCGTTTATGCATTAATATACAACTTCCGCACAGTGTTTGTGTTACCCATGTGTGTAGTATGAATACGATTAATATTATAATAATAAAAAGTCAAACTATCATTTTCTGTAAATTGTAGAAAGTATTAATATCAAATGGGATTGTTTGTTTGTTCACAGAGTTCCGTTACTCCACGCATATTCTTACAGTGACTGTGATAATGTTTGTTTGTTCACAGAGTTCCGTTACTCCACGCGTATTCTTACAGTGACTGTGATGGGTCTGATGCTGTTGTATTATGTGAGTTCATTCATTCTATGCATACTACACCACTACTGCAAATACTTCTAAAAATACCTCTGCTACTACTACTGCTGCTGCTGCTACTACTACGACTACTACTACTACTACTACTACAACTACTACTACTGCTACAACAACAACTACTACTACTACTGCTACTGCTGCTGCTGCTACTACGACTACTACTACTACTGCTACTACTACTACTACTACTACTACTACTAGTACTACTACGACTACTACTACTACTACAACTACTACTACTACTACTACTACTACTACTGCTGCCGCTGCTACTACTACTACTACGACTACTATTACTACTGCTACAACTACTACTACAACAACAGCTGCTACTATTATTACTGCTACTACTACTACTACTGCTGCTGCTGCTGCTGCTTCTACTACTACTACTACTACTACTACATGACCACTAATTTTACCATACCCACACTACGGATTCTATTAACTAAGTGAATATTTTCATTGAACGGTTAAAAATTTTGAAATTTTTACACACTGTCAGGTTTCCTTGAAATCATTTGTTGCGACCCTAACTGCATTCTGCCTTGTGGAAAAGGACGTGCAAGAAACTATTAGTATTTTAATTAAACTGTTTACAATAAGACAATTGCAGACATAACTCAGGCGTAAAAAAATGTTTCAGGTTACCCAACCTACCCTAAAAACATGACCCGACCCTGAACATTTTAGTGAGTTTGTCAGATATTTTTAGTTTTATTTACTTTTTTTCCTATAATTAATTTTTAAAGATATTACTGATTAAGTTTTGAATATTTATTCAGTTTTAGAATCTTCAAGGTGACAATATACCAAATAAAAAAAAATAACAATAAATAAATCCCTTACCTACTTACCTACTTTTGGGGGGCATATAACCCAAAACAAACATACTTTTTTACTCCTCATGTGTATCCATATGTTTACCTCACCAGGTGTCTGTGGAAGCATTTGTTGCCACCCTGTCTGTTCTCCGTCTTTTGGATAAAGGTTTCGAAGTAACCATTGACACAATCGGCAGCGAGTACAGGCCGGGAGAAGATGAGTGGATCACTGAAACACGGGACGGCATCATGTTGTTTCAGGAACTGTTTCTCAACTTACGAAGTATGTTCCATGTTTGCTTTAAGGAATATTTTCCACGTCAGACAAGGCTTCATTTTTGTCCGGTGTACGTCTGTAGACGTCCATCATATGCAAAATAATGTAGCTTATATTTGATTGACAAAGCTTTAAGCCAGTCAGAAAGCTAGGATTTTATTGTTTGACATAGATGTCTTGTAAAAAGTATATTATATGCATAAACCCACTGTAGGCAGAAAGTGTCGTACCGGATTAGCCTGTGCGGCTGATCCAGGACGACACTTTACGCACATGCATTAAGCCAGGTTTTCCCACGACACGCCTCGTATCGTTTTCAGTCTGCTTCATTGTGTCTTTGACTCTGGCCCTTGTGGCGGGAATACTTACCATCATGCACATGCTGACGTCATACAGGTGGGCATGACTTTGCCTTCTCTATCTGGTTACATAATAACTGGTTCGATATATTCGTATAATGTTGTACGTATCGCAGCGTTTATTTTTACAAATATATTATTTAAACATACACATGTAACTCATACCGTTGTGAAGTGTCTTCACTTGATCGGTACGTATAGCTACACGTTGTAAAATAAATTGCAATATACTAGTATATAATTTTATCACCGTAAATAGATAAATTATGCAATGTAACATTTGTTATGTATAGTGATCGTAATTTTGTATTTTTAGGACCAATCTTCAAGCCCTGTATAAAGGGGACAATACACACATCCCTCACCGGTCCACTATGGAGAATAGCTCTCTATTGGTATTTACAACATTAGAATATCTAACTGTGCCGTTTTATACCCCATGCATAGTGTTACGCTTTCGTCGCCTTGTTTAGCTCCGTTGCGCAACATGGCAGGTACGTAGTTCAACGTGGCTGTAATAATAATGTTCAAAATAGTGCTACGTAATACCACAACGGGCTTGTGCGTAGTGGTATACGTGGCATGACGTATAACCACGTAGAACAACGTGACCTTTTGGTCGCACAACGTGAACATAACGAAAGTCCTTTTAATTGCTACTATTTGCTGCGTTATTCGCTACGTTTAAACTACGATACGCCACTGCGTTCTTCCACGCAACGCTACGTAATGACACGTTGTGGTACGTTGTCAAATGTAACGGTAGCGTAGAGATAGAGCCGTAACTACGTAGTACATCGAAATGCAGCGTAGTAGAAATTGATGACAACTTGGCAGAACGTGAGTGTCAAATCGTATTAAAACGGCGCGTAATTTCATGATACTATGGCCGGGCCTAAGGCCCTTGTAGGTAAATTTGTATTTACCTAATCTACGAATCTAAGTGTATACGTTACGTATAGAGTTGTATTATAATGTTTGTAACTGTTATCCGACTTAGATATTGTGACCAAACCCTTTAGATTTTCATGAGAATTTAGCTATTCTGTTCGAAGATATTCTCTGTTGGTCCAGCGGTCCATCTTAAAAGCATCTGTCAAATGTATAAAATGTGACCCAATTAAAACATTAATCGTAATACATGCAAATTACATTTATATATAAAATACTTATTGTACGGGACTTTATTTTTTGAAAGCATTCTATTTTTATAAAAACATATCATTTAACCCTTGCTTTCTTGTTTGCAAGTATTCTTATTTTATAAAAAAAAAACACATCATTTAACCCTTGCTTTCTTTTTTGCAAGTATTATCCTTCTATAAAACACATTTAACATATGCTTTCTTTTTTGCAAGTATTATCCTTCTATAAAACACATTTAACATATGCTTTCTTTTTTGCAAGTATTATCCTTCTTTGAAACACATTTAACCCTTGCTTTCTTTTTTGCAAGTATTATCCTTCTATGAAACACATTTAACCCTTGCTTTCTTTTTTTGCAAGTATTCCTCCTGTACTGTACACGACTTCTTGAGCACCAGGTGCAAACGGTACCAGACGTATAAAACGTTGATATTATACATACACCAACATGGTTTCTATACATCTTCACAACAAAGCAATAGTCCAAGTATCAAATCATACACATTAACTTTACCATACTTCACATTCATACAAAACATTGTTAAATATTAACACCATCACTTAACTTGTCGAGCTTTTTAAGTACGAATAGCAAGAACTTTACTCGAAAACGTCTTGAACTGAACTCCGAATGGGTATTGCTACCAAGAATATTCTGTCCTTTGTCAAACACCATTACATCCTTCACAAATTCCTTGAGATATGAGTGCATATCAAAAACTGGACTCGATCACAAAAATATTAATTGTGAAAAACATGATCCTACACAGCATAACTCAACATCAAAAGTGGTTGACGTAACATATTTTTATTTTATCTTGTGTAAATTCTATTTCGAGTTGAACTATATTATATATATTGGTACATGTAATTGGTATTCTCAGTCATAGAATATTTACATTCATACGGTTTGTTTTTTTCTATAAAGGAAATTATTGTAGACCGAACTTTTACTTTGGCCCATTTCTAATAAAGAGTGCACGGCAAACTATCCTTGCAATATCTATGTTCATTTTTTTAATCATATTAATAATACTTTATAATACTTTGCATAACACTGTATTACCCACATTTATGTTCATATTGGAATTAGATAATTTTGTGCTACGGTTTGTGACCCCAAAACTCGTATCCATAAGTGGTCTGTCAATCAATACGTCTTCGGACTTGCATCATTTCCATGAAACTGAAAAGTACATGATTGTTCTCTTGACAGGTGGGCAGCATGCGCTACGCAGGGTACCAGGTCGCCTACATTGCCTGGGGTATGTGACATGTGTGCAAGTGCGTAAGTGTGAGCAGAATTCATAGTTTTAACGTTTGTTTGTATTGTTTTGATTTTAATGACTGGTTTCAACGTTTATGTCTAGTCCGACAGCATTGACCTGGCACTCATGCCTCTTCCGTTCGTTTCCGTAACCTTTTAACGGAAAAATGTTTACACGCGATCGTTCGTAACAGTTCAATATACTAAATGTGAGTTTAACTTTATTTACCATATGATTATCGACGTAGAATAGACGCTTCAACAAATGTCAATCATATTCAAATTAATCTGCAATGTTATCCAATCATTGCACTCGGATATCACGTGTTTAGCGGTTAAACAATTTCATACAAAAGAGCACGTGCATAATGTTTGTGATATTTAAATGAGCACGTGGTAATGTTTGTGATGTTCGATGAATGGAAATTAATCCTTAACAAATGCTGGGAAGGAGTTAAAACTATTTCTGGCAAAACCCGGATCGGTCTATTAAATGGTCGAGGGGATAAGGCAGTAGTTTGAGGATCGTGGGGTTGCGGGTTCGAAATCGTTTTCGGTCTTAACATTTTTTTTTTTTTTATTTGAGCAGCATGAATATAAGCACACATTTCACGTTTTTTTATATTGTGTTCTATAATGTAACTGTATTTTACAAATAAGAAATTAAATGATATTTTAAACTTAAAAATATAACAGAAAATGATGAAATACCTCCCCCAGGACAAACACATTAAACGGAAAATGTGTTATTGCCGAAAAAATGGACAGCAATTACAGCTGCTACAACAATTTCCTTATATTGAACTGCAAAAAAAAACGCACGATGGAAATGATGTTTTGATCCCCATAAACTCTGAATAGTAAGCGAGCACTCTACGATTAGGCTATCGTTCCGGATGAATAATGCTTGCCTATACAGCGACTTAACATGATATAACGAGCCCCGTGCTTATAACTACGTAAATCTACGAGTCATCACGGAAACAAATGAGTGCCAGGTCAATGTTGTCGGACTATACACGTATCAAAATTACCCATAAGATAAGTACCTTAATTAACACAACATATACTTGTACAATATATAATAATAATTATTATTATTATTGTTGCTATTATTATTATTGCTATTATCATTATTATGTATCTTTATAATAGCGTAATACATTTAAAACTGACAGCACACAGTGGTTGGCATAACAACGACTGAGGCCGTTTTGCAGTGAGTTAAATTGTGGCACCTTACTTTCACTTCTTGTTGCAGGTTTTGTCTTACATTTCATCTGTCTCTTCATCGCTTGTGTTGTACTGTGTGTGCTCATTACTCTGCTGATCTTTGGAATCACCGATTGGTTACTATGGATACTGGAAACCGTGTGGTAAGAATAGCTCCGGTTAATTTAAAGTCACTAAAATAGGGGTTGTAAGCTCATACAGCACATGCGCAGATACAGGATTTTGAGTTAGAGGGGTGTAAAACAATTTAACAATGCTGCCAACAAATTGTCTTTGGTCTCTCGTACTTGTTAGGATAGATATCGAAAAGGTGCGACATCGACAAAACGGAACAACTGAACGAAAATACCGAAGAACAGGTTCGATTATTATAATAATATAATTGATTGGAAAACACGACATTGGTAAGGCGTAAAAAAAAAATATGTTTGTTTCAGGTAACCCGACCTACCCATAAAAAATGCCCCGACTCTAGAACATTTTATTGGGTTTGTCAGATTTATTTTTGGTTTATGTACCTTTTTCAATATTTAAATGTGTTTTTGGATAAATAAAAGTGTTTTGTTTTGATAGTATCCACTTATAAACAATGTTTAAGGATATTACTGATACGTTTGGAATATTTATTCAGTTTTAGAATCTTCAAGTTGACCATTTACGAAGAAAAAAAAAAATCCCGACATACCTAATTTTTGGGGGGCATATTACCTGAAACAAACATATTTTTTTACGCCTAACGACATTCATATGTTTGAAGATACTGTGAGGTTGACACAATAGAATGTTGGACAATTTGAGAGCAGGCGTAAGGCCGCTACCGCCCCCTCTAAATTCGTCTATGCAACCGTGTTGGCGCCTTATATTGTACCTTAATAATTATTCGAAAATGTTCTTAATGTGTGTAATAAAGAAGTTAGAAACAGTGATGGTAAATTTTGTTTTGTGAACAGTATGTTTGATTTAGCAAATTCTATTTTCAGGCCAGCTATTACGGTGACAATAATCCTAATGCTGGTACAGACGTTGTCCGCCAAGTTCTTCTTTCTGCAGGGAAGAGGTCTCTTCTTGGCAATGGACAATCGGTTAACATATTGTCTGATTAATAAATCTGTTTTATAGAAACTAAAAAATATTTAAAAATACTTGGTCGCTATTATGTACTAAAATTGACAAGCAAATAATTTCTGTAGTCTTTCGAACAAGGAGATGAGTGAAGTATTGACCATTCTGTGGCAAGAGCTGAATTGTTCGCATTGGTAACTATGTGTCATATTACAATATGTAGAGCAGTAAATACATTAATGCCAAACTAAATAATACTCGTAGCTTAACAACTTATTTTGTTTCAGACGAGCCCTGTTCAGCTTTTCCTTCTTCATGTTCTTCTACAACATTTTCATCGGTTTCCTCTCGTGCCTCCTCCGCATCATCAAGTCCGTCGTTATCGGCACCGTTTTCCTGCCTCGTCTCGATAACAGCGCCCTCCCCCGGAGGTTCCAGATGATGGATCCAGGTCTGAGCGTTGTTTAATATGTTAATACACTGATATTATTATTATAGTAATATGGCGGTTGTTGGAGTAGATCTTGTAGTGATATTGTTGTTTTATTATTATTGTGTGATTTCAAATAAATGTTTTGCATATTAAGGCCAAACAAAAATTAATTGTGTGTTTCTCCCGTAACGGTTTCAAAAAAGTTAGGGTAGGGTAGTTTAGTTTTTGTTTAAGTCGAGCCATAAAAACGAAACAAATCGCAAACACTTAACCGGCAATACTATTAATCCATGAAAGATCCAGAATACTCAGATAATAATATAATGCGCCATTTCGACTATCTCAAACTCCTGGCAGCGGTTACCTCCCCTATCGGTTAACGATTAGAGTTATGCTCCAACGCCAGTCGAATCTCTTCGCGGAGGTTGTGATTATCTTGTTAATCATGAATAACTCATGAATAACTCCCTTGAAAAATAAAAATCTGACGATTTCAGACTTCACAGAACGATCGTCTCTAAAATCTTTGAGGTCGGGGGCTTTTCGCTAGATAGAGTCGGGTTGCCCGAAACACAGAACGTTTTTTGTTTTGGCCTTAGTAAACGTGACTGATCAACATAATATTGCACGTTTATATGGTGTTTGTATGTTTTGTAATAGCAAATAAATCGTAATTCATCGCTAATTTAAATGAATGGACAAATCGCATGTCGTTGAATCGCATTTGATAATAGATTCTTGCAAGAAACTGTATTTACTCGTACTTCAGTTCGATGGACAACGACTTGAAGAATGACACTGTAATGATGCTGCTTATTTGTCAAGTCAGCATCACCTCAGGTTGATTGTCCACGTTAATCTTACAGGTTTCTCTGCCTATGTTGGATTCCTGCATGTGGAAAGCTCTCATACACACCCCGTCCTGCTTATGTTCTTACGGATATTAATGGCAGAGAAGAACAAACGAGATGATTCTACTACTGATCCAGAGAAATCAGGTTTTCGTTTTGCAATAAGCTCGTTACATAGTTTGCCGGGCCCGGCTAGCTCATTTGGTAGAGTACTGAACTGTCAATCCGGGGATTGTGAGTTCGAACCCCAAACCACATAACTTGGGTGGGGATTGGTCATGAAATAATTTCTACGGCCATTCTCCCCATACCTCTGATTCAAGTAGGGCAGTTGTCAGTTACTGGCATATATATGTGCACTTAGTACTGGTAGACCGCATAGATCGGCTAAGCTTGCCCAGGAAAAGTGTCAGTAGGTTAACTGACCGCCGTTATTTGACTGAAATACTGTTAAAACAGCGAAAAGTCCAAACAAACAAACAAACTTTACATAGTTTTTTAATTACGTTATTTATATGTTTTATTTCACGTTACGAGCACTATATGTAATTAGAAAAACATGACGTCTGACAGTGTCAATATTTGATAACTAGATAAAGTCTGAAATACACTTCAATAGTTATTACATGTATATAAATATAGAAAGAACTATCATCAACTGTCAACATGTCATTGGAATTAACGGTTCAAATCATCACCTACAGAAGCAAACTATTATTTTATGATTGGTACGATTAAATGCATTTGATGTGTTTGTTATATAGGCTAGGAAAATATTTCAGATACAAGATTGAGTTAATATTGTGGAATATGTATAAATCTGTTTGACTGCATTGTAGATGTTACCAAAGAAAAGACAAGAGCATTTGTTCGAGCCAGGATACGATGGCAGACCGCGTACTCGATTTTTAAGAATCCGGCCCTGAGAGCGCTAAGAAAATCTCAGTTGGACCACGTGAAAGAAATGCAAGAACGCTTATCAAAGTTGTACTATCTAGACAAGAACCAAACTGGCGAACTTATGAAAGAAATACATAAAGCTGGAGTGGACCTGCATGAAGTTAAAGACGCACTTGAGGGTGAGTCAGAAGGAAAACTAACCTCTGCACAAAACTGGGACAAAGCGCTAAAGGTACATAATTTTATGCAGAAACTGAGGAGGGATATGGAGCTGGGACTGGGGGTTTTCGCTTCCCATCATCAAAGAGTAGAAAGCAACAGATTATCAAACCCTTGTATTGCTGATGATAATGTCGCTACAGCGACTAGCAGTGTTCGTACACCGACAAATATGTGGAAACTGGCGACGTTTTCAGCACTGGACAATCGCAAGGAAGGAAAAATTGGCCCGATACAGAGGACTGATATTCAGACCGATGTTTAGCTCGTGTTTAAAAACAAATATGACACGTGTACAGTTGAAACATTCAGTACTTTTTATTAATTTACGCAAAGCTTTGAATTTACAATTTGACTGAGTGGTGGAAAAAATAAAAATAGACAATTCCCATCTGACAATAAAATAAGGGTTTAAGTTGAACTTCTTTTCTAGAAACAAACAACAATAAATAAAAACACATACAAAATTAAGATATGATGTCGGCTTCAAGTGTTTAATTAAAAATATCTCACTGTGTTTGGAATTAATTTCTCTGGTTTTACTTTTATTCTCACTGATTATATAAATTATAAATGACAAAATTCAGCTATGATCTCTCAAGGTTTTGATATGGAAATGAATTTCATTTGTTCTTCATTGGTAAAACTGTTTGTGGATCCGTTAAGCAAGGTATAAGAAATATAATTGACTTACAATTATGTAATCAATTCAAATATGTGTAGTGTGTACTGACGGTCTTATATAAAATATAATATTCGTATCCATAGGCCTATTCATTTTCGCAAAAAAATCAGCGGAGATATATATTGGCGTTTTTGAAGTTTTTTTGTAACGTGCAGAGGGTGGTTATTAAACAAATGGTGGACACACGATTATATATTTATATCTTTAAAAGCTTCTTTGCAGAATACTTCTATCAGACGATGATCGACCACAAAATATATTGACATAATAATTTGTTCTCAGGGCTACTTGGCCGTTTATTTATTGTATTAAATCAAATCAATGCTCCTATCCACCTAACTTTAATCCCCTTGTATTCAGTCGCCAATCTTCAATGTTCCTATCCACCTTGTGTAAGTGAGCTCTATCATTCACCAGTCGCCTATCTTACTTTGGTGGTATCTGAGCTTGCCGCTTTTCCTGTTGCACAGAACGCAATGCTCTGTGCAAATTACTCAGAAGACAAACGTAACAGTTTCAACGTTAAGATATTATTTTCCTTGTAGCAGGTCTTTACCACTCGCGGGCTACTTCGCAACTAATGTTTTTCGACTACGTCGCGCTCTTTTATACCGTCAGTACGTCATTGCTTTAATGAATGTCTGAGCGAACGCCTATTTAAGCGTCTAAGTGATTCCGTGTAAAACAAAGAGGCTTGTGTCGATATTATCCAATTTTCACTACACAAATTATAGCGTCACATTGGTTTATTGACAATTTGGAATAACGATGCTAATACTGACATACGTTTAGAAAGACTTACGTGACTTTGTAATCTGCCAGATAAGTATGGCAAGCAGACGTAACAAATCCCTCCACCATCAATAGTCAGGTCACATGGTGTAAATTGACATTCGGATAAACAGAAGAAAACTAGTTAATGGCATCCCGTAAAATACTTGCGTTGTTTTTAATTTTAACTCAAATAAAAATGTCTGGTACAACACTGCAATTATTCTCAGTGAGTTTTATTTAAAGTAATAAAATAAATCAAAATTTTAAAACAGATATCCTTTCAAATATGGATTTTCTTGGAGATGGCTGTGGATAATAGCCTAGGGGAAGTAACCGCTAAGAGGAATGTTCATGTTTACGCAGCGATGCCTGGGTGACCACTGTAAGAAGGTTGACATTTTACAAATAATTTACCTGTTTACTATATCTAAGTTATATATGTATATGTTTGACTTTATATACTCAATCACCATAGTTTGATTTTTTTTCAGTCATTTGGGCAATGTTGGTAGGAACCATTGGAAGGGGAAAGATCAATGTTGTACGGGAAATAATGAACATTTAGAAAAACAAAACATCAATTATTTTACCAAGATTTATTTTTATATCGCTTTTAACTCCCATTATACAAACAATCTACATAGCGTTTCTCTAAGGTCAAACTAGAAAATATTGATAATTATGTTGGTTTCCTTATCTTGCAACTACTGAAAGACATCAAGGGGGCAATTGTAGGAAAAAAACTTACCCATAGTATGGGGTATGGGACCCTATTTCTGCCCCAAATTGACCTTTAACAAAATAACCAATTATTATGCATTTATGTTGTATTTGTATTATGATTTGGAAGGGTAATGTATCTTTAAAGCTTCACAGATTGTGTATAAACTTAGACGTTTCCATATATGTTTTAAAGATAATCGCTGTCAAGAATACTTATATCCGGAAGCTATTTAAATCTAGTAAGTAGGTTTTTCTTACATACATACAGACATTTGTGTCTTTCCTGAATTCACACTTGGAGATTGAAAAGTACAGACATCTCGCACAATATACATTAATGTTCACTAATTTTTAATTTTATACTCGTGTATTTTATGGATGCACTGTGGGAATTAGCGAAAAGACGTTGTGCTCTGACGGTAACTATGTCTAGTGTTACTCATTATTGCATTGAGTTGTAGACATACCAGCATTAAAGTAGACTTCTGCAGAATATCGTGTCTAAACAAAGTAATGCATCTAAAAGGTACACCGATTGCGTATAAACCTAGACGTTTCCTGACCATATGTGTTTGAAAGATAATCGCTTTGAAGAATACTTATATCCGGAAGCTATTCAAATCTATTAAGTAGGTTTTTCATACATCTATAGACCCATTAGTGTCTTTCCTGTGTTCACACTTGGAGACTGAATAGTGCAGACATTTGGCAAAATAAACGTCAATGTTAAGTCAACTAATTTTTAATGTCACTTGTGTACACTACACTGTATGGATGCGCTGTGAGAATTAGCGAAAAGACGGTAAATATGTCTAGTGTTACTCATTAGGCGTAAAACATATGTTTGTTTCAGGGGTAACATGCCAAACAAAACTATGTTAGATAGGTAGGAATTTATTTGTCTTTTTTTTTGGTAAATGGTTAATTTAAACATTCTACAACAGAAAAAAATATCCAAAAACATATTGGTCATATCCTTAAACATTGTTTTGAAGTGGGTGCTAACAAAAAAACAACAACACTTATTTATCCATAAAACATTTAATAATTGGAAAAAAGTAAATAAAACAAAACATAATAAAATAAAATGTTCTAGAGTCGGGGCATTTTTTAGGGTAGGTTGCCTATGTTAACCTGAAACAAACACAGTTTTTACGCCTTATTGTATTGAGTTGTACACAAACCAGAATTAGAGTAGAAGTTTGCAGAATATCGTGTCTAAACGAAGTCCCTGGCTGTTTTATTTATTGTTCACTTCGATGTCAACGGTTTCCTTCTAAGAAAAAATGAAGCCATGCTTTAATATTTGAAAACTTTTTTAAAATATCGTTTACGAACATCCTCATAACATTAGTGCGTGTGTATTGAATATCAAACGGCCATTTATACCTCGCAAACCATGTACATTCTATTTCATACAACTTTAAGTTTTAGTTAATAACCGATTTTAATAGTTTAATTGCGTTGAAAGCCAAAGCATTTATAAAACATGCCCAAAATCCATTTTCCCGAATAGCACCAGAATTTGGTGTATTTTGAAAATATAACTTAGACGCCTCTATAGGAATCGAACTCACAGCCTTCTAGCCGCAAAGCGGGCGTGATATGCACTACACCACTGCGACGTTTGAAGTTTTGGGCGTTTTGGAGCAAGCTGCCATCTAAGGAAGATGTCTTCCTTCTTGAGGATATTCAGCGATTTTTTTGGCCGCTACAACGCGTCGAGAAATGACTCGTCGTGAGTATAACGTTATATTTAAATTATATTGAACCCGCAATTTTCTTTTTTAATTTCCAAAATGAAGGTGGATACTTTATTATTATTATTATTATTATTATTATTTTCATGAAACAAAAGCTTGATGTATTAATCTAATGTATGCTCATTATTTTTTATATCTTTGACATGTGCAATATATTCCACAGATTATGTATATACAAGTATATACCGTAGTGGTATATTATTGATAGTGAGATAACTGATTAAGCGTTTCAAACGCATGACGGACAGGCTATGTATTTTAAGTGTCCGTGTCTTTAATAACGTAAAGATTGCCTATAGATTATGTGAGATTTAATCATAGTTTAACTGCATTGGATTGTAACTGTTATGTATTTACATATCTTTCAGCCAGTGTATTTCAAGTATCCCTGACGACCGATTTCATGTATGGCTGCTTCTACCATCTGTAAGTCACTATGGGGTGTGGACTACTCCAAATTTATTTAAAACTCAAAATAGTTAATCAACGTATCATTAATAATTCTAATGACTCTACCCTGCACTGACCGATCGACTCGTTGATTGACAATTCGTTGAGCCATTTAAAAAGCCAATACTTTGTTCTTTGACGGGCATGTCTTGTAAAACACGTCATACAAATAATTGACATGTTAGTGGTGACGCCAGAGTATAGGACTTATCATTAAGGTTGATTTTAATGACAATGAGTTTAGCCATTCAAAAAGCCAGAACTTTGTTTGACGGAGATGTCTTGAAAACATATCTTAATCTGTAAATAGTGTCTGTCAGAAACTAACCCGAGTATGTTTTTGTTATAAATTTATAAATCCAATTGATAGCATCAATTAACCAGTAGACGAAATATATCGCTCCGCCTTTATGTTTGTCCAAGGTTGTATGTCAAAGGATTTGGCGTAAATTGATTGGATTGTGCAGCCATGTGATGTTATTTACCACTAAAATATACACCCATAACTGGTCAGCTCAATCCTTGATTGACACGTATCTACTGGTCGATTGGTCAGTCAGTTCTACGATATCTTAGCATTTGGCCAATAGTTCTATGTACGAATGTAGAACCTATTGCGAGGTGTCGTCTGTACCTCTTCAGAGTCTCATGATTGTTCTCCTGGCATTCTCCGTTCACCGGAAGGAGTTGTGTCTCTCAGTGCTCGGAGGTCGACCTGCAGCCGTCTTGTAAGTGCTAATGTGATCGGGAAACGAATTTATATTTATATTTTCACATTCAATGTAGCAAATATACTTAAATAGTAAATATATTTGGTGAGATTTTCAAATTTTATGTAAATTATAATCCGGTATTTTAACGTACTCATGGCGTCATCTGTGAATACATGTTTTTCAATTTTACGCCACAACATCACGATTTCAAGAAAGCAATTACATATCAAGTTTGAAGATTGTGATTATGAGTCAAGTTGCTGTTCGGACAATGTTGATTTTCACATACATGTACAAGTTGCAAATGCAGTTAATGAAGTATGACAATTAAAGATTCATAGTTAGACATATTTCTAGATTGTGTATTCCCATACTACATCATCCATTATATGTTAAGCCCCATGGACATTTTGGGCAAGTCCAACCGGATGTCCTATGCGGCGGCCTGGGGCACCATTGCCTTCCTTGCAGCGGAAATGGTTTTCGGGGACACGGTCATTGTTGACCTAAAAGGACCAAGATATGTTACAAGTAAGGACATATACTGTTCTTGAAGTTACATTTACTAGTAAATGTACAGAACTTCGTTCGCAGCTATAGTATAGACCGTTGGAGATTTTGCCACTTATGTTTAACCTATTCCCTAGCTATTATATAAGAGGCCTGTTGTGGGAAAACCGGTCTTAATGCATCTGCGTAAAGTGTCGTCCCGGATTAGCCTGTGCAGTCCACACAGACTAATCCAGGACGACACTTTCCGCCAACAGTGGATTTATGTTTAGAAGAGACTTCATTGAAACAGAAAATACCGTATAAGCAGAAAGTGTCGTCTTAGATTAGCCTTTGCGGACTGCACAGGCTAATTCGGGACGACACTTTACGCAGATGCATTATGTCCGGGTTTCCCACGACACGACTTTCAAGTATTCATTCTCAATTTATCGCTTCACAAGCTTTATCACGCGCACATTTGTGTATACTAGGTTAACAGTTGAACACGTGATATCCGAGTGCAATGATTGGATACAACATGAAAGTAATTTGCATACGGCTGGTATTTGTGAGTGCCTTGTACGGATGATTATATGCCTTGTTTAACATTATAAATAAAGGTATAATGGTATTTTTCTACATGTACTCTCATCAAATCTGAAATAAAATCCTATGGCCGTTTTATGACTGGGTATTTACCCATTTTTGTAGCGATCGCTCTGGTGGCACCGGTCATATAATGTAACATTTATTTATCCGTTACTTGTATGAGGTAATTTGCATACATACAATGAAGCAACGCGTAAAATGTGTTAATGTTACAGTCTGGAACAAGATCTTGTCTATGGTGGTGATAGGGGTGGGCTACTTTCCCATGTTCGCAGCCCTCGCTCTTGATTCCTTGGTCAGTCTCGTGGTGGCCGCTATTTATTCCTGGCTATTCCTGATTATAAGACTCTACAGGATTTCTGAGTGCGAAACGGTTGCTGTAGGTATTTGCCATTTATATGATATACCTTTGTCAACATGAATATGTACTGGAAACCCCATATATGTACTATGAATCGGTTGAAAGAGGGTTTCTTCGGTATGTTGGAAATACCGATATTTGCAATTGATATTCATTATTCATTTATTTTCAAGGAAAACTTTTGATATTTATACTTTGGTGCTAAAGTTTAATTTGATTACTTAAATAATTGGTAACATTTACCTTTGTATGTTAAAAGTATATGCAATAAACAGTTAAATGTGCAGCGATTGTGTTTACCACCAACAATAATAATTATAACAGTTATAATTTATAAATTTTTCCATTGTTGTCTTAGGTAGGTCGAGTTATGCTCATACTCCGAGACTTACCGAGTATTGCGTGCTTGGGATACCTCTGCATTAGCATCCCTCTGCGCATATTCAAAGGCATGCGCAGAACGTCATTGCGCATGTATACGTCATCAGAAATGGTATCCATTTTAAATATGGAGAAAAATGTCGAGTCATCTTCTGAAGCGGAACATGTTCGGAATCTTCTTCGTCCTCCGAAACCTGAGATGTAAGTACACATAACATTGACGTGTTCATGCAAAATTATGTCCGTCCGGTCGTATAAAAAGAAGTGGCTGGCAGTACAGCTGAAGGATAGCTAAACAGCCAGCATGTATCGAAACCATGCAGGTCTACCCAGTTATGCAACATAAGCTGTGCAACAACAGTTATTAGAACTAACATGTTTTTTTCCAAGACAGGTACTTCTGCGACAACTGCGAAGCATGGGTTAGTGTTGAATCTAGAGATGTTATTGTTGCACTTGAAGATTTTCGACGCCTTTGCTCGATATGGCCATATATACCATGCTGCCTTACGTCCATACCTAAAGTAAAATTTGATACATGCACACACAGTTTATCGCGTGCATACCAAATACGAACGCTGACTTGACCTTTTTTAAAAATATCATTTGCTGCCGTTATCATGCATATTAGCGTGTTCACTTATGTGACTCACTTTTGAGTACGTATGTGACATGTTTAGGTTTTGTTTTGATGTTTCAGGCCTCCGCCATCTGACACTAAACAAAAGATCTGGAATGCAATATCAAGCATAACGAATACCGTTATGTACCAGAACAAAACCAGTAAGTAAATGTCACCCTTTAGATCACTGTAGCATTGAACTTTGTCCGTAATATTCAATGGTTCTTATTCTATTAAAGTTCACATTTACGCTTTACTTTATCATTAGGGACCCATTATGATTCGCCGTCCTCAATTATAGTTTTCATAACGCATTATTGAACTTGTCTTGTAGAATTTCGGTATTCCACAAGAATCCTTACCGTGACTGTGATGGGTCTGATGTTGCTATACAAGGTAAAACGTGCATATGGATGAGCTTTTTTGCCATTAGTTTGGCATCAGATCTAATGCATGGATTATGTATTCGTACTCTCAATGACTCCATGTTATCGTGTGCAAGAGACGCTAATTAAAACATACGTATGATTCGATGAATTAAATTTAAACACGTAATTATACGAGTGGTTCACATAAGGAGATACTGGCGTTGTGATATGGAATTGTAGACATCACCATAACCAACACATGTGCAAAAGTCATATTTTACCTTTTCTATTTTAATACGACAACATGTATTAACCATATGAAAACGTATTCATATGTTAACTTCAGTGGCCTGCTTGTCTTGTTTCAATGTGGGTATGTTATTGCGTATTGACTATTCAAGTGCATGTACTGTTTCTTATTTAAAAACACTGTTAATATGACGCCATTAAAACGTATTACTTTTGTATTTACATCCGTACTGTATGGGCATACAATTCCACCAACCCTGATATCACAGAGGCAATCCTAAAGGGGGAGGCGCGCTCAGTGCCCGCTACTCCACAGTATGAGATAAAGACGGTCTTTCGTCGACAGCAAATTGTAATTTTACCAGAACAGTGACATTTTAAAGATATGTATTCCTACCTTGCAGGTCACGCTGGAAGGTTTCATAACTATCCTTTATGCATTTCGTTACGTCGACAAGATATTGGATGACTTGCTGGATGCAATTGGCAGAGAACCAAGTCCAGACGAGGAGCCATACATTGCAGATAACCGGGATTCGATTTTGTTCTTCCAATACCTAGCCGTTAATATACGTAGTGAGTTAATTCTCACAGTCATGTAGAGTAATTACTAACGAAGTTTAGTTCCACCTATTTGTTGAACCCTTTTCAAATCATAATTGTACTCCAGTTATTTGTTATAGCATTCATACCGCAAGAACCTTCTTAAAACCATTAATGTCATTCTTACACATAATACCTTTCTTATTCTGGGTTACTGCGTTGAGTATTCAAAAGCGTTCACATTTGCGTGGTAACAGATTACCATTATATTCTCTTGTTCAATCGTTGTTTCAGTTATCTCACGTAGTCGTGTTTCTGGTTGCTGTGTTGCATAATTGTAATATAAAAGGCCATTTAGTCATTTGGGCATAACTTCTAATGTCATTTCAAACATGACTAATTTTTCGACAATCTTATTTCTACTAGAAACTGCTTATCTATTTGAAAATTGTCCACTTATATGCTCTACCTGCTGAAGTGTTGTAAATGACAGTAATATTGTTGTGCATATCATATTATGTGATAGACACAACCTGAGCATTGCTTTTCATAATATAGCCTGTTCACGTTTGGCTATAGGTTTTTAAAGGGACCTGTTCACAGATTGGAAAATTGACAATTTTCAAATTGTTTGTCATAGATCCCAAGAAGAAAAAAAAAAGCAAAATAAATTACTGACAAAGAAATTTATTGTTAAAATAGTGTCGATTATGAAAAGTCATCAATTGAAATTTATAAAATTATAAAGCGTATGTAACGCGTTTCGTTGGTATTTTGGGAAACACGTGTATCAGTCACAAAGCGTTTAAAATTCACTACCATGTTTGTATGTCAGCACAGAATAGTGGTTAGCGCAAGAGACTTTTGATCCCGGCGGACCTGGTTCGAGTCCTGGGGAATGCACATTTTATATATTTTTTTTAATTGTATTTGTTGTTTTACGTTAGTCCAACTGCTTTTGTTTTTGCAGATAATAGATTAATGACAGTTTTCAAAAATACAAAAACCTGTGAACAGGCCCCATTAATTACTTAAAATACGGTTGACTTGACTTGATTTGTAAACAATGTCGTGGACTGCATTACTAATTTACCAAATGTACTTTATTTCAGGTTGCGAACTCGTGGCATTGACATGCTCATTGGTGGCCGGTATTATGACCATAATGCACATGCTGACATCATATAGGTAGATTGACATGCTCAATGGTGACCGGTATATTGACCATAATGCACATGCTGACATTATATAGGTAGATTGACATGCTCATTGGTGGCCGGTATATTGACCATACTGCACATGCTGACATCATATAGGTAGATTGACATGCTCATGGGTGGCCGGTATATTGACCATAATGCACATGCTGACATCATATAGGTAGATTGACATGCTCATTGGTGGCCGGTATATTGACCATAATGCACATGCTGACATCCTATAGGTAGATTGACATGCTCATTGGTGGCCGGTATATTGCCCATAATGCACATGCTGACATCCTATAGGTAGATTAATACAAACTAATATTAACAGTAGTTTGTGTGTGTTCAGTCATTATATCGTAAAATGTTGGTACTAATAAATATCTTGTTAGATACTATCAATATCTTTTTCTTTATGACATGCTCCAGTATCCAAAATGCTTCAATGTAAAGAACGATATGTAAATGTAAAAAATGTATCTGACTACTTACAGAGCCAACTTACTAGATCTGTACAAAGGGGACAACACTCATATCCCTGATCGATCCACAATGTCAAACAACACCCTCCTGGTTGGTCATGATACATATCTCCGACTTTTTTGCACTGGACCTACACTCATAAAACTATGAAGGAAACCTTAACAGTGCATACTAAATCATATCTGAAAAGCAAACAGTTATCTTCGCAATGTGGCCCAGTAAGAATTCTCCAAGTGCACTTTGTGCACTAAAATTATACAAATAGGAAAGACACCGACTTAAGAAATTGTCAGAACGTGTTTTGACTTAAGGTGCTTTGGATCTATTTGTTTGTTGTTTGTGTAATTATATATGAAATAAATATTTGGTTCACAAACATATTACAGTTTTTATTGCAATGTTTAAATATTTTCGGTAATATTTAAATAATATTTTTTTCGAAATACATTTATACATGTATATAAAATAAATACAATAAAAATGGTCAGTTATGCACTGGCAAATATATATTAAATCAATTATATATGCAATGTCTAGTATTGTATATGTATTGTTTAATGTTGTTATTTTTGGTATCTGCTATGTTATGAGTTTTGCAAATTATTCCATCTATAGTACATGCCAGTATAATTGTATTTCTTTGCTTACAGATAGGAAGCATGCACTACGCGGGGTACCAAGTTGCATACATAGCCTGGGGTAGGTCCGCACTGACGTGGTCACGTGGTTGTCTTTGTATTAATTACTGAAAATAATGATATTTATCTTAAACCATGTAGGCCATGTTTATATGGGAATGCATGTTATATAATGGGGTTCATACTAGAGTCCATTTACGTTGCTGGTGGTTTGTACGGTAAGAACATATATGTATACTAAGTACAATAAGTTTAGCAACAACTAGGATGTTAGCAAATATAAATTGCATCTTAAAGTGAAATAACAACATTGTTTATTGGTCGTATTTTATTATAACATTGTTACATTTATACCAAGCAAGATGTTGATATTCACAAGTTAACTGTCTTTAAAGGGAAGAACCAGTTATATAAGAAGAAATGAAAATTTTATATTATTATTGTTGTTGCAAAACCTGTTTCACTTAGTGCCAGCCCGGCTAGCTCAGTTGGTAGAGCGCTGGTCTGTCAATCCAGGGATCGTGAGAGTGTGGGGATTGGTCATGAAATTATTTTTCTAAGGCCATTCTCCCCCTACCTCTGATTCAAGTAGGGCAGTTGTCAGTTTCTGGCAAAGGTATGTGCACTTAGTACTGGCAAACCGCTTAGATCGGCTAAGCTTGCCCAGGAAGAAAGTGTGAGTGGGTTAACTGACCGCCGTGATATGACTGAAATACTGTTAAAAACGGCGAAAATTCCAAACAAAGAAACACATTTTACTTCGTATATTTAGTTTTGCGTTTTACTATCACGTTAACAATACAATATATGCTGAACAAAATGAACATATTCATTTGATTAGCACTTTGCCACCTTGTGAAATTCATATTTAAGCATATGGACATATTCTACCTATAGGGTTCTTTCTACACTGTATCTTCCTGTAAATAGTCTGCCAAGTATATATTGTATCTGCATTGTTTGTTATACACTTAACATTCATTAAAATAGCATGTTTTGCCATATGGATATAATTTACTTTAATCGTTTGTTGTCCACTTTGTCTTCACATGGTGAGTTTAAAGTAGCATTTGTAAATACACATGTATTATCTAGTCTGAATCTAAATGCTTTGTTGTGCATCATGTACTTAGTTATTCTACACCTTGTTTTGTCGTTGACATCATTTACATAATAAACAATGAAATTATACCAAACGTGTATATTTATTGAACTTTTGCAAACTTATAAATTATACAGGGGATATGATTGCACAATATGTACATATTCATTGCGCATGATTTGTTATTCACTACGCCACACTGAGAAGAGGATACAGGATGTTGGATGCTAAGTTATAGGGGTGGAATATTTTCCGTAACTGTCAACAAACTGCTGTTAGTCTCTCTTTCATGTTAAGATATATGTAGATTATTATGCTAGTATGGTGTTCTGAGAACTTGTATCAGTCGAGTTGGTTGTGTGACGTCGTATCGCACGAGAGGCGCAGCCTCGAGTGCGATGCTACTTGACACAACCAACGAGACTACACCGTACTAGTGTAATATTCAATTTATTATATACATTTTCGGCATATGCTTTAAATTCCAAAACTAAACACGAACTATTTTATGTCAAGTAAACAATTTTTTTTGGCGGAATCCGCGATTGCGTAATGATGACTTCATTATATGACGTCATTGGCAACTATGTCAAAACATTAGCTCCATATATGGTTTTGCGAAAAACCTTTTAGTGGATATTATTGTGTCACACACACACACGCACGCACGCACACACACACACACACACGCACACATTATTGAAGTTGTAAATATGCGTTTCGATATAATTTACATAACAAAAGTAGTCCGGCTACTAGTATTGTACGGAAAAAGAAAACGCTAGTAGCAAATACGCTTACCCGTATTAAAATGTTAAATACGGTATGTATTGATGGCAGACAAACGAAAGGTATATAATAAAGTGCAATATCGTCAAAAGGTAACATTTTAACAAAGATACCAAAGAACGGGTTTGATAATCGATAATCGCATTAAAAGGATTGCAAACATGTCGTTCGGAACGAAAAGCACATGTTTAATTATAGTTATTGTGAGGTTTAAAAAATCAAATGTTGGACAATTTTAGCGGATGCGTACGCCGCTTCCGTCCCTTCTAAATTCGCCTATGGTCCTGTAAATATTGTGTTGCTCCGTTTATACTCTTTGAAAACCTCTAAATAAAATAATGCCTGGTAGGTTACAGTGTAATATTCGTTCTACAGGTTTTGTTCTACAGTTTGCAGTCCTATCCATGGTCTGTGTTACCTTGTGCCTGCTCATCACCATGCTAATCTGGGGCATCACAGACTGGCTAATATGGTTTTTGGGGACCGCGTGGTGAGTTCTGCACTAGTGAACAGGGTCATTGAAATTCAAATTTCATAGTATTAATATTGATATATTATTTATTGTGTTAATGTCTCCGTTTGTTTGATTGTGTATGAAAAAAAGACTACATATGTTAACATATCATTCATACCAACATCTCCAAATAAATTTGTTAAGATTTCTTGCAAAACAGTGATAGACAATTCACCCCAGAAATGTAATGAGGTCTAGTAATGTATTTGTACGAATGCACAACCAGGTGTATATGCAATAATTAAACCACGCCTAATTATTTAACATAAGGTAGGTTACCACCTAATGTATTTTCACAATGCACAACCAGGGGTATATGCAATAATTAAACCATGCCTAATTATTTAACATAAAGTAGGTTACCACCTAATGTATTTTCACAATGCACAACCAGGGGTATATGCAATAATTAAACCATGCCTAATTATTTAACATAAGGTAGGTTACCACCTAATGTATTTTCACAATGCACAACCAGGGGTGTATGCAATAATTAAACCATGCCTAATTATTTAACATAAGGTAGGTTACCACCTAATGTATTTTCACAATGCACAACCAGGGGTATATGCAATAATTAAACCATGCCTAATTATTTAACATAAGGTAGGTTACCACCTAATGTATTTTCAGGCCCGCTCTAATGCTGAGCATCATAGTTATGGTGGTACAAAACGTATCTGCAAAGCTGTTCTTCTTGCAAGGGCGCGGGAAATACTTGGCAATAGACAATAGGTACGGTGCGTTCTCTTGCCACAGACCGTCTCTGTGATACAAACTAATATACTGGATCGAGTACATATATTGTTTGATATTTGGCTCTTCGTCAAATAATACACAGTTATTGGTGTTAGGCTCGAAATGTTAACATCCATTATATATATTATTATATAATATTATAATTATTAAGACATAGTCCAGTGATTGTTATTACATGTTTGCATTTTCACCAGGCAAGTTCATTGAAGCATTGTCTTGAAAATGCGTTTCAATGGCGTTTAGCTTTGTCTTCTTTGTTGTATTCTCAACATTTGTACTGAAAATTTCGTTTCAAACGCGCTCCGTTTAGCTAAACTGTTTCTGTGTGTTCGTTAACATTTAAGCTGAAAATTTCGTTTAAGACGCGCTCTAATATGCTTTTCCTTTATCGTGGTTTTCTACAACATATTAACTGGAAGTTTCGTTTCAGACGCGCCCTGTTCAGCTTTTCCTTCTGCGTGGTTTTCTACAACATATTAACTGATAGTTTCGTTTCAGACGCGCCCTGTTCAGCTTTTCCTTCTTCATGTTCTTCTACAACATCTTCATCGGTTTCTTCTCGTGCCTCCTCCGCATCATCAAGTCAGTCGTTATCGGCACCGTCTTTTTGCCTCGCCTTGACAACAGCACCCTCCCCCTGAGGTTCCAGATGATGGATCCAGGTCGGTCTTGGTGTTGTATAATTACTGTATACACTAACATGCGAATCATAACTGTTGTGACATGAGACACTCGCCAAAGCAAAATATTTAATTATGTAAAATATATTTGTACTTCACAAATGGACATTGCTGATGACGATTCATGTATTATTCTCGAAACTGTTGACATTATAATCTTTATAACACTCCAAGCGCAACTGTGTGATGGATAATCATTTATAGTTATATTTAAATAAAAGGCATGACTTGTGCGGTATGACACTTGTGTTAACTTAAACATGGTCATCGAAATTCTAATGCAAACTTTTTACAATGCTGGGAAAAGAAATCCCTATTAGACAACAAGGTTCGTCTTTACGAACTTGTTTTCAAAATTCCCACATGTTCCACGTATGATGATATTTTCTCACTGTTTCTCTGTTTTCCACACATCCACACATCCATTGGCAACCATGTAAAGGACTGTCCGTTCTTGAAATATTTCAGGATTTTCTGCGTACGTCGGGTTCATCCACGTTGAAAGCTCTCACACGCACCCCGTGCTGGTGTTGTTCCTGCGCATCCTACTGGCTGAACGAAAGAAGCAAACACACAGAAGTGGCGATATTGAGAAACCATGTACGTTTTTGTGTAAATACTGAAAAACGCTCATTCTTGCTTTGTACATTTTAAAAGTATTTCACATGAATTTTCCGATTCTATATCTCATTTTCAAATTATGAGTTATAGTGTGTCCATATTATTTATATTAAAGGTACAACTTTGAAAAAAACATACATGTTTATCTATAAGTATACATATATAATTAATTGTAATACATTTTACACATTTTAATTAGGATAAAGGTATTTGTCAGAACTTATGCAACAATTGGTTATAAAATATGATCGACATTTGGCCTTCTCATATTGTCCTTTTTCAGATATTGTCATAGTAAGGACACGGCCTTTTGTGCGGGCACGTATGCGCTGGCAGACAGCATACTCGATGTTGAACAACCCAGCATTGAGGGTGTTACGAAAGCATTACCTGGCACACGTTAAACAGATGCAAGAACGCCTAGCAGAACTGTACCATCTGGACAGGCACGAAGCTGGCGCACTCGCTATCGAGATTGACAGAACCGGCGTTGACATAAAGGACGTAGAGGACGTCATGATACCTGGATCGCATTCTCACCGAGCCGCGACGCTGGAAAGGGATCTGACGAATAACAGATTCCTCTACAGCGTCAAAAAGGATCTGGAGCGGCGTCTTACGACCTTGCAGAGTCAAGCGACCGCGGAGTCGGAACTGGGTGTCGCCCCCAGTGCCAGTGTCAGTATGCTGACTTGCATGTGGGAACGACGGATGTTCACATCTGGCGGCAATAAACAGTAACGCTGAATCATGTACAAAGAGTGAAGAAAAACGTGTATACTCGTAGACGTTTCCACAGATGTATGTCAAATCAAATTAAGCTTTTTGTCCAATTATTTAACTCAGATATCACAGGTTGAAAACGTTACTTCTTTTAGACTTAAAAGCACGGTGTAATCTATTGTTATCTATTTGTGTCTGTCGATGAATGAAAATTAATCCTTTAACAATAGCTAGGTAAGAGTTAAAATGTTCGTGGCAAAGAAGGAAAAGTCTAAACTATGTAAATTTGTTTCTTGGTGTGCCAAATTAATATAGGATTCTAGATATAGATAACTGAATTCGATGTTGTAAATACATGTAGATATCAATTATTAAATATGAATCTGTTGTATGTCAATTTCCTTAGTCGTTATCTGTAATACTTTAATAGTGATCACTTCAATGAAAGATTTTTATACTTTAGGCGGCAGCAAACGGTCTTTTGAAAGGGTAATTTCCAAAACAGGTATTAAATATAAAATATTATAGAATATTCGTTATATATATATATAAATCACATGGTATATATATATATATATATATATATATATATATATATATATATATATACCATGTGATTTATTACAAAGGTCAATAAAAAAAACTTTCAACGAATGACACCTCTACTTTTGCTATTTGCTTTTATGTAACCGAAAAATTTACCGGAGTGTCCCGGAATAAGACCACCAAATTAATGCGCTACATGGGTTATTTTGGTACGGTGGCATAGATATGACATGTGCATGCTATTATTTATGTCGTTCACACGAGTTCACACGACATAGTAAGTCGTGGGAACGAGATCTTATCTCGTGGGAACGAGATCTTATCTCGTGGGAAGGACATAATAATGTCGTGGGAAAGAGATAATTATGTCGTGGGAACGAGATATATTTGCCAATCAAATTCCATGGTGCTTTCGCAGAAGAAAAACTTTATTATTTATATCTTAATCCAGGATTGAAATACGATATTATGTAAGCGTCTCTTGTATCAGCCATTTCGAAACAAGTTTTTAAACAACTTGTATTCTGATTGGTTAATATGTCGTTACCACGAGTTAATTATCTCGTTCCCACGACTTAATATGTCGTTCCCACGAGTTATTTATGTCGTACCCACGAGAAAAGATCTCGTTCCCACGACTTTACATGTCGTTACCACGAGTTAATTATCTCGTTCCCACGACTTAATATGTCGTTACCACGACATAATTATGTCGTTCCCAAGAGATAAGATCTCGTTCCCACCACTTAATATGTCGTGGGGACGACATAAATAAAAACATGCACATGTCCGTCTATGCCACCGTATTTTTCACTCGATGCGAAAGTGTTTTTTCTTGTTACCAATTGTCATTCTGAATATTTTGACAACAAATTACTGCAATTTATTATTTTTTAACTGTACTATGGACGATCGATAGCTTGCGTGGTATGATCTGTTTTGACCCAGTACAGCAGGCTACGAACAAAGATCTATAAATAAACATGTTTATTTATAGATCTTTGGCTAAGAAGCACTAACAATCGGTGCGCCTAACTACTACGCTGCTTCATCGGTTATTCTGGCCCTTGCAGATTGACTTGTTAACTGGCATGTATATAATTCCGTTTGCGTAAAATAATTAGCTCGAACAAAATATTTTTTTCGATACTTACACATTTGTTTTCATTATGATGTCGTATACTATATAATAAGAAGCAAAATTATAAAGATTAAAGCTGGGAAATTGAAGTTAATTCAAACAAATGTTTCCTTATAGCAAAAACGCACTCAATACATATGCCGTTATATAGTTTAATTTGTCGCCAACAGTCTTTCTACGCTGTCAGCGTTTTGATCTTTCCTTTGTATTGATCGAAGTACATGTTTTACTAAAATATCAGTCCTACTATATCCTCGATGTCCAAAAGCGAACGAACAAGAGAGAGCGTCGGGGTTTGATTCCATTGATATAGAACCGTTTTTTTTTTGCGGAAAAAATATGAGAATATTACTGAAGTTAAAACAGAGCAAGTCCTGCATTTTAGGAAAACTCTGAATCTCAAGCTGTTTTGTATATACAGTCGAGTAATGCTTTCTGCATTGACCGTTGCTAGGCGGTGACCCCGGTTGTATTCATGTGTGTTTTGTGTTGGTTATGTGTTTTTAGGATGTGCTGTTTAGTTTTTTTTTTGGCAATGTGTCACTTGCCATAAATAAAGGACCTCGCACTGCTAATAAAACTGGAGTTTCGCTTTGTTTATATTGAACTTAATGTATTAATTAAATAACGCCAAAGAATATTGTTACGTCACGTCATTTAAGTTAACATGAATTTGTAATTGCCGGTAACCGTTTTTCGTACGCTTATACGATTAATGTGACACAAGTTGAAAATACAAATGACAGACAATACTAGGAGGTGCACGATGATTTGTTGGTAAAAAAGAGGAGATATTCCGATCATTTGTGACAGGCCACACTGTCCGATTGTTATTATTTATCTATGTCCTCGACATCAATCGATCGAGGATTATTGGACATGTATTGTTTTGACAGTTCGTGTGGTTTCAATGAAAACTATCTACTACAACAATTGCAATAGTACAACATCAATTACATTATTTATTTACAAGAACGTGTGATTTATTTACAAGAACGTGTGATATGTCGTTTTGGGCCGTCGATACGTCGCAAAATGTAA
Organism: Congeria kusceri; assembly: GCA_027627225.1. Classification (NCBI taxonomy): domain Eukaryota; kingdom Metazoa; phylum Mollusca; class Bivalvia; order Myida; family Dreissenidae; genus Congeria; species Congeria kusceri. Next base: position 54,517,415 of record CM051029.1, read on the forward strand.
TAGCGTTCCGCACAGATCTTTGCATGTCGGCGAACATTATTTCAAACATAATTGTATTGATAATAAATACTGTCACATCTAAGCATCACCAAGATAATTAAATTAGTCTCTATTCAACACTAACCTATAAGTATTCTCTATATCTTTAACAGTATGACTGTAACCTAGTATTTATACATATATTAATGTATTAACACATCTAAAACGTGTGTACAGTATACGAAGGTTACGCCAGTAAATCGTGTAATCCTCGAGAGCTGTGTGCGACTATATTTTTAACAAATCATTCTTTTTCACATCTGTGCGAAAAAGGATCTCATTCTTCACAGGTGTGAAAATTGAGATCTTATTCTTTTACACATCACAGTCTTATTTTTCCCATTTTATGTGAAGTTTGGGATCACATCCAGTTTTTGATATGCAATGAAATCATATTCTTCTGTGATCCTAACGCATACACCGTTTTGGGCCAATCGCATTCTTCATACTTATACATGTGACAAATTAGATCCCATTCTTCACGGGTGTGTCAAAAATATGATTTGTAAAAAATATGATCCTCCAGAGCTGTCTTCGGCAATGTCTAACTTTATATTTCAATGGACAATCAAAGAAATATTCTAGTTCGGCAAAAGAGCACTCGTCTCGTAGTCGTGTCAAGACATTACATATAATATGAACCATTGGACTACATAATTACAGTATCTGGAACTTGGACTGTACCACTTGGTTAGTTTAAATCAGATATAAGCCCCGCGGCTGTAAAATCAAGGATATCAGTAAAACTGATGGATGCTTCCAATGCGCTTTATCAAGCAATATAAATGCAATGAGAAGGGCAAAGATATTAAAATGACTAAAACTAAATAGAAATGCATACTATATACATGTACTATTTTTTTTAAATGTTCATAGTCCCATTAATCTGAGGAAAATCATTGAAGTGTAACATACTGCTAATATGCACACCTCCTCTTGGCAATGAAGCTTCCCATTAAATTTCATTGAAATCCGACCAATAGTTGCTAAGAAACAGCCCGGTCAAAAATTTTGCACTATATACTACATGTCAGAAATGTTCGAAGTCCCATTGAAGTGGAACGTCCTGGTAGTATGCACACCTCCTCTTGGTAATGAAGCTTCCCATAAAGTGTTGTTGAATTCCAGCAAATAGTTGCTAAGAAATAGCACGGACAAGAAAGTCAAGAACAGTGCACTGTAAACTGATTTCAGAAAACTTCAAAGTCCCATAAATCTGAGAAAAATCATTGAAGCGAAACGTCCTGGTAATATGCACACCTCCTCTCGGTAAAGAAGCTTCCCATACAGTTTTGTTGAATTCCAGCAAGTCATTGCTGAGATAAAGCCCGGACAAGAAAGTGACGAATTGTACACTAAATACCGATTTCAGAGATCTTCAAAGTCTTATAACTCTAAGAAACATCGTTGAAGCGGAAGATTCCGGTATTATGCACACCTCCTCTTGGTAATGAAGATTCCCATATTTTTTTTTTAATACTGGCAAGTAGTTGCTGAGAAATAGCCTGGACAAGAAAGTCAAAAATTGTGCACTATATGCTGATTTCAGAAATCTTCAAAGTCCCATAACTCTGAGAAAATCATTGAAGCGGAACGTCCTGGTAATATGCACACTTCCTGTTGGCAATGAAGCTTCCCATGAAGTTTCGTTGGATTCCGGCTAGAAGTTGCTGAGAATACTCCGGACAAGAAAGTCAAGAATGGTGCACTATATACTAATTTCACAAATAATCAAAGTCCCATAACTCTGAGAAAAATCAAAGAAGCGGAACGTCCTGGTAATATGCACACCTACTCTTGGTAATGAAGCTTCCCATGAAGTTTCGTTGAATTCCGGCCAATAGTTGGTGAGAAATACTCCGGACAAGAAAGTGTGACGGAAGGACGGACGGACGGACGGACGGAAAAAGCGGCGACTATATTGTCCCCCGAAATTTTCGGGGAGCATAATAACATTAACTGAAGAACTGTATCATAAAATGGAGGAATAATATTCACGTCATCATTGAGAAATTAAGTACGCAAATCAACATTCCAATGATTCTGGGGCGGTATTCTAGAACCATCTTTAGTAAAATTTTATCCTCAACTTAAAATCGTCAGTTTTTCTTTTAATTAGTTTTGATTTCAATTTGAAAGACACATTGTTCTTCGTGTTTATTACTTGTAAACTAAATATAAACTATTGATTACTGAAATGTAAAATATGCAAACATTTATGTGTTGTTTTAAAGTTGCCTATACAAATTGGAACTTAATGAACAAATTTTAAGATAAACATAATTTTTGCTGGAAGACGGCTTCTGGGCTGGTATTTATAGAGATTCTTAGTCAAAAATTAGGAAAAATCTTATAATTCTGAAAGTTTATCTTTGGATTTTCTGAAAAAGAAATGCATTGTTGAAGATTTCTTTTACACAGAAGTTGCGATATAATTCCAAGTGCATCAATATTTATCAATGTTTGTCATGCACTTGGTCCAAAGCATGTTGTTTGAAACACACATTCAAATGTCTAATTATTTTCATCTCAAGTTAAGGTTAGCTTAAGAAGCTTTATAAATATGGGCCCTGGTGTGAACGTAAGTTTGCTAATATCGCACATGTACTACAACGCGGCTATTGAACATCTCGTGGAGATACCGTAATACAAAATCAAAATATTGATGTAACCAGTTCAATTATTGAGCTAAGTATGTTATTACTGCGTTCGAAAACTATTACTAGTATATAGGCAGTAACCGATTCAAAAGATATTGACTATTTCAAACTCGGGTTTAGCTCCAATGTTTACTAAATAGTCTATCTTAACGTACATTCGATTTATCGAGGCCTGTTAGAGACGTACGGAGACACAATATTTATAATTGACATTGCCATAGATGCGTACAAAACTTGGCGTGGTATCTGAGATATTTGCAATGATTAAAAATATTAATTTCGGATTAAGGGTAACACACTTATCTATATCATTACATTAATATCCGCACAACATATACTAATTATAATGCATATATTCATTATTCACGTCAATTATCAGCGAAAACCACGTGTGTTATTTTTTACATTCACTGAAATATAATACATGTACAAAACTTAATTTTATAATCACAATTGTAATAAAAAAATACAGTGTTTTTTATCTATTACCGAGGTCACCATCGATTTCAACTAGTTATAACAATTTTTTTTTCCGTTCACAATCTATATATTATATATTAAATATATACATAGTAAGAGTGAATATATCCCTAACTTTTCATAAATGCACTTAGATTTTCATCAAAGCACATACCTAGAGGTTGGGAAACATATTATTTATAATAAATAGCGTACAGGTATTTCGCTACATTACACATATATTCAATGATTAGTGGACACGATTGTCTATAGAAAAATTAGCGAGTATAATGTTAAAATGAATTATTCATTATACTTTCTGATTTTTCTATAGACAAAAATATCGTTGTTCAACTACCCCAAAACAACACAAAAAGTAGTACCGCTTCTGAGCGGAGCATAGTAAAATGTGGTTTTCATCACAGTTGCACAAATATTTGTTAAATCATGTTAGAATCGAAATAATTTTCGCATAATCGTTGTTTATCGGCCAATAACAACTCGTTCTTATGCGTGGCTATCAAACCACTTGGGCTAATGCCCTCATGGTTTAAGGCTATTAAACCACTCGGGCTAACGCCCTCGTGGTTTTCCTACGCGTTAGAACTCCAAAACGTTGTATATTGGCCGATAAACAACGATAAATCGAAAATTATTTCTTAAATAACAAATACTACGGCTAGAATGCACACCTACACTCTCATCTATTACCATATTGATTAGGTCCGTAAAGTTCCACCATACTTGTACACTATTGACCACGGCCTGTAGCCGGTAATCCTAACGCAGTGCTGCGACCCTAATGCAGTGCTGCGACCCTAACGCATTGCTGCGACCCTAATGCAGTGCCAACATGTCGGACACAGAGGCAGAATGTGCTAATAGTGTTCATGTTTTATCATGTTGTTATATTTGTGTTTAGTATAAATTTAAATCTTTTAATAGTTATAGTGTCCAGTGGTTTATGTACTTAATATTTTGTTTGACAATCACTCGTATGATGCTTGAAATCATTAAAATGTGCCCGAAAAAGTCCCCATACAGAACATTTTTATGTTACCGACCTGTTAAAACATTTAAAAATGTATTAGTACCTTACTTGAAAACAATATTAGTTACATGAACATTTCTACGGCAATGTGTAATCATATCAAAGTTTAAAGTCGATGATTACAGATAAAACATTGTCTTTATTGTGAAGTGGTTATGTGCTTGCGGATAATTCCTGACTGATGTAGGAAACTGTGATGGATAAGTGCGAACGTAAAAAGGAAAATTACCTAACAAACTGAACAAGAAATGTCTTTTAAAAAGACAATCGGCGTTGAAATTAATATTGAGATGTCATTTAAAAATTACCTAAACAGACAGCCAAGATGATCGGTTACGTGACTTCTCAGACCCCAGATTGTTTGGTCCCCACCAATATTAGGAGACTTATTGGACCCCAGATTTTTCCGACACTATAAGAAAACTTCTCGGACCCAAAAGTTAATTTGAGATAAATTTATTAATTTAAAAATTAAATAAAATTATCATTAATATTTATGCTGTGAATAAACCAACCATACAGCTCCATGTTTTCACCATGTTTCCACCATGTTTATATGAATCATTTAAAATAATTTAGGTTAACATAATTGTTAAAATTATTATGTATCAGACGAGTCTATATAGTTATTTATAGTACCGGTAATATGCCATTCATGTTAGTTATCTAATATAATAACGGTCTGACGTCAAATAAGCATTTATACTGTGTATCCCAATAAAAAGCAATAGTCAGGGAACATTCAGCGATTTTTGAAATGTTAATACTTTATTTTTGATAACGCAACCGTAAAAATTCATTAGACAATGACGATTTTAAATTATATCAGTAGAAATATGATATATCAGGGGTTCCTGTGTATAATTAGTATTGCAAATTGTGTATTCATGCTACGCGAATATCAGTTAGACGTATTCCGATTCTTCTTTCATAACATTTTATCTATTGAAAATGTAGCATCTTTTTATAGATTAAATAACATCTACTGGAGAAGTTGATAGAAAGATGCAATTATAAATAATCGTTAATAAATCGTAACCACAATTTTAATTCAAATTAACAGTAAGTTTATAAATAAATTCCCCATTTATTGAAATTTTTAGGTTTATGATTCTCTGAACGCTATTATTTATGCATGTACGAGTATATTAACACAGCTATACAACGGTTGCTGGGAACATTGAACAATGGCTATTTATTGAGCATCCGTTTATATAAATGTAGGCTAAAGAAAATAGTTATTTCGTTACGTGAATGAATATAGCGTTCTGTTTATGGCATACAATGAGAAAATATGTTCATAATTAGCCTCAGTTCTAGAGTATATATTGAATATATGTTTATAACATTATTTTAACCGCTTATGTAAACAATTATGTAAATTTTTAATCCCCAAAAGTATGCAACAGTTATTGGTATACTCTAAACCATTGTTTGAAGTTTGCATTCCCTAGGATTAGAACATTTGCCCAATTCCATTGGTATTAAATTTTCCCGCTGCATAATTATCGCAAGAAAATCTGGGTCAAAAGTGATCTTAGACAGCTACGCCGAAAAATAAGATATCTGTTCATCCTATATATATGAAATAATTTATTTCAGTGTTATTAATGTGCTTTTCAAGCATTTCCTCTAAACTGTCAGAAGATGTATCACAATATACACACTTATACTTTGGACGTTCAAATATATTCACAAGAGGGTCGCTATGAATGCATTCTATGCTTTTATATTTTTAAGGGTGTTCCACTTGCATTATTTTGAAATATGTATACTTCGTCTTTAATAATAATTGATTGTTTTTTCTGTCTTTGCAAATCATTTGGCACTCTATCAGGATAGAATTTCGAGCGATACCCATACTTTTAACTATATATTCGTCCAGCAAAAGCTCGCGATTGTCAACACAGGTTTTCATGGTTAAGTTTTATATGTAAATACATGTTAAAAAGTTTTACTGGTGAACGAGCAAATTATACAATACAATTGGAATGAAAATAGAAATATATAGAGGTCCATTATATTCGTTCAGCATACATGTATGTTCATTCATTTATATAGAATATTAGTCGGCTAGGTGTTTATGCGTCAGGTTTTAGAAGTTGGTTTGGTTTTTATCCGTTCCTAGTATACATTGCGTTCGGTTATTACCAACAAGAAATTAGGTTCTTATCCATTTTCTCGCAGTCTGCACCTTCGAACGAGTATTGTGTCCATATCCGATGGAATAACAACACAGTGTAAACGGGGTTTTGAAGCAGTGTATGTTTGTTTCCAAACAGCGAAATAATGTGGCAATTTAAAGCATCTAAGTATTTTTAAAGATTGTTAATACATATTTTAATTGATGTTTGGCCTTGTTCCTCAGCATTCCGTCTTGCAACCCAATACTAGATGTGGCATTAGGTATATTGAATTTAATACTTATTTGATCAATGGCGACGGGTATTACAACAAAAACAAACCTGTACATAAGAAATATATGCATAAAACAAAGTAACCCCGACCTTCCATCCGCCATTTTGGCACTGCGTTAGGGTCGCTGCACTGCGTTAGGATTATCCGGGTACTGGCCGTGTTGACTACCAATAAATAACGAGTAGAGAGATAGAGGTGTATGTGTTTACGGATAGGTCTTCGAGTTTATTTTGTGCCAATTACCGTGCATGTTAACGGTCTTCTGTTTTATTGGATAAATTTGTGTGGCGCAATACCTCGGTGGGTGGGGGAATAGTTGTAGTAGTCTAACATTTTATATACGTACCAATTAGTGTTTAACGAAGTGCGCATTTGCTTAAAGCACTGATATCGATTGCCAATATAAAACCAGACTGTGCGTGTGCATTCAATTGAACAGTTGGACCTGTATATCTTATTTGTTCTTTTGGCTGTTATTGTTTTAGATCTCTGGATTAAAATAAACCGGATTTTAATGCCTTTGAATTCTTGTCTTAAATTAGGGTTATGGCATAAATATAAAACGGAAAATAACTGTGTGGACTTAAATAGTGAACATTTTATTTTGCGTTCATTATATAATATTTGTTTTGAGTTCTTTGCATTTATATGACTTTTTATTTAACTTTCGTATTTGTATTTATTAAATTAGACACCTTTTAAATTTGTTCTTTGGTTTTCTAGCGCAAAGATCTCAGTTGGAGATTGCAAATAAATCATCGAAAACACGCCACCTCTGAATTAGTTAATACAGCGAACGAATTGAATCATTGTGAACTAAAATGACGGAATACCAGATCTACAAAATAGCCTTCAGTTGATAACGTGAGAGCTAGACGTCGACCACAACGTAATGCCGGACGATACACTGTGCGTCGGTGACGTTGTCTGTCTCTACTCCGCCGAGTCATACGGCTTCGTCTTCTCCACCCAGAGCAGGTGAAAAGAATTTAGTTTTTAGATCACATTTTATTTTAACAATTGATTGCTTAATTCTAATAGAATGCATGTGCCACAACGCCCTGATTAAGTAGATACAGCACCTAAACTGGTAGATGTATTTTTGATGCTGACGACGACGACGATGGCGATGTCGATGATAATGATGATGTCGATGATGATGATAAATCATCATCATCAGATAATCCTCATCATCCTCCTCATCATCATCATCATCATGAAATGGCTATGCTGTGAAACCTGTCAACAGCTGTTATTACACATTAGTAAATGCAGAAACTGTGTATATGGTCTTGTTAGATCGACTTTTCGAAGAAAAAAGTCGAGCTATTGCCATCGCTCTGTCGTTTGCGTCAGCGTCTGCGATAGTTAAGTTTTTTGTCAGAGTCCATTTCTCAGAAACTATAAAAGGTATCCATTGAAAACGTTTCATACTTGTGCACTATCAAAAGGCTGTTCCATTACAATATGGCAGGTGACCCTGTAATTTGTACTTCCAGAGTTATCTGCCCTTGTTTGGACTTAAAACTTAGCATATTTTTACTATCTTTTGGTAAATATAAAATTTCTCAATAACTATCGAATACATTAAATTAAAACTCAAGGTACTTGTGTTCAGCTTCTGACCCCATTATGTTGACAAGAGGAGGTAACTCTCTCAAGGATTTTGTTGGAGTTATTACCCTTTTTTCAACTTACAATTGTCGCTGTACGTCAAATTTCTCAATACCTGTATGAGGTATTGACTTGAAACTCAAAGTACTGGATCACAGTGATGAACTTATTATGTAGACAAGGATTTCGTTTGAGTGATTGCGTTTTTGTCAACTTAGAATGTTTGCTTTAGGTCATGTTTCACAGTATCTATAACAATTATTGACTTAAAGCTCAAAATAGTTGATCACAGTTATGAACCCATTCTGTAGACAAGATGAGGTAACTATAACAAAGATTTTGGTTGAGTTATTGTCATTTTTTCACATTTTTGCTTTAGGTAAAAAATTTCAATATCCATAAGAGGTATTCATTTGAAATTCTACATACTTCATCTCAGTGATGAACCTATTCTATAAACAGAAGACCAGAGTACTATCAAATATGAGAAAGTTGAGCGCCCAGCACCTGTAGGCGGTGCTCTTGTTTTTATATAGTATAATAATCGGACCTGTGCCTTTGCCGCCCCGCTACGGAGACCATTTGCATGTAAAGGCATTTGTCTCGCGTTTAATACACAATTCGAAACAAATTAATACTTGGGTGTACGGGCAGTCAGATTCTATAATCGATTACCTACATGTAGATCTGTTCGAAGAATGATTCTAAAAGCTGTGTATATATCTGCTTTCTAGACCACGAACTCGTGGTCCGTTCAGAGGACGGTTCCGTGCCAAAGACTGTCTGCAAAATAGTTATACCAACCGACGATCATACCGTTTGGTAGTTTAATTAAATACGTTCATTAGTGTCTGAAGCCATATGTATGTGTCCGTGGTGGAAGGGTATGTTTGAAGTGAGCAAGTCGCATGGTCACTGCCAAATCACAGATTATTTCCGAGCCAACTTGGAACTATTGAAGGGAAATAATGATATTCAACATGAAATGTACCGGTATATACCGTAGACCGATCTGGGGTTTGCCACCAATAGTTTAAACTCTTCCAGGACTATTGTTAAAGGATTCATGTGTACTGGTCATGAACGTAATTGCGGCCACTTTGAGGGTTGTTGTTTTTTAATCTCACGTTGTACACAACTGATCAAAATTAAACTTCACATCAATAATCCTGGGTTCAAAACTCATATAACGTGTAAGTTAAAATCAGAATTGACGAGTGTAAGGAAACTAAAAAAATGGAAATAAACAACGTATAAAATGTCCATTTTCCTAGCTCAAATGTACGTAAAGAAATCGGCAACTTTTTAGTATCCTCGGCAATGTTTATAACAAAATAGTTTTTTTTTTCGATAACTATCCTTATCTAAAGAGTAACGATCAAGGTTTACACAAATTAAAATTTTGACTAAAATATCCTACCTAAACGACTTTTCTCTGTATAATTTAAACCAATGGTGAACTGCATGCAAGTGGTTTCGTTTCTTTCTTTTGCTTGTATATATTGTGTTTGTTTTGTTTAAACGTAATTTTTGTGTCAAAAATAAAGTGAACGCCTTTTATGTGAGTAAGTAAACAGTTATAATTGATATGAATACAATAAAGAATACATTATTCAATTAAGTCTAGATAGTATTAATATAAATATAAATTTATGAAATATTACAAACACATCATTCATGATACGAATCGATAGGGGTCACTTGGTTGATATGGACTTAAATAGCTAAATGACTTTTAAAATATTCTTCTCTGAAACCGCAAGGCCTAGAGGTTTCATATTTGGTTGGTAACATTGTATAGTGGTCCTCTACAAAGATTGTTCAAATGATGCCCCTGGGGTCAAAACTGGCCACTCCTCGGGGGTCACACTGTTTACATAGGCCTTAATAGCAAATTACTTAAAAAATCTTCTACTCTGAAACCGCAAGGCCCAGTGGTTTCATATTTAGTATGTGGCATCTTCTAGTGGTCCTCTACAAAGAGTGTTCAAATGATGCCCCTGGGGTCAAAACTGGCCACGCCTCTGCAGTTACATTGTTTATATAGACATACCGGTAAATAGCAAAATGACTTTAAAAATCTTATCCTCTAAAACCGCAAGGCCCAGAGGTTTCATATTTGGTATGTAACATTGCAAAGTGGTCCTCTACAAAGATTGTTCAAATGATGCCCCTGGTGTTAAAACTGGCCACGCCCCGGTGGTCATATGGTTTACATAGACTTAAATAGCTAAACGACTTTGAAAATCTTGTCCGAAACCACAAGGCCCATAGGTTTGGTATTTAGTTTGTAACATAGTATAGGGTTCTCTACAAAGATTGTTCAAATGATACCCCTGGGGTCAAAACTGTCCACGCCCCAGGGTCACATGGATTATATAGACTCAAATAGAAAAATTACTGCAAAAATCGTCTCCTCTGAAACCGCAAGGCCCAGAAGTTTCATATTTGGTATGTAACATTGCATAGTGGTCCTCTACAAAGATTTTAAAATGATGCCCCTGGGGTCAAAACTGGCCACGACCCGGGGGTCACATGGTTTATATAGACTTAAATAGCTAAATGACTTTGAAAATTGTCTTCTCTGAAACCGCAAGACCCAGAGGTTTGTTATTTAGTTAGAAACATTGTATAACGGTCCTCTGAAAAGATTGTTCAAATGATGCCCTGGGATCAAAACTGGCCACGCCCCGGGGATCACATTGTTTGTATAGACTTAAATAGCAAAATTACTTAAAGAATCTTCTCCTTTGAAACCCCAAGGCCCAGAGGTTTCATATTTGGTATGTAACATTGCATACTGGTCTTCAACAAAGATTGTTCAAATGATGCCCCTGGGGTCAAAACTGGCATGCCTTAAACTCAGGTGAGCGACCTAGGGCCATCGTGGCCATCTTGTTTTACTATTTTGGGTAAACTTTGCTTATTCCTTCACAACTGAAAGGGCCCGGCCCCTTCACAAAATGGGAAGAAAATGCCCTGGGGTAAGCTTATTCACTGGATACATTTTGGATAGTCTATAGGCTAAAGTTATGTCATATATTAGCCTATTGAAATTATGTCTTTAAATTGTAATATTTTCAGTTCTGTACACAATGAGGTTGCTGTAGGGTCCAAACAGAACAAAGATAAGCCAGACTTCAAAGATCAAAATGGTGAGTAGCAAGAAAGCAGTCCTGACATAATTTTTAGCTCGACTATTAGAAGGATAGGTGAGCTTGCCTACTCGCCCGGAGTCTGCGTCCGCAACTGATCTTGGTTAAAGTTCATATTCAAAAGTCTTGTAACTTTAAACGTATATAAGTTATTCACTTGAAACTTGGGATATACCTTTGTCATCAACTCCAACATCAAATGCAACAATCCCCATATCTCAGTTTTGTATTTTGACAGAGTTATTCCCCTTTTTACATAGAATTTGGGTTGAAATTTTTATTGAAATGTCTTTAACTTCAAACTGCATAGGCTATTCACTTGCAGTTTGCAATATACCTTTGCCATCAACTCCAGCATCAGGCAAAGAATTCCCCATAACTATGTTTTGTATTTTGGCATGTTTATGTCTCTTTTCACATTGATTTTCAGATTTGAGTTTTGATTCACGAGTTTTGTAACTTCAAAACTTGACAGATATTCACTTGAAACTTGGAATATTTCCATTGTCATCAACTACAGAATCAGGTCCCTTATTCCACATAACCCTGTTTTGTATTTTGACAGAGTTATACCCCTTTTTCACATACATTTTCTTTGTAAAGTTTGTATGCAAAGGTTTTATAATTTCTAAACTACATAAGGTATTCACTTGAAACTTGGAATACATCTTTGTAATCAACTACAATCCCCATAACTCTATTTTGTATTTTGACAGAGGAATGCCTACTTTTAAGATAGATTTTGGGGTTAAACATTTGTCCCAAAGTCTTATAATTTCTAAACTACATGAGGTATTAACTTGAAACTTGAATAGAGTCATGAAATAATTGCCATAACTCAGCTTTGTATTTCAAACTGAAATATTTTGAATAGTCAACCATAGAAATTCAACTTGTCTGTATTTACTTTGAACTTGTCTGAAAAGAAAAAATATGATATGTAAATTACCTGATTTGTGTACATAATTCTGATTATCACATGAATATAGTCATATGAAATAAAAACTATATGATTATTTCTATGATATGTAGAGAATCTCTGGACGATACTATACTTTCCTTTTTACTTGTATGTTAGTGTCAGAAAACTGCAAAATTAAACACCTTCCAGAAAATGAAGCATTTTGAAAAATGTCAAGTTCAACATAGTAATCCTGGTGTGTAGAATATGGAATAAATAAAAATTATTTGAAATACAAGTGACAGATTGTTAAATTTATGAAGTGATTGTTTACTGAGAGTTGAAGTGAGTTATTTACACAAATCTTGCTCTTATCTATATTTCAAGTGTCAAATATTCACTGATAGATTATTACGGAACTTAACTGGTAAATTTGAAATCAGCTTTGTTATAAACTTCCCTTTTTATATACCTCAGTATTATTGTTCTGAAAAAAGAAATACAAGAACAAGAAATCTTACAGTATAACTTACTCAACATTGCACAAATTGATTATTTTCAAATCTTTTATTTTATACAGGTATCTAGTAGGACATATCTTCATTTTAATATTTTCTTAATATTTTATATATATTTTTTGTATCCAAAACCAATGTGGTGATTTCAGTTCGCATGTACAATATATATAATGATTCTAATCATTAATGCTAAATGTTACTTTATATAAATGTCACAAAAAGCCCCCACCCCCCTAACATACCTGTGAACAGAGTCTAGCAATATCTGGTGAAGGTGTAGCTGCAGTGGTATTTGTACACATAAAGCTGGGTGTTTTTATTTTCAAATTCGAAATACTTTTAATTTATCATTTTAAAGGAGGTAAATTCGGAATTCCATACAATAAGTTATTTTAACATTGTATTTTGTATCATCGAACAGATAACCAATATTGCAATTGCACTCGTCATAGTAATTCAAAATTGCCATATTTAATCTTATGTTTTTAGTAACTGAAGTTTTTTTTTTCATAGTCAATATAATTTGGTCTCAAAAAATAACTGTTCGAAATATGGCCCAAAACATAGCTTCTGCAATTTTGTTTTTAAAATCTCAAATAAGGGGCGCGCTCATTAGTATTGTTATCTGCGATTATGGTTTACATTTATTGCTGGAGGCCTCGTTGTATAGCACGATACTGTATACTGAAGCCATTATAATACTTGCTATTTGGCATGAAAAGTGGTGCTGCAATTACTGCACAAGATTAAACTGATAAACAATAGGGAAGAAACCTGTGAAAACCACTGTCGCTCCCTGTGAAACGCTTAATGATAATGGGTGTTAATTGCCAAGTATAATATCTGTCCGAAAACATAGATGCAACTTCATTTCTTTCTTGAAAGTGTCTGAAAACAAAGTGACATGAATATTATTTAATTTGGACAATTGTGAGGGTGTCGGAAAACTTTGAATGTCCAAAAAATATGATAAAACAAGTTCTTTTGTTTATTTCAGTGTTCTCGTTTGAAGTCTGTGTGGCAAACAGATACAAGTTGAACAAAGAGCACCGAAAACTACAGGCCAAGATTGAAGATGATCCTGAAAACTATGTCCTGCGAAGTCAGCTGCATCTGAAACAGGTTTGTAGGGCAACATCTAGAGCTGTAACGATTCTTTTGAAGCATCGATCAATCGATTGTGAATGGCCCGATTCGATTGTCATTACTAAACCAGCCAATTTCGATTCGATTCCTTTTTTTTTTTTTTTTATTTACAGTTATTTTGTCATAAAACTAATAATTAGAATTATAGTTTTGTGTAGATCTCGAGTTGTCATGTAAATTTATCATGGCATCCTGACTGCTGTTAGACTGAATTAGGTTTTTTAAGCATCATCACCATTTTCCACTGTTCTTATTTACCGGTATATTGATATAATTAAGGTACATACGTTCACATTATCAATACGATGACATTAATAATTATCTTTCTTATATTGCAAGTGATGACTCCTGATTACGCAAAATGAAGCCTATATAGAGGAAAAATTAATTGAATCGAAATATTCAACTAAACGATCTTTGAAATTGAAATCGAATCGAGTCAAACCGTGGCTGAATTGTTGCAGCTCTAGCAACAGCACTGAAATTTCATAGGGTAAAAGTGAATGTACACCCGAGGGGTAGGCTAAGATGGTTTTGCTCAGGAGATCTTCATATGAATTTAAGTTTATTATATTTAAAGCTATGCAAGAGACACTCATGTTTTGTTATTTTTGTAATTTGATTCATTTCAGTTGGTAATTACAATATTCATAATTGGGCCTATTATGTCCAAAATGTGTCTCTCTCGTTAGTGTTATTCCACATCTTTAGTAAACACATATTGTACTTTTATTTTTGGAATCCATGACAAAAGAATTTGGACACTTTCACTTCACTTCCTCAATCAGTGAAAGGCTCCTCAACAGTTGAAGAGTGAAAATTACAAGAATTCCAACCTGAATGAAACTAAGTTACATAAAATAGTCAGTGTTATATGCCTAAACTAAAGTTGTATGTATGCTAGAGCTGCGACAATTCTTTCGATGCATTGATAACTCGATTGTTAAAGACCCGGTTTGAATTGCAATACTAAATTAACCAATTTCGGTTCGATTCTCTGTTATATATTTATAAATTATTTGTCATAAAACTTTTAATTAAAATTACTGTGGTTGTGTCAATAAATCAAGACTTAGTAAATAGATATAGAGGATATTTGTTGATTTCGGAGTAAGATCATATTTTATTTCACGAGTGTTCATAGAAAATGATATTTTCACGAGTGAAATAAACTACGATCTAGCATCGAAATCAACAAATTTTCTTTTTATTTTATGCTTTTGGACAATAGATAAATAAAATAGTGCTGGATAAGCTTAAAGGGCACAAGTTCGTGTATTCTGGCATCATCAAAATGATGTCATAAATGATTCCAAAACTGTCAGTATGGTGGGAAAAAAGTGCCATATTTTGTGAGTCGTTGTCGCTAAATTATAATTTTGTTCAATTTTATAATGTGTTTTATGTAAACACATGCATGTACATACTGTACATGCATATAAATTTGCCAAGGGTTGTAAACCACTACTTGTAGATCGATGCAATTTATGGAAAAATAGTCAGTTTTATGGTATATTTTCACTGCAGTGAAAATAAAAACTCTTATATTTTCACTGCTGAAACAGTAAAAATATAAAATTTTATTTCACCAGTAAAATTCGATGTTTCACTGAAAAGCATATAATAAAATGGCATCATTGTTGCTCTTATATTGAACCAGTTGAACAATATTATTACCATTGTTCTTATTTATATTGATATATAAGGCACATACATTGACATTAACCAATGCTGTGGTATTAATAATAACAAATAAAAATATTTACTATATTGCTAGTAATGACTTAAGAATACCCACAAACAAGTATGAAAAAAGGTATTGAACAAAATCAAATATGAAATATTCAACTAAATTATGTTTAAAATCGAAATCAAAATAAATCGAGCCATGGCTAAATCATTGCAGATCTAATGTATGCTACTAGATATGCATGTGCGTAAAGTGTCATTCCGGATTAGCCTGTACAGTCCGCAAAGGCTAATCCGGGACGACAC
The DNA here is from genome assembly GCA_027627225.1 of Congeria kusceri. Taxonomy (NCBI): domain Eukaryota; kingdom Metazoa; phylum Mollusca; class Bivalvia; order Myida; family Dreissenidae; genus Congeria; species Congeria kusceri. Next base: position 54,533,371 of record CM051029.1, read on the forward strand.
TTTCTGCTTTTATGTTATTTTCTGTTTCAAGGACGTCTCTTCTAAACATAATTCACTGTAGGCGGAAAGGGCCGTCCCGGATAAGCCTGTGCAGACTGCACAGGCTAATCTGGGACGACACTTTACGCACATGCATTAAGACTGGTTTTCCTACGACGCGCCTCATATTATGGCCTGAAATAATTATGATGCAATAGCAGCATGTTTGTTTGTCATAAGCATATGCCATTTCGTTTTGTATGAACAGGCCTATAGGCTTAAGCCTGTTCTAAATATTACAATTCAGCTGTTGATGCTCAAGTATATAAGTTTGAACCTCGCGTAATCAAGCTATTGATAAAACATTCATATTAAAAAAGACTGTCATTATTGCTTCAGTAATCGAGTTTTGTGCTTAGTATATGATGTTGAAATAATTGATTCTCAAGTATTCAAGTCTAAAGATTTACAAATCAAGTTTCCAATGCTTGAGTAATCAATTTATTAATGCTAGAGTTATCAAGTTATTTAGGCTACATGTATATTATGCACTTTCATGTACAGAACATGACAATATCTTTGAACTTCGATTTACTGGTTTTTAATTCACACTCAATTTATTATAAATCAAGTTTTACATGTTAAAATGTTTGCGTGTTAATTTAATATAAAATTGATTGTACAAAAAAAGAAAGAGAAACTTCAATAGCTCACGTCCACCATAAATAGTTGCCAATGGCGAAAAAATAATGTAAGATTTATATGACATGTAAGACAGAATATTCGTCCCACGTGTAATCATGCACCCAAAATGGGACCCCAACTTATGAACTTTCGAGAATGAAATGAATCGCATGAAGGAGTCTCTATGCAGAAATGATCCCTCATTTGACGCGTAATGCTCCATTTTGGAATGTATTACAAATTTACAATGGAAAAAGTACATTAGTGTTTGAACTAGAGACATTAATTTGAAGGCATTTTAACGGTTTATTGTTTTAGTGTTTCTGTTTGAAATAGGATATTCTTGGTCATTGAGCTGTATGTATTTTATTTTTAACAATTAACACCTTGGTTATTTCAAAATATAATACATTGTTAATTTGTGGATGTTTTGCAATCAGAACATGAAAATGTACCTGTTTAAATGTACATGTTTAACTGTCATTTAAGTGCATAAGTTTTTCTAGGTCATAAGTTTGGATCTATTTGGCATACAAATCTTAGAGAAATCAGTCGCAAGTGCTTTTAGTAGATATCATGATTGCTTTAAAAAATTATTTGCTAGTTTAAATGTAGAAGTTGTAGGTCTTGTGGAGTTAGTTTGGCCCATTTTTACACTTGGACATCAGATTTATGAGCGTCTTATATAACCATCGTTTACACGCAATTTTGCTCTGGGTAGAATAGCACAGTTTGTTGTAGGGCTAGAATCATAAATCACTATTTTGCTATCTAAGGATTGAAGAAATTTTGTTGTATAACGGGTCTTGTTTAAATAAAGTTCCGAAACCATAAATACGTAAATACCGGTTCACGCCACTTATGCATGCAATGCAATAACTTTGGTTGTTTATTTATTAAGTGCAACTACAGCATTTTGAAGCAATCAATTTGATTGACTCCAGAAAAGATCATCATCAACCCCCAATGCGAAGTCATTTAATTCAGTCAGCAGAAAATAAGGCAGTATCATAATGGAGATTGCGAGCCCGGCTAGTTCAGTTGGTATATAAGAGTGCTGGACTGTCAATCCGGGGTCTTGAGTTCGAGCCCCAGCCCGGTCACATAACTTGTGTGGGGATTGGTCATGAAATTACTTCTACGGCCATTCTCCCCCTACCTCTGACTCAAGTAGGGCAGTTGTAAGTTACTGGCATAAGTATGCGCACTTAATAGTGGTAACCCACTCAGATTGGCTGAGCTTGGCCAGGAAAAGTGTGAATAGGTTAACTGACTGCCGTTATATGACTGAAATACTGTTGAATATGGCGAAAAATCCAAACAAACAAACAAAACAAACAAGCAAAGTGTGCACTCTCACTAAAAAATTGGAAATTTAGATATTTAAATTGGCATAATATAGGGTAAAATTATTTCTTGTGTAGGTTTACTCTCTGTGTTTAAGAAAAAAAAGGTATAAAACAGCTAGAAGTCACCTGTTGAACTGCACACTTCATGGAAGTCACCTGTTGAACTGCACACTTCATGAAACTTTCTTGTTACTATTCTTCATATCATAATATTTACATTGCATAGGCATTTTAATATGGAAGGGGTATGCATTCATAATCGTTTGAACGCAATGCCTTATCACCGGCGTAGTAATATCTGTGTGTCCTATTTTTATGCAAATTATATTTCGACAAGAATATTTACATGATATAAGATGTCTTATACTGTCCAATGTTACTCGTTTTTGCATTTATTGTTGACGTTTGATTAAATGTTTTTATAATTAACATTTACATGAAAATTTTGTTCCAGTTATTCTTCTACAAAAATCAATATGACATTTTTTTCACGTTTGCTTGATAGTATTCTATCATGCAAGGTCTACAAGAGTTATTATTAAACAAAGCCATTTCGCTAGCAAGTAATATGTACATGGTATTTTAGGTAAACATTACTTTTCTTAGAAGCGACCACAGAAAATCTCCATGACGTATAATCGGTTCAGGAACGTAGCTTTAAAATGGATATGATTTTACATTTATGTGTCTATTTGCTAGATGCATTTAGATCGTCTAATTTATTGTGCATTTATATCACAGTTAATAATGATGAATTGTTTAACATGTACAATAATAAAAAAATGCATTTTGAGATTTATATTAAAATGTTATCCTTTCTAATACAAGTTATGCCCAGGCAAAGACAAGAGCTTAGATACGCCAGTGTGGATGCTATTGATCGATGACCTAGCTTACACGTCATCACTTGTTTAGTGATGTCATTTGTGGATTGTTTTGCATTTTTCTTGGCGAGTGAAAATTTGGATATATGGTGTGGATTTAAAGCATTTTAAAAGCATGTAAGTCTCCATCTGTTGTGTTAATAATAAAACAGGATTATCCAGGATCTGTTTAAAACTCAGCCTAGGAATTCTGTGATTGTAAAGTGTCAGAACTCAACTGTGGTATAGAAGTATTCATGATGTGGATTTACGGTCTTCCTAACGAAGCACCTCTTATTTTATATTAATCTTTCTAAAGCATTAATAATGTTTGGTGCTTGTTGGCTATACCGGCCGAAATAGCAGTTCTTCTTGATGTCACAGGTATTTTTGCATTTGTTTAAGTTTTTTAGTTTTGTAGCGATATGATTTATGCAAGGAAAATAAAAATGTTATGACTCATAATGTTTACATTAAATTTCATTTGTCGCAGAAAATTGAATGTAAAATAAGGAGAAAATGACATTTTTGTAGGGAACTATATTATTAATCGTAGTTTGCATTCTATTTTGTGTAGTTCGGTTACAAGGGCGGTACTTCGCTGTTCCGATAAGAAAACTGCTGTGCGTGATATTCTCTTAGAATGGCAATAAAATGCATGTTAAACAAAAATAATATAAAGGAATGCTATGAAATCATCCCAAATATAATGTAAATATAAGGATTTAAATTAATTTTGGTTGCGTTCATGCGATTATGAACGCAATGGTCAAACTGGCAAATTATCTATGAAGCGCTAGCGCGCATCATGGATTTGTCAGTTTGACCATTGCGTTAATAATCGCATTAACTCAACCAAAATTAAATTCAATCCTTAATCAAAGACATTAAATGCTATATTTATTGGATATAATTACAAAGTCATTAAATGCTATATATGTTTCATCTTACGTGCAATGCCAGTCTTAAATTGCAGTTTGAAAATCAGGTTAATTCAACATGTATTTCTTTTGTTTCTTGGTGGTACGACATTTTAAACTGGAGGAGGAATTGTTAATAAAATTTGGAACATAAGACATTGCATTACTTTTCTTTAATCTACAGCTCAAAAATAATTATCATTTTGATTAAGCCAACATGCATATTTAAAATACAAACTAAATTGTAAAAGTATGTAGAAGTAAGAAAACCAGGATGTTATTTTGGTAACAGTAGAAGCAGTGTTGTTCTATTTGGTTTATTTAAACTTAACGTCAGTCCTTAGGCGTACAAAAAAAATATGTTTGTTTCAGGTAACCCGACCTACCCTAAAAAATTGCCCCAACCCTAGAACATTTTATTGGGTTTGTCAGGTTGATTTTTGGTTTATTTACCTTTTGCAATAAATAAATGTGTTCTTGGATAAATAAGTGTTTTGTTTTGATAGTATCCACTTATAAACAATGTTTAAGGATATTGCTGATACGTTTTGAATATTTATTCAGTTTTAGAATCTTCAAGTTGACCATTTACCAACAAAAAAATTTAAAAAAAATTAAACAAATTCCGACCTACCTACCCTAATTTTTGTGGGCATGTTACCTGAAACAAACATTTTTTTTTTATGCCTTATAGAGGTTAGAAAATAGTCTCGAGGTTAGAAAGGGTGTCTTTTTAATAACCCTGCTTTCAAATAACCTTTTTTGAAAGCCTCAAAATAATCAAATATTTAGAGGAACGTGAAGATCAATTGTAATCAAAGATATGTATGAACCTGTGCAGTGAAAATGGGACCAAGTATTTTGAAGTTTGCTTGTTGTGAATACACTTTAGTTATGTCTTTAAAGGTTGACAAGTAGCAATGGGTTTAATATTTGTTTACGGGCAGCAGAGAACAAGTTTACTAGCTGCTTTTGTATTGAAAAATATTATTCAGTAATGAAATCTTTATGAGCAAATTCTTTTAATTAATGTTTTAATGAATGAAGTAATCATGACAAATGTGATTTAATGTCATTTCTGTTACACCTTCATGTATAACTGTATTTAACAAAGTACTTCAAATAAAGTACATAGGATGTTTCTGGTGCTAATAAGGCATACAAAAAAATGTGTTTGTTTAAGGTTACCCGACCTTCCATAAAAAAAGGCCCCAGCCCTAGAACATTTAATTGAAGTTGTCAGATATATTTTTTTTTTTTTTTTTTTTTCTCCAATAATTGAATGTTTTTTGGATAAATAAGTGTTTTTTTTTATTACCACTTCCAAACAATGTTTAACTTTTAGAATGTTACTGATATGTTTTGAATATTCATTCATTTGTAGAATATTCAAGTTGACCATCTACCAAAAAAAAGCAAATCACTATATACCTTTTTTGGGGCACGAAACGTAAAACAAACATGAGGGCTTGTCATGGGAAAACGAGGCTAAATGCATGTGCGTAAAGTGTCGTCACGGATCAGCCTGTGCAGTCCGCGCAGGCTAATCCAGGACAACACTTTCCGCTTTGATGATATTTTCTGCTTCAAGGAAGTCTCTTCTAAACATATATCCACTGCAGGCGGAAAGTGCTGTCCAGGATTAGCCTGTGCGGACTGCACAGTCTGATCTGGGATGACATTTTAAGGCACATGCATCAAGCCTTGTTTTCCCACGACACATTTGTTATGCCTAATGATGTGGTACTTGAACGTCTAAATAAGCTGTCAGACACCATGATTTGTAATTAAATCTCTAACGTTTATATGCTGTCAGATGCCATGATTTGTAATTAAACTTCTAAAGATGCTGTCAGACACCATGATTTGTAAATAAAACCTCTAAATATGCTGGCAGACACCATGAATTGTAATAAAACCTGTTTTAATATGCTGGCAGACACCATGATATGTAATTAAACCTCTAAATATGCTGTCAGACACCATGATTTGTAATATAAAACCTCTTTTAATTTGCTGGCAGATACCATGATTTGTAATTAAACCTCTAAAGATGCGATCAGACACCATGATTTGTAATGAAACCTCTAAATATGCTGTCAGACACCATGATTTGTAATAAAACCTGGTAATATGCTGGCAGACACCATGATTTGTAATTAAACCTCTAAAGATGCTGTCGGACACCGTGACTTGTAATTAATCCTCTAAATATGCTGGCAGACACATTGATTTGTACTTAAACCTCTAAATATGCTGTCCTACACTTTGATTTGTAATTAAACTGCTAAATATGCTGTCAGACAACATGATTTGTAATTAAACCTCTAAATATGCTGTCAGACACTGTGATTTGTAATTAAACCGCTAAATATGCTGTCAGATACTGCGATTTGTAATTAAACCTCTAAATATGCTGTCAGACACTGTGATTTGTAATTAAACCACTAAATATGCTGTCAGATACTGCGATTTGTAATTAAACCTCTAAATATGCTGTCAGAGACTATGATTTGTAATTAAACCTCTTAATATGCTGTCTGACACTATGACCCAAATTAAACCTCTAAATATGCTGTCAGACACTATGATTTGTAATTATGGCTCTAAGTTTGCTGTCAGACACAATGATTTGTAATTAAACCTCTAAATATGCTATCAACTGCTACGATTTGTGACATACACACAGACTCAATATGTTCACAGTCACTTTTAAATTAATGGTTATTTAAGAAATAATTGATGGGTAATTGTTTGTTATTGCAGTAATAACCAACGGTTTGGAGTTCCGATGCGTAGGAATTAAACCACGTAGCCCGAGTGGCTTGATAACAAGCATCGGAACAACAAACCGTTGGTTATTAACGCAATAACAAACTGTTACCAGTCAATTATTTCGATTCTAACACGATCTTATATAAAATTCGTATTTTTAAAGGTTATTAATGAGAACTGTATTTATCTATACTCCGCCCATTTTCCGAGAAGTGTATTCACACGTGCGTTTCTGTGACGTTAATAAATCAAAACAATTCAAAATGACGTCAGCTTTATTGATAAACATTGAGTGAATGACGTCATACTTATCGATATAATACAGTGAAAATATCATGCCAAAAAGTGAAAATTAAACACATATTAACAAAACGTAAACGTTTTTGTTAACTTAAGTATAAAACATGTAGTACAAATGTGGTTTAATTGCGCTACATAATGCAACAACGATGTGTTTGTCACAATTTGCAATCTCGCGTTTAAGCATGTGCATGTTACGGAACAATTTCTTCGAATTTCCAGAACTATTTTCAAAACATTAAGCTCTGCCCATAATTTGTTGCACAATACCCCACAGTTATTTTCCTTCTTTATCTATGGACCACTAGCAGCGTGCCGTGGTAGAATATCTTATATAGTATACATGCACATTGTAACCTAAATTTTTCTCCAAGATATTACCTTTTGACCAAATCGAAGGCCAGGTTACAAAAAAGTTACACTGGTCAGTATTTTTAAGTTAAGACTTTTGTTAAAGTTTGAGAATGTGAAATTTCATAGTCAGAAAGCCAGGTCAATTTGCCCGAGCTATATCCAATTACAAGTAAGTGCTATTTACAAGTAAGTAAAAAGGAACCTCTGCCTTTAAAATACTTAAGAAATCCGGGATTGTAGTATCTAAATATTGATTTATAAAGTGAGTGTTAGCCTTGAGTATCATTGATAAACCTGGGATTGTAGTATTTGAGAAAGGGACTTGAAAATGCTTGAAAGTCCTTGTATTTGAATGAAGTGCTGAACAGCATTTCAAAAGACTAATAATAAGAGTGAATAATTGTTGCTTGAAATTGAAAAACGAAAACTAAAAAAAAAGCAATGTTAAGTATTTTTTGTCATTGTTTATATATGTTAAAAATTCTATTAACGCAGCAAGAGAAATATTGATCTGTAAAGTCAGAAAAGAAATTTTTTTTGAATTGAACTGTAAAATGTGTGATGGGGCTGCAATTTGGGATTTAGTGGTTTTAAACCTTTTTGCGACGTGTCATTAGCCTTGTACTACGACTGTGCATGCATGACTTTCACGCGGGACATTTGCGCAGAACAATTCAGATTTCAAAGAGACAAGACATGTTTTTTGTTTCTAATTATATTTAGTGTAGCAGCAGCCAGTGTGTAGCAGCAGTTATGCAGTAGCAACAGCAGAGGTATCTTCACTGTAACATCACTGAGAAAGCGGTTGGAGAGAGTCACAATCAGATCCATAGTTTGGTTGTGGAACTCATAGTTTTCAACATTTCCTGCACCCTGATCTAACCTGACAATACACTATATTGTGAACATGGCTGAATAAAGATTTAATAAAGGACTATCAACGTCTTTGTCCACCACAAGCACCCCATAAGTTACAAAATGTATAACGATTTATGTCATGCCTTTAATGCCATAACTTCAAAAGGTATTGGAACATGTTCTAGTAAATTTCATTTTCATATTTTAAATAAAGTTAAAGGGACCTGTTCACATATTGGCAAATTGACAAATTTCAAAATTTTTGTCATAGAAAAATACATAATATATAAACAAGCAAAGCACACTTCTGCTAAAGAAATATATAGGAAATATAATAAAGTTTTTGCATTTAAGACATTTCATGGCATTTAAAAAAATATGTAAAATCTGTGAACAAGTCACTTTAAAAAGAGTACAATTATATTGTGCATTGAGATATGTAAAGTAAAGGGATTTAGTTACAGACTTGAGTAATTTGTTTAAAAAATGTTCAGAATGCTTCATCAACAACAAGCATCACCATCAACCAACCTGAATTTTCTATCAAGAAAAGCATTAAAAAAAAGAAAAAAAGTATGCCTCTGCCCAGGCTTGAACCTACAACTATTGGATCAAAAGTCTAGCATGCTAACCACTAGGGCAGCCAGACTTGAACCTACGACTACTGGATCAAAAGTCTAGCATGCTAACCACTAGGGCAGCCAGGCGTGAACCTACGACTACTGAATCAAAAGTCAAGCACGCTAACCACTAGGGCAGCCAGGCTTGAAACTACGACTACTGGATCAAAAGTCTAGCACGCTAACCACTAGGGCAGCCAGACTTGAACCTACGACTACTGGATCAAAAGTCTAGCACGCTAACCACTAGCACAGCCAGACTTGAACCTACGACTACTGGATCAAAAGTCTAGCACGCTAACCACTAGGGCAGCCAGGCTTGAACCTATGACTACTGGATCAAAAGTCTAGCACGCTAACCACTAGGGCAGTCAGTCTTAAAACTACGACTACTGGATCAAAAGTCTAGCACGCTAACCACAAGGGCAGCCAGACTTGAACCTACGACTACTGGATCAAAAGTCTAGCACGCTAACCACTAGGGCAGCCAGACTTAGGCGTAAAAAAAAAATGTTTGTTTCAGGTTACCCGACCTACCCTAAAAAATGCCCAGACCCTAGAACATTTTATTGGGTTTGTCAGATTTATTTATTTTATTTTATTTTTTTCAATAATTAACTGTGTTTAAGGATATTACAGATATGTTTTTAATATTTATTCAGTTTTAGAATCTTCAAGTTGACCATTTACCAAATAAAAAAATAAAAAAATACCGACCTACCTACCCTTATATTTTTGGGCATGTTACCTGAAACAAACATATTTTTTTTACGCCATAACACAATGAAATATTCACAATATTGATGAAATTTGTTATATACGCTTTATAATTGTAACCATTTCAGTACATGTGTATTAACGTGACTGTGTTTTAAATAAATTTCTGTGTCAGGAGTGTTATTTAGGTAACTTATCCATCTATAAAACTTTTTGAAATCTGTGACAAATATTTTGGAAATTGTCAATTTGACAGTCTGTAAATAGATCCCTTGTATCACCAGTAACTGTTCTTGTTTTCAGATTTAACAGAGTGTTTTTACCACAGTAAGGACACATCTAGCTTAATTGCACTAATACATTACATAAACTAAAATCACATGGGTCAATTAAGAGGTGAAATTGGAGCAATAGACATTGTCTTTTTAGTTTTACAGACAAACTGTGTGATTCAAGTATCAGATTGCCAACAGATAGCACTATATGTATGGGTATATGAACTCTGTCGATATGTGCTCGTTATAATGTACGGTTGCACGTCAATTGGCAGGCTACAAAAAGTAATTAATATTGCGCAAAAACAAAAATCTTAATTGCCTTAATGTTAACTTATACCTACATATAGCTATAGCCAGGAAACATTGACCTGATCTTTGTAAACTCTTATACCGTGATTTAACGCTTGAATAATTTCTTATATTGATACTTGGTTTTCATGTTTCACAGGTTATTTGATACAAGGACTATATTTCAAACTTGTGTATCAATTGAACTGATTCCAATACTGAGAGTGATATATTCATCGCAGTCACTTTTTAATATATTCATGCATTATGGTCAGTTTCGGGTCAGACTCTATACTTGAATAGCTCTCAATCTCATGTCTAGTTAATTTTTAGAGGTTGCGGCGGCGTTGTGGATATGGTGTCTGCCTAACAATCGGGAGGTCCCGGGTTCGATCCCCACTCTGGGAGCGTTCTCAAGATATCCCCCAAAGACACCAAGTACTGGTTCTACCCAGGAAACAGACTCGAGAGTGTCTCCATAAGCCTTCGGCTTTCAATGCAATCGAGCTAAAATAAATAAGTTTTAACTAAACTAGTTAAGTTTTAGCTCAACTGAGTAAGAAGCTGTTGGTATAGGGGGACTGTCCTGCATCGTCCGTAATGCGTCAACATTTGGGACGACGGACATGATAGAGACTTCACTTTCACTTTTCACTTGCACAGTTTGTGTATGACATTAAATTCTCTGATAGGTTCGATAATGGGCCAGATCGGACCAAGAACATGAGAGTTATTGCCCCTTTTTCATGAGAAAAAAAACTGCAAAATGTACTTTGTGCAACATACAGGCTTCATTTTTCATCTGATTTTGACCAAACTTGCACAGCGTGTGGATGAGCTTAAGATTTCAAAATATTCAAACAATGGTCTAGATTGGGGTACAAACATCAGAGTTATTGTCCCTTGTTTGTTAGAAAAAATGCAAAAAAAATGGACAAAGTGGAAGGTAGAGACTTCATTTTTTGTCTAATCTTGACCAAAATTGCACAGTTTGTGTATGACCGCATTAAGGTCTCAGTTGAAGTCAAAAATGGGTCAGATCAACCTGAAAAGACCAGAGTTATTGTCCCTTGTTTGTTAAAAAAATAAATAATATGTCAACAATTGGTTTTCAGTCTCCATAGAAAATTAACTATTCATTCAATGTTGACTAAACTTGCACAGTTTATGTATGACCATAAGATCTCAGCTTGGTGCAACTATGGGCCAGAAAGAACTAGCAACTCTAGAGTTATTTCCCCTTGTTTATAAGAAAACTTGCAAAAAATGGACACTGTGCAATATAGAAACTTCATTTTTCGTAGAATCCTTATCAAACATGCACAGATTGTGTATGACCATAAGATCTAATAATAAACAAAATAATTGCCTAGATTGGGTACAACAGAGTTATTGGCCCTTGTTTGTGAAAACAAAGCAAAAAATGGACTATATTCAGGATAGAACTTCATTTTTCACTAGGGTGGCAACAAATAGTAACCGGTTAATTGGTTTTGGTATTTGAGCTGTTATCCAGTAGGCTAAACTTCATTTATAACACCTAAACATGCAATTAAAATGAAAATAAATCCACTATAATAATCTGTTTGGTTGACTAGTCCTAATCAATGATAAAAGTAAAGCTGACAGGTGTCTTTATTGCTGTCACTTGCAACAGTTTAATTATGGTTCTATAAAAATAATGAACAAAACGCCGTATATGAAAACAGCTGGATGTTTGAACCTCATGTGGTTGTAGAGATTGGATGAACCGCTGTGTAATGTAGGTGTGCTTGGGCATGGTAAACATATCTTCAGCCTTGTTCCCTAAAGTTTGGACAGTAAATGCATCTGTATTGCACCTATCAATTGCCAGGGCTTATAACTGAAGTAGGCCAGACAGGCATCTGTACAGGGCCTATCAATTGCCAGGTTATCTACAGAAGGCAGGACAGGCATCTGTATTGCACCTGTTGTATTGCCAGCTAGGTCAACAACAGTAAGATTTCTGTCGGATGTGGGTCAGTTTGTAGGCAATGTCATTCATGTATGCAATGTCATTCAGATGTCAACGTTGGTCTCTGTCATTGCCCGTACTCAAGTGTGCGCTTTGGGCCATCATGGCCCTCTTGTTTAAATTCTCTGCCTTAAATGAATCGTTTTACGTGATGCTTTATCCTTTGCTCATTCATTGTATCACAGAGAATTAAAAACAGGTTCAATACTTGATTTAAATACGTTACATTGATTATCAGAGTCTTGCATGAAATGAAACAGGACTGTCATCATCCGCTGTTTTACCTTTTGCTGATAAGGCTGTTTTTGGCTGTCAATGGGCTTTCTACCTGATGGTAGACTTCAGACTTAAATATTATAGTTCATTTAGACCAATGCTGGCATGTTTATGTCAGTCTTCACATTAATATTTTATAGGACTTGCCCTTTAGAGCATAAACCATGAAATTTCAAAAAGCCAGAATATGCTTTTTGCTTGTCCGAAAGAAAAATAAGATCTGAAAATTACTTTATTGTTGTAAATGATGATTATCATGTAAACATAGTCATAATAATTGAACGAAAATTGTATGATTTTTATCCTTCTTGTATTTGCATTTACGGACATAATTATAGGTCGTAATTTTAACTGGCCCTGATTATTATTCACTTGTCCTGGTCTTCAAGCAAGTTGGTGATTTCATAGGCTTTTATGTATGCATTTAAGGCGTAAAAAAACATCATGTTTGTTTCAAGTTACTCGACCTACCTAAAAAAATTGCCCCGACCCTAGAACATTTTATTGAGTGTGTCAGATATTTTCTTGTTTTGTTTACTTTTGTCAATAATTTAATGGAGTGTTTTTTTGGATAAATATATGTTTTGTTTTGATAGTATCCACTTCCAAACAATGTTTAATGATATTTCCGATATGTTTTGAATATTCATTAAGTTTTAGAATCTTCAAGTTGACCATTTACCAAAAACTAAAAATAAAAAATAAATCCCTACCTACCTAGCATGTAACCTGAAACAAACATTATTTATTTTTTTTACGCCTAACAAGCATTTTTGTTTGATATTTTGTGTGATACTTTTACAGAACTTTATTTCTTTGTAATTGCAGCAAGCAGCTAGATCAGAAACAGATGACAATGAGCAAGAGCAGAGGCGGCAGCAGGGCAAGAAACTCTTGTATGGTCAAATCATTCAGGTAAACCTTTTTGTAAAACTAATTGTGACTACATAATACATAGTGGAGACAGGTCTTGAGATGGTTAGAACGCTATCAATCTACATTTGGTCTTAGTGCTTCCAGGTCATGAGATGGTTAGAATGCTATCAATGTGTGTGTGGTACATTTTTATCGAGTGCACCGGGATTCTCTCCCATATGGCCATCGCCCCCAGAAGACTTATTAATTGGGTTACGAGGGATAGTGCAAGATACAGGAGACGCCCCGTTCCAGAGACGACCCTGGGTCTTTTAGTGTCCGGTGTGAAGCACCTAGTACACTGCACCTCGGTTTAACGTCTCATGCGAAAGACGAGCTAGTAGGTTAGGGTGTAGCGGGGGCTCGAACCTGCGACCCCTGAGTTGTGAAACCAGTGCGTTACCACTAGACCACGGATCCGCCACAATGCTATCAATCTACATTTGGTCTTAGTGCTTCCAGGTCATGAGATGGTTAGAACTCTATCAATCACCATTTGATCTTAGTGCTTCCAGGTCATGAGATGGTTAGAACTCTATCAGTCACCATTTGGTCTTAGTGCTTCCAGGTCATGAGATGGTTAGAACTCTATCAATCACCATTTGATCTTAGTGCTTCCAGGTCATGAGATGGTTAGAACGCTATCAGTCACCATTTGGTCTTAGTGCCTCCAGGTCATGAGATGGTTAGAACTCTATCAGTCACCATTTGGTCTTAGTGCTTCCAGGTCATGAGATGGTTAGAACGCTATCAGTCACCATTTGATCTTAGTGCTTCCAGGTCATGAGATGGTTAGAACTCTATCAGTCACCATTTGATCTTACTGCTTCCAGGTCATGAGATGGTTAGAATGCTATCAGTCACCATTTGATCTTAGTGCTTCCAGGTCATGAGATGGTTAGAACGCTATCAGTCACCATTTGATCTTAGTGCCTCCAGGTCATGAGATGGTTAGAACTCTATCAATCACCATTTGATCTTAGTGCTTCCAGGTCATGAGATGGTTAGAACGCTATCAGTCACCATTTGGTCTTAGTGCCTCCAGGTCATGAGATGGTTAGAACTCTATCAATCATCATTTGATCTTAGTGCTTCCAGGTCATGAGATGGTTAGAACGCTATCAGTCACCATTTGATCTTAGTGCTTCCAGGTCATGAGATGGTTAGAACTCTATCAATCACCATTTGATCTTAGTGCTTCCAGGTCATGAGATGGTTAGAACTCTATCAATCACCATTTGATCTTAGTGCTTCCAGGTCATGAGATGGTTAGAACACTATCAGTCACCATTTGATCTTACTGCTTCCAGGTCATGAGATGGTTAGAACGCTGTCAATCACCATTTGGTCTTAGTGCTTGCAGGTCATAAGATGGTTAAAATGCTATCAATCACTATTTGATCTTAGTGCTTCCAGGTCATGAGATGGTTAGAATGCTATCAATTACCATTTGGTCTTAGTACTCAGAGATCGTGAGATGGTTATTTCTCAATCACCATATGGTTTTAGTGCTCCCAGGTCATGAGATGGTTAGAACGCTGTGAATCACCATTTAATCTAAGTGCTCCCAGGTCATGAGATGGTTAGAATGCGATCAATCACCATTTGGTCTTAGTGCTTCCAGGTCATGAGATGGTTAGAATGCTTTCAATCACCATTTGGTCTTAGTGCTTCCAGGTCATGAAATCGTAAGAATGCGATCAATCACCATTCGGTCTTAGTGCTTCCAGGTCATGAGATGGTTAGAACACTATCGATCACCATTTGATCTTAGTGCCTCCAGGTCATGAGAGGGCTAGGACACTATCAATCACCATTTGGTCTTATTGCCTCCAGGTCATGAGATGGTTTGAATGTGATCAATCACCATTTGGTCTTAGTGCTCCAGGTCATGAGATGGTTAGAATGCTATCAGTCACCATTTGATCTTAGTGCTTTCAGGTCATGAGATGGTTAGAATGCTATCAGTCACCATTTGGTCTTAGTACTCCCAGGTCATGAGATGGTTAGAATGCTATCAATCACCCTTAGGTCTTAGTGCTTCCAGGTCATGAGATGGTTAGAATGCTATTAGTCACCATTTGATCTTAGTGCTTTCAGGTCATGACATGGTTAGAATGCGATCAATCACCATTTGGTCTTATTGCTGCCAGGTCATGAGATGGTTAGAATACTATCAATCACCATTTGGTCTTAGTGCTGCCAGGTCATGAGATGGTTAGAACGCTGTCAATCACCATTTGGTCTTAGTGCTTCCCTGTCATGAGATGGTTAGAATGCTATCAATCACCATTTGGTCTTAGTGCTTCCAGGTCATGAGATGGTTAGAATGCTATCAACCACTATTTGGTCTTCATGCTGCCAGGTCATGAGATGGTTAGAACGCTATCAATCACCATTTTATCTTAGTGTTTCCAGGTCATGAGATGGTTAAAACACTATCAATCACCATTTTATCTTAGTGTTTCCAGGTCATGAGGTGGTTAAAACTCCCAGATCATTAGTAAGATTCCCTGTTAGGGTTTTCTTTTTATCATATATTTTATGTATTTATTTTACAAAATACCTACCATCTTTTACATACCATAATGTAGCAGACATTTTCATTTTTCAATACAAATCTGTTTGTATCATGTATTTCAAGAATTTAATGTTGTTTTTTTTTAGCTCATCTGAGCACAATGTGCTCATGGTGAGCTTTTGTAATCGCCTTTTTGTCCTTTGTCTGTTGTGCGTAGTGAATTGTTTGTCGTCAACATTTAACTTGTGAATACTCTAGAGGCTACATTTGTTGCCCAATCTTCATGAAACTTGCTCAGATCATGTGTCCCATTGGTATCTCAGACAAGTACGAAACTGGGTTATGTGGGGTCAAAAACTAGGTCACTAGGTCAAATCGAAGAAAAAGCTTGTGAACACTCTAGAAGTCTCATTGTTTGCCCAATATTCTTGAAACTTGCAAAGAACATTTGTTCTTATGATTTATCATACCACTATGCTGATATCAGCCTGATACAAAGGTGCCTAATATATTTTTTATATCAGGTCACTAGCGTTTATATCAGTCAATGTTTGGAGGTACGTTATATTATTCGGAATCAACTATAAAGTCAAGAGTTTCAGTAAAAATGAATCAGATTCAACAAAACAAACAATTTAATACCAAGAACGTATATAGTTTATTATTTTTAATCGTCATAAATCACAAAAATGTTATTTTTTAAATATTCACATAAACCCGCACTTTGGTAGTGAGATGACATCATCTATGGAATACAATAAATCATCCGTACAAATTTATTTCAATACATACATAATAAATGCACTAAAAGTCCCTACAAAGCATCAGTTTATGTTGGACCGAAAACATTATTACCAAAAATTGAACACACTATAGTCAAATACTGTCAATATTGACACGATCTTGGTCAATTTCAATACACAACTTCAAAATGGCGTCTCCAAACAATTCGGCGTTATTTGTTCTCCGATGAAATTGATCGTTGCAATATATTTTAGTTCGCATTTTTAGTATTTTTTTAATGAGCATACATGTAATCTATGTATTCGTAGTGAAAACAGTTCACTTATCATTACGAAATGTTAATAATAAGGTATTATCCAGTCAACTTTTAGAAATCCATAACTACATGTACGTGAACGTGTAAAGTCGGTTCAGCAAAATCAGCGCCGCCCTTAGTTTTTAATTATATAAAAATCAGCTTGTTTGGTGATATTTTACGAAAAATGTGGTATGATAAAAAGAAAAACAGGTTACTGCCTGGTCTTGTGTAATATATCAGGTTCGGCACGAATAAAATAATGGCTCGGCAAGCCTCACCATTATATTATTCTAAGCCTCACCTGATATATTACACAAGACCAGGCAGTAACCTGTTGTTCTCTATATCTCGGCCAAGTTCGAAAATGGTTCCTTTTTGTTGAAAAACATGGCGGCCAGGGGGCAGGGCAGTTTTCCTTATATGGTTATTGAAAAAGCTTGTGAACACTAGAAGTCACATTTTTTGCCCAATCAACATGAAACTTGCTAAATTGAACACTTTAAAAAGCTTGTGAACACTCTAGAGGCCAGATTTACTGCCCACTCTTCATGAAACTTGCCCAGAACATTTGTTCTAATGATGTCTTGGACGAGTTCGAAACTGGGTCATGTGGGGTCAAAAATTAGGTCACTAGGTCAAATTGAATAAAAATCTTGTGAACACACTTGGAGTCATATTTTTTACCCAATCTTCATGAAACTTGAACAGTAAGTTCCTTAGCCCTTCAGGTGAGCGTCCTAGGGCCTTACGGCCCTCTTGTTTTCAGAAAATTTCATATCTTTCATGTAACTGACTTCATTATTTCTGCATATAGCGGTATATATTGGTATGGTTATCTGTCTATCCGTTGTTAACATATTTCAACACAAATGTAAGTTTTGTGGTTTTTTAGCTCACCTGAGCACAATGAGCTCATGGTGAGCTTTTGTGATCGCCTTTTTTCCGTTGTCTGTCGTGCGTCATCAGCATTTACCTTGTGAACACTCAAGAGGCCACATTTGCAGGCCAATCTTCATGAAACTTGGTCAGAACATTTGTCCCAATGACATCCCAGACGAGTTCGAAACTGAGTGAACATTTCTCCCAATGATATCTCAGACAAGTTCGAATCTGAGTCGTGTGGGGGTTAAAAACAAGGTCACTAGTTCAACTTGAAGAAAAAGCTTGTGAACACTTTAGAAGTCACATTTTTTGCCCAATCAACATGAAACGTGTTCAGAACATTTGTTCTAATGATATCTCGGCCGAGTTCAAAAATTGTTCCAGTCCGTTGAAAAACATGGCCGCCAGGGGGTGGGCAGTTTTCCTTCTATGGCTATAGGAAATGCTTTTGAACACTATAGATGTCACATTTTTTGCCCAGTCAACATGAAGGTTCGAAAATGGTGCCGGTCCATTGCAAAACATGGCCGCCAGGGGGGTGGGGGGGCAGTTTTCCTTATATAGCTATATAAAAAGCGTGTGAACGCTGTAAAAGTCACTTTTTGCCCAAATCAACATGAAACTTGCTCAGGACCTTTGTTCATATGATATCTTGGCCAAGTAAGAAAATGGTTCCGGTCTTTCAATAAACATGGCCGCCAGGGGGGGGGGGCATTTTTTCTTATTGGGCTATAGAAAAAGCTTGTGAACACTCAGGAAGTCACATTTTTTGCCCAGTGAACATGAAACTTGCTCAGAACATTTGTTCATATGATACCTTGGCCGCGTAAGAAAACGGTTCCGGCCGATCCGTTGAAAAACATGGCCACCAGGGAAGGGGAGGTGGTTCAGATTTCCTTATACATGTGTTTGGATATATTGAAAATATTAAAAAGCTTGTGAACACATTTGTATCCCAATTATCATGAAACTTTCTCAGAACATTTGTTGCAATGATATCTCAGACAAGTTTTAACCCAGGTCGCATGTGGTAAAATACTAGGTCACCAGGCCAAATTGAAAAAAACACAAGCTTGCGAACAATCTAGAGGCCACACTTTTAGCTGAATCTTCATGTAACTTGCTCAGAATAGATTAATTCCTTAGCCCCTCAGGTGAGCGACTTAGGGCCTTATGGCCCTCTTGTTTTTCTATATTCACTGACAATATTCACGTTTTTTATTCAACGAAATACCTAAATTTTTTGCGTCTGTCCATTCTTCAAATATTTGATGTCCTATTTGACCAAAGTCTTGTAGGCTTT
The DNA here is from genome assembly GCA_027627225.1 of Congeria kusceri. NCBI lineage: Eukaryota > Metazoa > Mollusca > Bivalvia > Myida > Dreissenidae > Congeria > Congeria kusceri. The sequence goes on from CM051029.1 coordinate 54,552,291, forward strand.
GTTTATGTACTAACAACTTTACTAAGTAAGTACTTTAGCAAATGGTATGCTTAGGCCAAAAAAAAAGTGTGTGTTTCGTGCAACGGTCTCAAAAAAAGTTAAAAAGGTAGGGTCGGGATTTTTTTAAAGACACTTTTCGGTCAAAACACATTAAAAATTACCTAACGAATAAGGATTTCACGGAAAACAATTATCACTAAAAACATTTGGGTCAGGGACCCAGGAGGTTGTTACTAGCATACATGCCATATGTCCCAGATCATCGGGGATTGTTCCGGAAATGCAGTGCCCGTCCCGCGGTCACGTAATTATTCGATTAACTTTTGACAGACCACTATTCCCCTTATTTGCCCCCAAGTCAATGCAAACTTGATTAAGCAACATGTCATGCACAAGCAATTAACAGCAGTTGTCAGACTGCATTCTTAAGCTGCAATCAGTCGTCGAGTAGCTCCGCCTTGAAGGCGAAAATCTTCATTCCCACAGAAATATCAATATTAGCCAAATAAAACGCAAAATTATTTTCACTTTGCCAATGCCGTGAACGAACGACCAATCGGCGTAATAAACATTTATACACGCATTAGTAAGTGTATACATGCATCAGTTGATAATGAAAGAGTACTTATAATCCTGACCATAGCTAAAAGCTATTTACTCAATGGTTTCCATTGTTCACAATATCCGCAGTTAGTTTACTACCTTAATAAGGCATTGTTTTAAATTACTTTCTTGAAATTTAGTGTAAAATAGTTGTAAACACACATTTTTCTGTTATTCCATGTAAAAACCGTGTTTTGCTGGAAAAGAGCGCGAAATGTTGGCTGGCACCAACAACGTCACATTCCACGTATGGAAAGCGTGCTTGTACCAACCATGTGCTTTGCTAAATATAGATGTGTCAACTGGCAATAAGTACTTCATAGCGAAAGAACTTTGAAATCTTTACTTTTTGCATATAAGTTTCGTACTGCAATAACTTTGCGATATTTAGCATTTTAATGAACATTTTTATTGCTACGAGTACTTATAACAATAAAACTTTTTTTCATGAAAAAAATACATTGCTTTTGATTGGAATGAATACATGAACACTCGCCCCTATTTCCTGCCAAGTCGATTTTCCCGCCAAATAAAAACGCTTATTTGGAAATATAATCAGCTTAGGTATGTGTCTCTGAAAATCAGTAAAAATCCCGGAAATATGTGGGCAGAGTCCCAGAAATGATCCAAAAAGTTATGGCATGAATGGTCACTAGGTAGGGTTGGTGTGCTCGAAACACAGAAAAAATTATTATTTTTGGCCTTAATGTGAAATCAAATAATGCTTTCAGTTATAGTCCTGATTGTTAAAAAGTAGACACCGTGTCTATTAGGTTACTCTGTCATGCATTTTGGGTGTCGGGTTCTCTACTTTTGAACCACATTAGAATTACGCCAAAAGTGGTGTTCTATTGTAACTTCTATCAGATTTCATATAATGATTTCTTCTGTTTTTGTTTCCGAAATGAAAACTGAAAAGTCCAGTCTTGTTGTTCGATCGTATGTAATGTTCTCAGTCTTATTTGAGTTACTGTCAGACATTATGCTTCTAGGGCGGTAGTGACAAATTACTTGTTTTATTTTATGGTTGTTGATTTTATACAATGTAGAGTTAATAATCTAACAGTATAGATACATAAGCAGGGTTTTCCACAGGCCTGTTTTGCTTGTCGGACGCGACATGCCTTCATAGCAGATATACTTAAATAACGCCGACACGCTTTTATTTTCAAAGCGACAACCCTTAATCCCTTTATATATTACATCGATCTTTAACCACAGGGCCATAAACGAACGCCATATTGATTGATAAGGTCACACTTCCAACAGTGTGATTGACAAAGTGACTGAACTGTGTAGTCCCGCCCACAACGATCTCATCAAATACGGCGATTTTTAGGGCGAAGTTTATACCCTTACTATAGATAAACAGTGCGCATTGAGACGTGACCATGTTCTAGATTAATGGTTTCTCCCGTAAATAGGTAAATCATATAAACGACTTCAACTGCAATGAGTTTATAACTCACTGCACTGGTACACTAAATATTTGTTTTCGTATATATGCCATACTATCGATACAAATTAATAGCTCAGGTGGTAAAAGCGCGGCGCATTATTTTTTAATCAATGGTCCTGTGTTTGAGTCCTGCTGGTGTAACCTTTTTTTCAAAATTATAAAGGTATTATACGCTAGAATATTTGATGACTCTGAGACAGAAACAGGCAGTTAAGAAGATGCTGATGACGCTGAGACCGTCACAGCAAGTGAATAGCGTGATTGCTTTTGATTTTGTCATTGTTATTTTTGTCATGTAACTGATAAATGAAAACAAGGAAAAAAAAAGAAATGCAAACCAAGAATACATTTAGAAACAAATATCACTTCATAAATTGCAATTAAAAATCAAGTTTTCTTAAAATGTTTCAGACCAGGTTTGAACCCGGTTCGCCGTCATCTAAATTTGCAGCGCATACCGCTCGACCATTCTTCTTTTGCTTTTAGTTGTCTGTTTGTGTTCATGTGAATACTATACTTGAAATAGATGGCAAAGTAATCTGAAAGTGAAAATAGCAATTAAATTGATACCCCTATAAGTTTGACAACAAATACTAGCTTTGCCGGGAAAAGTGAACAGGCATTTAAAAATATTTGATTATAATATTTAACGCTTTATTTTATCTCGATAGTTTTCTTATCCATTTCACAAATTGACAATAAAAAATATGCAAACGAATAATGTTACATCGAGCATTTTAAAACACAATTTAATGTCATTAAACTTTATTTTGTTCACATTAACACTGCAGTTAAGCACGTGACCAGTACATGCACGTTTTTCATGAGGCATCTGTGACCTTGTGCATGGCAACATAATTTTTGCGCGCTTTTGTAGAAATAAACGTTTTTTTCATGGAGATACAGGACCGTATTTTAGGTTGATTAGGAACCGCATATTCCAGTATTTAATAAAAACAACGTTGATTTTTCGGCTTTTAATGCTGCCTAGTATTTTGATGTACACTGCCTCCAAACGAGTTAGTCAACACGTTTTTATTCAATCAAGAAAACCGCAGTTATTGCAAATTAAATAGGAGAAATATTTTTTATAGTTTCAGGTTTATAAAAGTAAGAATTCCCAAATTAAACTTAATGAAAGGAGAGGTGCTTGTATAGCAAAAGGCTAGGTAGTTTAAGCGATAAAGGGCGGTAGTTGAAGCGATACTGCCAATTTGATCGCCGCCGGGATTTCGAATCACGCAGTGGATTTCAGAAAGGTGGGGTTTGTGATGCAGCAGATTTTGGGGAAGTGGGTTCAAGCGATTTCGGGGAGCTAGTGTTGGCGATGCGGCGATTTCGAGGAGGTGGGGGTCAAACTGAGCGACCTACTTCGGGAGGGAGGGGGGCGGGAGGCTAAGGGATCGGATTGGAACGAATAGGAATTAATCTACGAGGGCATTAGCCTGAGTTGTTTAATAGCCACACATCAGAACAACAAAGAGTTGTTTATTGGCCAATAAATAATGATAATGCGAAAATTTATCGATTCTAACATGATTTGACATTTATTTTTACTACTTTTTACTATGCTGCGCTCAGAATATGGACTTTTTTTTTTGCGTTTTTTCGCGTTGTTTATTGGGTAGTTTAACAATGATAATTTTGTCTATAGAAACGTTAGCAAGTATCAAGTTAGAATGAATGTTTAATAATCATTGATATTGTACAAATCATTACGATTTAGTATATAAAGTAAAATTTACACAAAAGTTTCTTTACATTTTCTATTCAATTATTGCAGTTTGTTTTCTCTGTACCACAGTTATATTTATAATATGTATTATGTTATTATGTTAGCTTTATGTACACTCAAATACTATTTTAAACTGTATTTGCTTTTATTGTTATCCATACCTTTCAAATGTTTGTATAATTTTTGAATCGTAATGTCTCTTTAAATACTCAACTATTTACTTTTTTGTAAATATTAATCATCCATGCCATAATATTTTGGATCATTTCCGGGACTCTGCCCACGAATTTCCGGGATTTTTACAGATTTTCTGGGATGTGTACGTAAGTTAATTATTTTGCCAGATAAGCGTTCTTATTTGGCGGGAAAATCGTGTTGACGAGATTTTCATGTGTGTTCATGTATTTATTCCAATCCAAGGCAATGTACTTAGTTTTCATGAAAAAAAGTGTTAGCCGCTTTTCCATATGTCGGTATCCGCATCCATATCTGCATCCGTATCTGCATCCGTATCTGTATCCGCATACAAAGTATATGGACGCGCTTTTCCATGAATCCGCAAATAAATAATATTTAGTTCCCCTCTTATTTTCAAATAGTTACAATGTTTCAGTGAGAAGCTTTTAAACATTTTTAATGACGCCAGCTGCAAATATTTATGCCAGTATGTGAAAACATTCACACATGGTGGATTTTAAACGATGCAAAGCACCCAACCATTATATTTACAGCATCAGTTATGACTCGTTTAAAGGTTACCCGTCGTTACCGAGTTATTGTACTCGGTGAGTCTTAGGTCGAGTTATCCAGGAGTATCTATACTATTTTTCTATTTTCCCAATGTTTTATGTTTAATAGCCATTTGTTTAACATGCTAAGTTGGAAACCATGTCATCCGCATCTGCATAAAATCGCTCACCTCGTGATTTATTGCGGACGGCTTTTGCGGATGCGCTTTGCTGATATGGACATATGGAAACGGTCCAACTGTTTTCAACTTGTTCGTTTGTTCGCGGATGCGGAATTGCACGATGCGGATGCGGATATGGACATATGGTAAAGCGCCCTTATTGTTATAAGTACACGTACCACTAAAAATATTAATTAAAATGCTAAGGATTGCAAAGTTATTGCACTATGAAACTGATATACATAAAGTAAAGATTTCAAAGTTCTTTCACTATGAAGTTATTATTGTCAGTTGACACATCAATATTTAGCAAAGCACATGGTCAGTACAAGCACGCTTTCCATGTGTAGAACGTGACGTCGTCGGTGCCAGCAGACATTAAGCGCTCTTTTCTAGCAAAACACGGGTTTAACATGGCATAACAAAAATTTTGTGTTTGCGACTATTTAACCTGAAATTTCAAGGAAAGTAATTTAAAACAATGCCTTATTGATATGCCCTGCAAATGAAATAACTTTGTTGCTATTAATTTTATCAAATGAACACTTTACTTACCTTCATTATTTCACAGACTTGTTTACACTGGACGTTTATTTCAATAGCCATGCTTTAAATGTGCATGTGATCTTGTTGATATCACAGAAAACATACAAACCAGTGACATAGCTGATGAATTAATCCATTTTTAACTTTTAAGTGTAAATTCCAACTTTGTTGTTGTTGTTGTCATTGAGTCTGTGCATCGATTTCATGTGATTCATAATGTTTTTACTAAGAGTACACACGATTTTTAAGCTAGTATAATACTGAGTAACAGTACCTTTTCATTTTTGCTGCATGTCAGATTAATAATCCTTGAATTAATACGTAAATTTTGTATTTTATTGTCACAACGCTCGCATTTTCCGGTCAGCAGAAGCCATTTTGCTGCAGTGCATTGTGGTCAATTTTAAACTATTTCGGCAGCTGTTTTATGAACCATGAAACAGGTTATTAATAGATATGGTGTAATCGCTGTGTCGTGTACATTTAAAACTGTATATCTTGTAGTTTTAAATCTCTCATTTGTGTCTTTTATGAAAGTTTATACATCAAATCCAATATGGCTGCGTATTTTTGCAGATTTCTGTTTAGAGCATTCGTGACCACTTTTTTGGTCGATTGACGTCACGGCTGACCAACTATTTGGTCGCGGCCCATTTATTTTGGACGGTCGACCAGAAATTCTTGTTCGGGTCATGTAAACTTGGTCAGTGACCATCTTTTTGGGTCACTGGCGTATAAAAGCGCCTAGAAAATTGTTAGGGGGGGGCAGTCTGGTCGTAACATCTGAGGCCGTAACATCGTCGTATTTGAAAATAAGACTTATAACTCAAGCGTAATTTATATTAAAGAAACTTTAATAACAAAAATTGCACCCTTTTACTATTGCAAGTTAGATCTGTTTCAAACCTATATAGATTTATTGAAGTATAAGTTATTCGTTAATATTTTAACAGTTCACGTACCTATATAGAGCTTATAAATTATGGAGAATTGAATACTTTTGTAGTTGTCATTGTCCACACTAATTTAGATCTTCTGTTAGTATTGAGCTTTGAGAGATTGTTAATATTGAAGAATTGTAGTGCCTTATTTTAATTTTTACCACCAGTATTAAACTCTGTAAAGTGATTTGGAATACGTGCTGTATCTTAAATATTTACTGACAAACTATTACTCGAAATGTTTATATTTACTATTGTTATTTGCGTTTTGGTTGAACAAGGAGTCAAAAATTAAACGTTTAAACTTTATATAAGACTTGTTTATTTATTTACTATCACGATGTACCATTAAAACGGTAAAACTTAGTAAAGTAATTATTGCCAAAGAGCTACCACAACCTGACAAGTGTGACAGAGCCAGCTGGCGCGCAACATTATTAAGGTAGTAAACTAACTGCGCATATTGTGAACAACAGACACCATTGTGTAGACTGCTTTTACTTATGGTTGGGAGTACTCGTTTGTTATCAACTGATGCATGTATGCACTTACTAATGGGTGTATAAATGTGTATAACACCGATTGGTCGATCATTCACAGCATTGGCAAACTGAAATAATTCGGATTTTAATTGGCTAATATCGATTTTTCTGTGGAATGAAGCTCCGCCTTCAAGGCAGATCTACTCGGTGACTGATTGCAGCTTAAGAATACGTCGATTAGAGTGAAAGTGTGACAACTGTTAATAATTGCTAGTTAATGACACGTTGCCTAATCGGGTATGCATTACCTTGGAGACAAATTAGGGGATAAGTGGTCTGTCAAAAGTTAATCTTGTAAAGGTATGCACAGTTTTTATGATTTCCGGGACATATGAACTAATTCTGGGACTGCGGGATGAGCACTGCATTTCGGGGACAATCCCGGACGATCCGGGACATATGACATGTATGTATTAATAGTTTCTCAGATGATCAAAATTCTCATAGAATATGATTTACTTCTCTGTGTGGAAACCTCAAAAGCTTGAGGACATTGATAATTTGAGCATTTCCTTCATCCTGATGTGACCTGGCCACATGACTACAATAGTTCTTAATCTTAATCATAGTTTTAATCTTAAATATTGATATATATAATAAACACTTAACAAATGTTTTCATTGATCTGATTCAGTATCTAAGAATAAAAGTGAGTTTGAAAACTGTTGCGATCATGGAGACATTTTTAAATTTAATCACATTCACAATTTTAAATATTGGCCAATGAAAATCCTGGGAGGCGTTTCATCAACGGTTTACTGCCAGTCGTACGCTACACTTAAGTAGATCGATTCCAAGGCACACCGTGACACGTACAGTACCTACGGTATGTTAGTAGCTCTATGTACATATTGTTCTTCGTTTTTAATAATAATCATATCAAGAAATACAGTAAAAATAACAAGGGTGACAAGAATTTTAAGTTCACGTCCTTTTTTTTAACCCATTTCCTCAGCTTGTTTATTTCGAAAGCAGCGCGCCACAATGACGTCATTTTAAAAAATTAGACTGCGTCACAATATTTTCGGTAAACTTCACCATAATTTATGTAGTCATATATTTATGTATAGTGCATTTACGTTGATGAAACAGAATTTATGTATAATCGTAAACAACTACATAAATATCGATACGTAAATTACGATCATAGAAAAATCGTTAATATTGATGAAACGTCACCCAGGACCATATGCAACAAACATTTTCATTGGTTTATATTTTGAGGCTAAGCGTGAGATTGAAAACTTTGTAGTCCTATAGCCAGGGCCCGTATTCACCAACCTATTCTTAGACTTAAGACATGAGAATAAAGAATATTCTTGAACCTGTTCTGTTCTAAGTCGTTAATTTGCATCTTACTAGGTATTGATTCAATTCTATTTATAGCATTCTTTATTTGGAATGATTTGTTAATGACATAAGAGACATTGGTCCCAGCATATTTGTGAACGCAGAAGTATTTTAACTTGTGTCTAAGCCTGTTCTTTATTCTAAAGTCTAAGACTGTTTTGGTGAATATGGGCCCTGATTTAATGACTCTGAAAGTGCTCAATCTCACACTTATTTTCCACTGAAAATATTGACCAATGAAAGTGACTGTTACATATCAGGCTTAAATGTCGTTGGTCAACATTATTTTTAAGTTGAGATTAAGTTTGAGATTTAGGACATTCATAGTCATTGGATCCTGAATGTCACATGATGAACTTTGTCACTATAGGGGATAGATTGTGTGGCAGCCCAGTTTGCTCAGTCAGGAAAGCACGCACCATGTCAGCAAGATGTCCTGGTTTCAAATCTCGGATTGGCTGCACAATTTTCTCGCGCTTTGACATGTAGAGGTGTATTACTGTATATTCACAAGTGTATCATACTTTGTGTTTACAATTGCATGTCCATTCCAAGGTATAAGATTTACATGATATTTTTCAGTTAAAGCACAGGTTCACACAGAAGTTTATCCATGTCAGCACCACTGTTACGTCACCAACAGAGAGCAACAACATGGCTGTAAGTAGCTTTGCTGCAGTCAATAAATGAGGCTGTCATGGGAAAACCGGGTTAAATGCATGTGCGTAAAGTGTTGCCCACTTAATAAGGCTGATCCCGGATCGCACTTTCCGCATACAGTGGATTAATGTTTAGAAGAGGCTTCCTTGAGACTGAAAATACCATAAAAGCGAAAAGTGTCATCCTGGATTGGCCTGTGCGCACTGCACAGACTAATCCGGGACGACACTTTACGCACATGCATTTAACCCGGTTTTCCCACGACATGCCTCAAATAGGGGTCGTGTCACATACACATGCATCTATCCAGATGGTTCACCAGCAAATGTTTTTTCTCTACATTCCGTTGGTAAAGGGACAAACAAGCCAGTGAAAGGGTTACAATAAACTATTTGTGTCATCTTTATTATTTTATTTATTTTGATATTATGTATATAAGACATTCATATAATAAATAATGAAAATAACAGTGATCGAAAGCTATGGTGGATAAACAGTTGTTCGGAATGTAATTGCCCACTTCGATTTTATCAGGTAAGTTTGGTATAAATATTAAATACAAATTAGGTAATAAAACAATTATTTCATAGGTTTTTGGGAATTGTTAAAACAGTTGTCCCTCAGTGTAACGTATGATATTGGTAACTGTGGATGTTTCAACTGTTCCCAATTGTCTTTGAATCCTGTCTGGAGCTTAATTTTGTCCAGCATGGAAGGAATTGCAAATAACTTGGCACAAGTGGTGAGCATGGTGAGATGGTGTGTCGCAAGAACTTAAAGGTCAAAGGTCAAATAAAAAAATTTAAGCCTTCTATCCCTGTCGGGAGAATAATTTTGTCCAGCATGGATTGAATTTCAAATAACTTGGCACAAGTGTTGAGCATGGTGAGATGGTGTGTCGCAAGAACCAGGTGCCTAGGTCCAAGGTCAAGGTCAAACTTAAAGGTTAAAGGTCAAATTTTAGAATTTAAAAGCCATAGACCCTGTCCGGAGCATAATATTGGCCAGCATAGAAGGAATTTCAAATAACTTGGCACAGGTATTGAGCTTGGTGAGATGGTGTGTCGCGTGCAAGAACCAGATCCCTATAAGGTCCAAGGTTAAGGTCACTTTTAAAGGTCAAAGGTCAAATATAAGAATTTAAGCCTTCTATCCATGTCAGAGCATAATTTTGTCTAGCATGGAAGGAATTAACTTGGCACAAGTGTTGAGCATGGTGAGACGGTGTGCCATGCACAAGAACCAAGTCCCTAGGTCCAAGGTCAAGGTCATACTTAAAGGTGAATGGTCATTTAAGCCAAAGATACTGTTTAAAACATAATTTTGTCCAGCAGGGAAGGATTTTAAACTAACTTGGCCGAAGTGCTAAGCATGGTGTGTCGGTGTGTTGCACGCAAGAACTAGGTCCCTTTGTATAATGTCAAGGTCACACTAAAAGGTCAAAGGTCAAATATAAGAATTTAAGCCATAGACCATGTCCGGAGCATAATGTTGTCCAGCAGAGAAGGATTTTCAAACAACTTGGCATATGTTATAAGCATTATGCAGCAGTGTCGCATGCAAGAACCAGGTGCCTTGGTCTAAGGTCAAGGTCACACTTTAAGGTCAAGTGTAACGTACGATATTGGTAACTGTGGATGTTTCAACTTTTCCCAATTGTCTATGAATCCCTGTCTGGAGCATAATTTTGGCCAGCATGAAAGGAATTGCAAATAACTTGGCACAAGTGTTGAGCATGGTGAGACGGTGTGTCTTGCGCAAGCACCAGGTTCCTAGTTCCAAGGTCAAGGTCACTCTTAAAGGTCAAATGTGAAATATAAGAATTAAAGCCATAGACCCTGTCTGGAACATAACTGTGTCTAGCATGGATGGAATTCAAATAACTTGGCACAAGTGTTGAGCATGGTGAGATAGTGTGTTGCCCGCAGGAATCAGGTCCCTAGGTCCAAGGTCAATGTTAAACTCAACGGTCAAAGGTCAAATAAATAATTTAAGCCTTCTATCCCTGTCGGGAGAATAATTTTGTCCAGCATGGAAGGAATTTCAAATAACTTGGCACAAGTGTTGAGCATGGTGAGACGGTGTGTCGCAAGAACCAGGTGCCTAGGTCCAAGGTCATGGTCAAACTTAAAGGCCAAAGGTCAAATTTTAGAATTTAAGCCATAGACCCTGTCCGGAGCATAATATTGTCCAGCATAGAAGGAATTTCAAATAACTTGGCACAAGTATTGAGCTTGGTGAGATGGTGTGTCGCGTGCAAGAACCAGATCCCTATAAGGTCCAAGGTTAAGGTCACTTTTAAAGGTCAAATATAAGAATTGAAGCCTTTAATTTAAGTCCCTAGGTCCAAGGTCAAGGTCATACTTAAAGGTGAATGGTCATTTAAGCCAAAGATACTGTTTGAAGCATAATTTTGTCCAGCAGGGAAGGATTTTAAAATAACTTGGCTGAAGTGCTAAGCATGGTGTGTCGGTGTGTTGCACGCAAGAACTAGGTCCCTTTGTATAATGGCAAGGTCAAACTAAAAGGTTAAAGGTCAAATATAAGAATTTAAGCCATAGACCATGTCCTGAGCATAATGTTCTCCAGCAGAGAAGGATTTTCAAACAACCTGGCATATGTGATAAGCATTATGCAGCAGTGTCGCTTGCATGAACCAGGTGCCTTGGTCTAAGGTCAAGGTCACTTTAAGGTCAAAGGTTAAGTATAAGAATTAAGTCCATGGATTCTGTCTGGAGCATAATTTTGTCCGGCATGAACATTTTTCAAATAACTTGGCAGAAGTGGTAAGCATTATGAGACAGCATGTGGCTTTCAAGAACCAGGTCTGTAGCTGAAAGGTCAAGGTCATTAGTCAAGGCCAAAGTTCAAATAATTTTTTAGAGCATAATATTGTCATGCATGCAGGGATTTTCAGATAAATTGGCAGAAATGATCACAATCACCAGATGATGTGTTGCATGCATGAACCTGACTTGTGCAGTTAGTGAATTACTTCCCTTAATTCAGGAGTGTGCAAAGCATAATTCATAAATGATAAAAGGCATTTTGTTGATTTTCCACATAATGATTTAAGATACCAAGAGTAAGTGAAGCATACAAGAACCATAACTCATAATTGCCTTAAAGTTTTAATTACTACCTTTTATTGATTTTTTGTCAGGACTAAAACTATTGTGTGATATCGAAATTACTTCACACAATAAAATAATACATTAGCAGAAAGTAAAAGATAAAAGGACAATTCTTTTTTTGCAAAATTATTTGTATGCATACAAAAAAATTGGCGCCATAGGTGGGGGCATCTGTGTCCGTGGACACATTTCTAGTTTATTGTGCATGTTTTTGTGAGTGGTTCCGTGCTATATTATATGCCTGTATGAAGTACAGGCAGGTGAAAATCTCTGGTCCGGTGTCAACTTGCATACGAAATTATTTTGAGTGGCCAGTAATATAGAGTTTGGGGCAGTAATAACTATGAGATTACCAAACCCCATGGCCAGTAATGTTTTGGGGACTTTTGTGGAGACTGGATGTGCTGTACAATTTGTTAGCTAGCGGAGTAATCTGAAATGGCTCATGTTTCCTGTAATGCTTCATAACATGTGAAGAGTTCACATATAACTACTGATTTGATATAATTCATTTCTATTACCAGGTGGAGCTTCAGGAATTTAATGCCAAGCATGCCCAGTTTAAGGTCATGCCTCGATACAAGGTCAAGGCCGAAGGTGATGTGGTAAGTGTATAATTATAATAGTTATCAAGGTGTATGTGTGCGTGTGTGTGTGTGTGGGGGGGTTGGACATTCATTGTTTGAATCCTGCTCGGTGTAGTGGATAAATACGCAATTCTGAAACCACGTTTACGCAATTAATTTTATGTTTGATGAGTAAAAAAACTCAATTAAAATACCGAAATACGCAAAGAACTGTAAACTCAGTGCATAAAGTGATTGACTGACATGGGTATCAAATTACCAATCTACGTGTACGACACAGCCGAAAATGAATGGTTACGAAATTGTTATGTTACGAAATGACAAGACACCCGTATAATACGAAGCAGTTTGATTGCATGTTGTTTTTAACGTAAACCACAACTGTCCAGTTGAGATTAATCTAGTAGCTCCCTCATAGTCCATGTTTTATGATGTCATTATGAAACTT